>LPNX011180277.1:91569-119613 GCA_001517045.1 Pseudotsuga menziesii | reverse complement strand
TATATATATTGCATATTTTGGTTTTGTTAACAGGCCTGAGCCTCGACCCTTTAATTCTAAGGCTGTAAGCCATTCTTATTACTTGATTATGTTTTTGTAAATTTTTTATGTATTATTTGATTATTAATTCGGTTTTCAATAAATTGTTTAAGTCATATTTTAATTATTGTCCTGTACTTATAAAGGTTTCCAATGCACAGTTTATGGAAAAATTACAGCGTTTAAGAGTAATATTTTACTCTGTTTTTGGCTCAAAGGATTAATTAAAAAGTAAAGCCTACAGTTTGATAATAGCATTATTATACTTAGTAATTCTTAGCTCTATTTATTTAATGATTTTTACATTTTATTTATAAATCTCAGCTATAGAGGAATAAGGTTCATTGCTGCATACTTGTAAATAGGATATATTTATCTTCCAATAACTTCTGTGGTTCTAAAAAGATTATAATAGAATTCTTATGTCTTAGAAAGAGACTCATAGTGTCTGGAAATCATTTGTTATAAAAAATGTTTTGATAGTGTAAATATCTTATCCTAACTCTAGATAATGGTCTGTTTACTATGCTTATACTTATTTACTAAACTGTAAGTTCCTATGAATTAGTTCTATAAATAATATGATTACTATTGTTTTTACCTACCTATATTTTAGTTTATATATGAAGTAAATAAATTCATACAATATTTAGTACTTCTTTACAGTAGAAATCATAAGCAAACTAAAGTAAAATCTAGTTACAGTTTTCATTCAAGTGAAAAGAATCACCATATTCACCTAAACACCTAGTTGTACTAGAGTACTGTCTGAGTCAGAAGTGGAAAAATACATTATGGAAATTCTAATTCTATATGTTTCTCATTTTGCATATTCATTACTATTTCTAACATAAACTGCAATTTACCAAGTCTAACATTACACAGTTACTCCTTTCTTCCCAAACCCTAATTAAATACTAACATACCTATATTTAAAATCTAGTAAACATTTTACCGAGGATAGCAAATAAAAATAACATAAAGACAAATAGAACCTGTTAATGATAAGACGACAACAACTTAAGGAGGCCATTCCTCCCAACCAATCTCCTGGAGAGTGCTCAGACAATGCTTCCTCAAGACCCCCGAGCTTGTTCCTGGTCTTCTTGGTAGAGAAGTGGGTGGAGAATATATCTTTAAGACCTCTGTCACCTGATTGGTCCTATTACCTCAATAATTAAAATCTTCTCATAGCAGTATGAAATTCAGCCTTAAAGCTGCAGTAAGTTCAGTCTCAACAGTTAACCCCTCAAACTCACTTTAGTAATCCCCTCCATTGAATTTCTCTTGAGTAAATTCATTCACCTTGAATGATCACCTCCTAGAATGAGCAGCCTCAGCTGTCTTCAATGGGAAATTTTATAGAGATGCCTAGGTCTTCTGGGTCAGTTTTCGTTTAATGAGCCACCTACTTTGATTCCACTTTCTTGGGGAATCATGGCCACAAATATAGGGAAGTTGCCACCTGCAATAGCTGGAATTAGTTTGAGGATGCTGCCACTTGTTAGTGTACTCTCCACCCAGTCTCCTCAACCAATTGACTAGTAAACACTCTCTTAACAGATTCCCTAAGCTGTTGTCTCATCATTTATTTATTTATAAATAAAATATTCCGAATTACATTAATTATTGTTGACCCCACTGGGTCATCAATTACAAACTTATCATAAAGTATAACAAAATGTTCCTCAAATAACTTTAAATTGTTTTTGCAAATTGGGGCATGTGACAAATTCATTCAAAAATTATTAGAGGTATAAATGGATGATTAGACTGTGTATGGGCTGGTGAAAGATCACAACACAAACCTGTGATTAATGTTGGAGAGATGTTGACAACACCATATCACACTAAATCTGCAGAAGTGCATATTATGTGCGCCATTTGGCATTTTGTTGGGACACATTGTCTATAAGGAAGGAATGTTAGCGGATCTCGCTAAGATTGCAATAATTGTTAATCTGCCTCCACCAACGAATGTGAGGCAACTCAAAGTGACGTTGGGCCATACGGGATACTATCACAAGTTCATAATGGGATATGTAGCGATTACTGCGCTGATGGAGAAGCTATTAAAGAAGGATTCAAAGTTTGAATGGAGCCTTGAGTGTCAAGGGAGTCTCGACACTCTCAAGAAGAAAATGGTTACAGTGCTGATCTTGGTCTTTCTGGACTGGACGAAGGAATTTCACATCCATATCGATGCATCATCAGTTACATTAGGAGTAGTCTTGGCAAAACCAGGTGAAGGACTGATTGATAACCCAATTTATTTCGTAAGCCAAAAGTTTTCATTTGTGAAGATAACCTATACCACAACGGAGTGTGAAGGTTTGGCGATGGTATATGTGCTACAAAAATTCCATCATTACTTATTGGGAGGACATTTCAATATTTTCATTGATCATTTCACATTAAAATACCTGGTCAACAAGCCTGTGTTGGGGGGGAAGATATGTCGATGGCTGCTACTCTTCTAAGAGTTTTATTTCGAGATCATTGTGTATCCAAGTCGATTGAATGCTCGACGTGATAATTTGTCAAGGATTGAGACAGGAGAAGAACCGATCGACATTGAGGATGGATTACTTGATGCACATTTATTTAAGGTAGGAATGGTCGATGTTCATTATGAGAAAATTATTTAATTTCTGTCGTGAGGAAAAGTGCCAGACGATTTCACCACTAGTAAAAAGAAATGATTAGTTGTTTGAGTTGCATACTTTCAACTTATTGTCGGGAAGCTATATAAGATGGTTCCAGATGAAATTATATGTCAATACGTCCTACCGCATGAGCATGAGAGGATATTGGAAGAAGCGCACAATGGGGTTGCAGGTGGACACTATGGAGGTCGTACAACTGCCAGGAAGATACTCCGTGCAGGCCTCTGGTGGCCAACTTTGCACATCAATGCTGTAGATTATGTGAAGAGATGCGATGTTTGTAAAAGGACGGGGAAGCCAACACGAAGGGATGAGATGCTGTTAGTACCTCAGGTAGTGTTGCATCCATTTAATAAATGGGCAGTGGATTTTATGGGACCCATCAATCCACCAGGAAAGAGGGCAGGTATGTGATACATTATCACAGCGACATATTATTTGACGAGATGGGTGGAAGCAACACTAGTGATGGATTGTACTACTGCAACTGAAACAAGGTTCCTATTTGACAATATCGTCACTTGTTTTGGGTGTTGAAATATATTGATGAGGAGTCACTTCATCAATCGAACTATTAGTGCAATGACAGAGGAATTCCAGATCTAGCACAAGAAGAGCACTCCCTATCATCTGCAAGAAAATGGAATAGTCAAAGAATTCAATAAGGTGTTGGAGCATGCGTTAACAAAGGTATGTAATGTCAACCTAGATGATTGGGATTTGAAAATTCCTGCGATACTATGGGCATACCTACATGTAAGCAATTGACGAGGAATACGACATTCAAGCTCGTCTATGGCAAAGAAGTAGTGATGCCGATGGAGTACATTGTTCCCAGCCTATGCATAACAACAACAACATGTATGGGTGATAAAGGAGCGCTTGAAGAGCGAATGATATTGTTGGTGCAAATGGAGGAAGATAGATTCATCGTCGAGTTTCATCAACAAGTTGAAAAGGATATTTAGAAGGCATGGCATGATCGACAAATCAAAGCTAAGTACTTCCAACAAGGAAACATGGTGCGACTATATGACAAAAAGTTGACAAAGAATATGGGTAAGTCGCAAATGGATTGGTTAGGTCCACATGTGACTCATTATATCACCGATGAATGTGCGGTGTAGTTACAACAATTTGATGGCACAGTGCTACCTAAGTTAGTGAATGGAAGTCGGCTAAAGCCCTATCGAGATAGCCAGGTGAGGCACAATGCTTAAAATGTTGTACAAATGTTAAAAAAAACAAAAAGGAAGAAAAATAGGTAAGGTATGATGCAGAGGAGGTCATCGCATAGAATAAGGTCACACAATAAGAACAAATGTAGAAGTGACACTAGGAGGGAAGCTTAGCGTTATCGAGCGAGGTGAGACAGAGTCAAATCATGCAATAAATGAGACAATTAAACTCGTTGAGTGGCGGTGCAAGTGGATTAGACACACATTTATGGGGAATTAGACCTTTGGATTTGCATAATCGTCGGCGGTTTTGGTCGATTGTTGGAGGATTTGGCCTTGATGATTCAAAATATTTCACACAAGCGCTTCAAGCTTATAAGAATCGATAAGGGGTGAGTTGGATTCACCATTGTGACAGTTGTGCAGATCAGAGTGAAGAAATTTAGCAGAGTATAGCGCAGAGAGATTGAGTGAGTGACAGAGGTGCAATAATGGCTAAAGTGATTTCAAGTGGAAGTCTTAATTACTACCTTCCAATGATGATGGATATTGTTGAATAAATTCCCAATATTCAAGAATAACTGCCACGTATTTTAGGAAGAAGAGGGGCGCATATCGCCCCAAGTCGCCCTCACAGAAGAAGAGGACAATGAGAAGTTCTACTAGGGCAGAGGTCAAAGTGGCAGTACATGCCAGGCCTTCGACAACAAGAGGAGAAGATTCCATGACCAGAAAGGGTGCGATGAATGATGATATCCCTAGATATGTTCCTCCACCCAAGGTCAACGCACCGCCAAGTAAAATTGACAAAGAACCAATGGTATCCAATTAGGATGCCAGCGACGCCGAAAGGAGTGCACAACACAATGAGCATTGTGCCCTTCTTGATGAAGATGAACTATAATGATCACGATCTATTGTCCTACATAGAATGTACGATATAACCATACGAGTTGTAGGATCAGGGTATTAGAGGGCCAGTTGTTTTCACACCACAATATTGGGTGATGGGACTGCAGCGGTTGGGGCTGTTAGGCCTCATTCATATACCACAATTTGGCTAGCCGACAAAGGCCAACACATGTGTGAAGCAACTGCTCTCTTTCTTCCATGGAGGATACTTGTGGATTGATACCAATGTAACAATCACAATGGAATTGATTTCACAGGTTGTTGGGTTGCCGATGAAAGGTGCTGACCAGTCGTAGTACTTTCGTGGCAAGGATAAGGAGAAGAGACTCACCGCCAAGTTGAAGAAAAAATATGATGTCATCAGAGACAAATGAGTGTGTGTAATTAGCACCATTAATGACAAAGACGTTCGAGTCGCAACTAAGATATTGGCTATAAAAATGGTAAGGAAGAATAGGCTGAACTAATGTACATCTAGCGTCATCACGTGTGCAGAGGAGTGCATTGAAGGCGTCCAAATGAACTAGGCGCTATTTCTGCTGAATTAACTCACAGAGGATGCAATATTGGTCCAAGAAGGTAGGCGCAATTTTACTTATTCATGGTTGCTTATCTTAATTGCGCTCATACGATGGATGTATCCCACACACTATTAGGGCATGGATGTGGAAGTCGCTCAAGTATGCAAGGGCGTAAGATATCAGAACTTGTGGTGGGTCGATGAGAGGGAGAACCAGATTGATTGCGCTATCCAATTTTGTTTATATTGAGATGAGCTACGTATTGTAGTAGAGAAGGTTCCACGCCTCTCTGAGGAGGCGGTGAAAAAATATCGGAGGATCATATGCTTTGCGATAGGACCACATGCCATTCACATTAAGGCATGTCAGAATGGTGAGAAGCGATGGCTTACCACCTGGTACAAACTAACGGATGAATAAATCAACACTATCATTGCTGAATGGCCTGCTAAGTGGAAAGTCTCGGTAAGTATAGATGAATTGTCACATACTGAGGCGTGTCCCCCACCCGATTCCCCTGTAGACTAGACACAAGCACAAGAAAGTGAGAGAGAGAGTCACATGAGGAGTCATCCAATACTTCGACGAAATCCAAGTTAGAGCGATAGTTTGAGGAGGGAAAAACAAAGTGGAGGTATGAGCAGGGCAAAGGAAGCAGCGCCCCAATGATGGCAGATGACCAGGTAACTCACATTTTAGCTGCGATCACCACTGCAACCACTACGAGCGAGGCACAGTTGAAACAACACTCGATTGAATTTTTTCACGAGGTAAAGAATTTTTTGCAATCTTTAATAAATGCGATATTGGAAAAGGTGCCACAAGTGGATGTGCTGCAGAGAGTGACGAAGCTGTGTACATGGAAGAGAGTCATAATTGTTCAGATTTCACCGCGTGCGTTGGAGTTAGACAATGAGGACGTTGAGGTGGCAATTCAACAATTCCATTTGATCACTTTGGATGTCAATGAGTTGCCGAAGAGCACGAGCCAAGAGATCGTCGACAAGGAAGCAATTATCGATGGTCGTCTGGTGAAGTCGCAAGAGAAAGAGGCATTGGAAAAGGATGAAATAAAGTGCATGAAGAAGGCACAGGAAGTAGAGATAATGGAAAAGGAGAAGGCCTTGGATGACCGATAGCGGCTAGAGAAATCCATTGCAGTTGCTTGTCATGAAATCTCTGACATCACCGAGGAGATCTTTGTGGAGGAAAAATTCTGCAACTTGAAAGATATTTGCAGACCTAAAGAAAGAGAATGAGGAACTGCAGGCATGCACAGTTTCGAGCACGCTACCAGAGCAAGTTGCAGAGCATAAGGGGAATATTGAATATGTGACATCACAACTTGAATAGTGTGAGAAGATGGCCAAGACAATGGAAGATGACACCACACAATTTTGGATGAGTGTGGTTCAAGATGAGCAATTGCAACAAATAAGTGCACAACTTCATGAGGCTAAGGTGCAGTTAACAGTAATATGGGAATCCCTTAAAATGATACCACCCTTAGTCCAGGTGATTAAGGCGACAAAGTTGAAATCCCTTCAGTAGAGAGAAATCAAAGCACGGGAGCAACATCAGTGCCACACAACTCAGCTAGATGAATTATAGGACATAGGCGAGCAACTGGCCATGAAGGTTGTCATTGTGCTACAACATACTTAGGAGATTCGAAGGCAAGTGACTGAGAAAATTACAGAGCACCTGACGGAGTAGGATACATAAGAATGTGCAGCAGTCAACATAAGGACAAATGAAGTGGTTAATGAGGTCAAACAACAATATGATGACTTCAAGATCAAGATCAATGCATACAAGGTGTCCTACTGAAGTGGCTCGAGGGCGAGCCATAATTTTGTGTTTGGGGCTTGTTGGAAGGTGATATGGATGCGCATGGTGCGCAAGTGGAAAAAACTAGGGAATATTGCGCAAGGCGAAGAATTCGACAAGTGGTCGTCTTGGTTGTATTTGTGTAGTTTTTGGTTTGATTTAGTTAGAAAAATAATTATATTTGGATCATTTTGTAAAGGCGCAAGCATATAAAAGGATTTAGAAATGTAGTAGGATCATATTGATATCATGGAGTTTGTCTTAGATCATATTTTTGGCATATTTGGATAATCTTTATATCTTCTATTTCGATCTGAGGCTATTGACATGGATATGTATTTTGAGGAAGTGTTGGGACCTGGGAAAGTTAATAAGATGCTGATGTTATTGGGAATTCATTGTGTTATGTTACGATGCAATTTATGATATGATATATTTTAAACTATGATTATTGTGATCTAAATGAATGATGTGGCGTGATCTAATGTTTTACTTATGATGAGAAGTCTTTGCATGACAAATGGATTCATGTTTGTCGATCTGTTTCTATATAATGAACTGATGCAAGGGTAGATCTGATGAATTGTTGGACGTCGATATAGTTTCTGCCTAATGGAGTAGTGCGATGTTAGGTTTGATATAATGTTGGTTGATTGATGCGATTAAACCCTGTTCTGAATCTCTGGGTAAAAGTGTGACTGAATAACACACAAGTTCTCTTCCCTTCTGCAGAAAATTGGTTCTTGTAGTTCTCCCTCAAACATCTTGGGTGAGACTTCATCTGCTTCGCAGGTGTTGTTGACCAGGGTAAAACCTATATGGGTCGGTGTTTAGGGAGGTTACAGTGAAAAGGGGCGTCGATAGTGTGTGAACCCCTGTCGACTGATAGTGCGTCAACAAATATTAATAGTCATTGTGTAATAGAAGCTAGTATGATGTATCATTGGTTGATATAATTTAATAGCATTTCAATTTGACAGGATTTTTAATCGGTTTTATGATATTTTGTAGGTATGGCCATATGCATGTAAACAATGTCGGTTTTTATTTAATACAAAAAGTTAGTGAAATATTTTTTGAGAAAAAAAACATTATTATTTAATTTTTCAACTTTGCAATTTCAAAATAGATTTGATATATCAAATTCAAATATTTATAAATCTTAATTGCAATCTCAATATATGTTTAAAACCCTCTCTAAAAGAAACAATACAACTATGAGACTAAAAGCATCTACCATGAGCACCAACTCTTAAATACTAAAATTAAAGCAATGGAAGTAAGAATATTTATTAAAACAAAATCAATTTATTAATGCTTCTTTGATGAGAGTAAAAGTTATAGAAAGTAAAATTTTGATATGGATTTTGGAACAAAAGAATAGTAATGTTAATAAATAAACTTAACCTTAGGATATAACTGTTGAATAATCCTTCGATATTTCATTGTAAATAATATTTCAGTTATTAGTTAGTAAATTCTTGTTAATATTCTCTTTATCTAATTGTAGATAACAATTTTTATTTCCTTTACATGTAATACTCTTTTACAAAATAATATATTGATTGCTGACGCTCTTGACGACCTATGTCAGTGGTATCAGAGCAAGGCAATGAAACATTGGCGAGAAATACTTGGTGAGAGAGAAGGATCTCGTGAAGGAGGAGCCCGCAAAGGAGCTATCACCAAGAAAGGAGAGCTGCTTAGTAAAGATTGTGGAAGAAAGACTACTAATAAAAGGGAGACTACATGTAAATTGTTTTGGTAATTGTTTAGAACAATTATTTAATTATTTTTTAAGAAAAAGAAAAAAATAAGAGAGCCACCATTTATATTTGCGTGGAATGGTTTCTTTAAATTAATTATCAAATCTTTGGGGAGTTCTTTTTAGAAAATAAAAGTTTTCAAGCCGCTGTTTATATTTGGTTTCAAGGTTTTTTTTTAAATTGAATTATTAAACATTTGGGGAAATATTTTTAGAAGATAAAAAGTTTTTAAAGAACATTCGCGAAGAGGAAAAGAATATACCATACTGTAATTTGTACACAATAAATTTCAATGAATTCTTTAATTTTAATTGTTGGAGTAATTCAGTTTGGTAAATAAAATAATCATCAATGGTTTCATAAAGTTAAAAATACCCTTATTTTTAATGACGTGGGATGGAATTTGTGAAAATGAGAATTTTGAAGATAAGAAAGATGGAGATGAAATAGATGAAGTGGATAAAAGTGCACCAGTGCCACCTACTAATACCAAAGAGTTAGCATTATGGAAAAGCAAGGATAAGAAGGCTTATGCCTTGATCATTGTCTCTGTAACTGAAGAAGTAAGTAGACATTTAGTTTCTAGCAAAAGTGCTTGGGAAACATTAAAGAAAATAAAAGATTTGTATGATTCACGTTCTGAGCTTGAAATCCTACAATTGTTATATGAGTTATTTAACTTAGAATTAAAAGATAATGATCCAATGAAACTTGCTTATGAAATTAGAGCTATTTTCCATGATATTGATGCAACTGGTGTAAAAGTTGACTTTCAACTTACTGCGTTTATTAAAGATCTCTACCATTCATATACTCACTTTTTAAAATCACTTCAAGCTAGTGGCCAAATGAAATCTATGACCTTTGAAAACTTGTTGAGAAAATTGCAGAGATAGAGAAAGCATTTGGGAAGAAGGAGTCTAATGACAATCAAGAAACTTTGTTTCTTGCACAGAAAAAACACAAATCAAAAGAAGAATTTGCAAAGGATGAAGATAGAAGCATAGGTTGAGGTAGAGGACAAAGATGACAGTACAGAGGAAGTGGGGGCATATATAATCAAGGAGAGAAACAATGTTATAGATGTGGAAAAACTGGTCATACTGCTAGTTATTGTAGAACTTCTTGGGAGAAAATTGTTAACAAGAAAGAGCAAATACAAGATAAATGAAATGATAAAGGTAACCCTCCCGAATCTGCACATTATGTTGTTGCACATTGTAATCTTGGAATTGAAGAAGCTTTTAGTACTTCATTTTCTTGGAATAACATTTAGTTATTAGATGTTGGAGCCACATCCCATATGACATTTATAAAAGATATCTTTGAGATATTTAGTGATCAAATTGATGGGGTAGTACATTTGGAAGATAAGTCTTAGTTAAAACCTTCAGGAATTGGATATGTTAAACTTAAATTATTAGGACTTGCTGATTACATACTTTTTGATGTTCTTTATGTTCCACAATTGAAGAGAAATTTAATATCTCTTGTGCAAATTAGACAACAAGGTCACTCAACACATATGTTTGATGGTATCATTGATATTAGAAGATCTTATGATAATGTGATTGTAATGACTGGAGTGGAAGATGAAAAACTTTTAAAGTTTAATGGCAGCTCATCCAACTCACATAATTATGCAAATTTGGCTAAACATAATGGTAATTTGTCTTCTAGCTTGTTATGGCATGCTAGATTTGGTAATATTAATTATGATAGTCTTAGAATTATGAAACAAAAAGGAGTTCAAGGGCTTCCTACTATTCCAAGACAACTTTCCCAATGTGATGCTTGTATTTTAGGCAAGCATAGTAAACAACCTTTTCATTATTCTATGTTTCGATCCTCTACAAAGCTTGGCCTTATTCACTCAGATTTATGTGGGTCCATGCCTTTTCCATCAAATGGTAACACATATATAATGAATTTTATTGATGACTGTACAAGGATGTGCTTGGTTTATTTATTAAAAACAAAATATCAGGATTTTGAAACATTCAGAAACTTTCATTTGTGGATTAAAAGTGATAGTCTCAGAATTATGAAACAAAAAGGAGTTCAAGGGCTTCCTACGATTCTAAGACAACTTTCCCAATGTGATGCTTGTATTTTAGGCAAGCATAGTAAACAACCTTTTCATTAGTCTATGTTTCGAGCTTCTAGAAAGCTTGGCCTTATTCACTCAGATTTATGTGGGTCCATGCCTGTTCCATCAAATGGTAACACATATATAATGAATTTTATTGTTGAATTTACAAGGATGTGCTTGGTTTATTTATTAAAAACAAAATATCAAGCTTTTGACACATTCAAAAACTTTCATTTGTGGATTAAAAATGAAACTCAACTCAATATTGGAACCCTTAGAACTGATAATGGTGGTGAATATACATCTCAATATTTTGAAAAATATTTGAAGGAGAATGGTATTAAACATCAAGCCATTGTTCAATCCACAGCAAAATGGTGTGGTAGAATGTATGAATAAGAAACTATTGAATATGGTAAGATTCATGTTGTTTTTTAAGAATGCTAAGTTGACATTTTGGGGAGAAGCAGTTCTTCATGTTGTTTACATTAAGACTGAGGTGTCCTTCTACTGCACTACAAAGAAAAACACCGTATGAAATGTGGCATGGTCATCTTCCAGCTATCAAGCATATTAGAATTTTCAATTCCACATGTTATGCTTTGATTCTTGAGCAACAAAGAAATAAATTGGGAGCCAGAAGTTGAAAGTGCATTTTTTGGGGATATTCTAATGCTTCCAAAGCTTATACATGGTATGATGAATATACCAAGAAGTTTATTGTTTCTTGAGATATTATATTTATTGAATTTGAGAAAGATGCACTCACTATTGATAAACCAGCATAGAACCATCTTAAACCTGGATGTAGAAAGCATCGAGAGGGATCCAATTTCTTTAGGTGTAAGTTATTTTTATCTTAATTTTTTAAATGTTCATAAAAAATTACACCTCAAACATTTTGATCCCTTTAGTGTTTGGTAATTTTGGGTTTAACATGGATCTTTTAATTATTGTTTTTCTCTATATTCTTTTTTGTTTTAGCAGACTGGTTGGTGTAGTGTTAGGTTAAACACACATTGATCTCATCAATGTTATTTGGATGACACTCCTTGATTCTAATCAATAAACCATAATCAAATATATAAAAAATCTACTCTAAATCCACACCAAAATATATCTAAATTTTATTATAAAAAAATGTTTTATTATTTTTATGGTGAATTATAAAGAAAGTTAGTTAATTTAAATTATTTTATAAGTAATAAAAAATGAAAAAAAAGGGCTAGAATCTTTGAAGAAGGTTGAATATCTTAATTTATTTTTATTTATGTCGGTTAACATAATTTTATTTTATTTTATTTATTTTTTATTTTTTATTTATGTCGGCTAGCATAACATGACTAACGTGACAGGATCTCCCCCATACTAGGATGAGAGCACCTCCCTTCTCTCGGTGCAACAACTTGCTCAACTTGATAAATTTCATTCTAAAAAATTCTATCATGAAACGGATAATGAACTTCCAAATCTTAAAGGGGGGATTCCTGTTCTAAGTCAATTTTTGTTCTTTCCTTCCATAACAATAAGTTCTTCTAATGCACAAGTTGATTATTCTAATGCACAAGTTGATGAAACAAAGGGTGAGAAAGTTGATGATATTGTTAATGGAATGGATAAGTTAAGTCTCATAGATAATGAAGAACCTTCTTTTGAAGAAGAAACAAAGCAAACACCACCACAACAAGTTCGTAGATCGATAGAGACTAAGACATTTCCAAAAAGGCATGGTGATTTTGTCGCATTATATTGTGATTTAAAATTTTATGGTTTTGATGAACCTTCTTTTTTTCAAGAAGCAATCTAGTAATGTATGGAGAAGTGCAATGCAAAGAGAGTATGATGCTCTCATAAAAAATGGATCTTGGAGGTTCGTGGACCCTCCAATTGGAACCAATCCTATTGGATGCAAGTGGATATATAAGAACAAGTATAAAGCCAATGGTTCACTTGACAAACACAAAGCGATACTTTTAGAAAAAATATATGCACAAAAATAAGGTGTTGATTACACAAAAACATTTGCTCCTACATCAAAATATGGCACTATTCGAACTCTGTTTTCTTTAGCAGCACATACAGGATGGAAAATACATCATATGGATGTTAAAACAAACTTCTTGAATGAAGACTTGAAAGGAGATGTTTATATGGATCAACCTAAATGTTTTGCCATCAAAGGTCAAGAAAAAAAGGTATGCAGAATGGTAAAATCTTTGTATGGTTTGAAGCAAACACCCCGGGCATGGTATGTAAAGTTAATTGAACATCTTCGCAAATTGAATTATAAGCATTTCAATCTAGATGATGTAACTTATTTGTCAAGAAAGTTGGAAGATCAGTTGTATATCTAGTTGTCTATGTAAATGATTTGCTTATCACAGGAAATAATGATGATTATATGGCCTCTATTAAAATAGAGTTGATTTTTTTTTTTGATATGACATATTTGGGATTATTACATTATTATTTAGGAATTGAAGTGGATAAAAAACCAAAGCACATTTTTATTTCTCAGAAAAATTTTGTTGGAGAGTTATTGAGCAAATTTGGTATGCAAGATTGTAATCCTGTTTCTACACCAATGGAGCAAAACCTAAAGCTTACTTCAAATGAAGGTAGCACATTTGAAGATCCAACAAAGTCCATGCAACTTGTTGAAGGTTTAATTTATCTTACTACAACACGTCCTGACATAACTTTGGATGTAGGAATACTTTCCAGGTTTATGCATCGGCCCTGTGAAGGTTATTGGAATGCAACAAAGCGAGTGCTCAAATATTTAAAAGGAAATCAATCTTATGGCATCAAATATTCTAAAGTTTCAGACTTCCATCTCACTGGTTATTCAGATTCATATTATTGATGAAGATAAAAAGCATGGGGTGTCTACTTCAAGTTATTTGATGAACCTTGGATCAAAAACTATCATTTGGAGATCACGAAAGCAATATGTTCATGTCGATTCTACAACTGAAGCCGAATATGTTGCAGCAGCTAGGGTCACAAAAGAAATCATTTGGCTTTGTAAAATACTTGAAGAATTGCATGAGAAACAAGTGACTTCAATGCCTCTTTTTGTTAACAACTCTTCTGCAATTCAATTGGCTAAGAATCCAAAATTCCATGATCGAACCAAACATATCAACACCAAATATCACTTGATTCGACATTATGTTGAGGCCAAAACCATTCATCTGACATATTGTTCTTCTTCAGAGAAAATTGTAGATATCTTTACTAAAGAATTGGGCCTTCAAAAGTTTGAAAATTTTGGAATGCAGCTTGGCATGCTAGATGTCCCTTTGGATTAAGGGGGAATGTTGAATAATCCTTAAGGATTTCATTGTAAATAATATTTTAGTTATTAGTTAGTAAATTCTTATTGATAATCTCGTTATCTAACTGTAGATAAGAGTTTTGATTTCCTTTATATGTAATACTCTTCTACGAAAAAATATATTGATTGCTGAGGTTCTTCATGGCCTGTGTCAATAACGAAGTATGGAAAAACACAATTCATAATTATGAATGATTATAATGATAGTTATAGTTAAACTTATGGGATTAGAACAATTGATAATGAATAGTTAAGATGGAAAGCTGTAAATGGAAAGTCACAAGTTCATATCCCGTGGATACTATTATAATTAAGTATTAAAGTATATGTTTTGTATTTTTTTTTTAATAAAAAATGATATTAATGAAAATTTGTGTCTTTTAAATGAAAATAATATTAATAAAAATATTGACTTTTTTTATGTGAAAAAAGATTATATAAAAATTGATATTTTTTAATTGAAATAGTTATTATACTTACCAACATAGATCCAACTTAAATTTGGATCTATCAAGCATTGAGACAGATCCAATTTCTTGAGGTGTATTTTTTTCACTGAGAGAAAAAAAAAATTCATGTTGGGTCATAAAATAAAAAAATTATGGAAATTAATTACAAAATCCATGTTGGCCTATAAAATAAAAAACTAAAACTTAAACCGCATCTATCAAACAAGAGAAGAAATTGGATCCCTCAGGGTGTTTGATATATCGAGTTTAAAATGTGTCTATGATGGTTTTTATCTCAATGCATGGATCTATGTTAGTCTTTTTTTTATAAGCTAACATGGATTTTTTAATTACTTTTTATTTTTGATAACTTATGAGCCAACATGAATTTTGTTAATTACTTTATTTTTTATTTTTTATTCTTGGTAGCTTATGAGCCCACATGCTTTTGTTTTACTTTTTATTTTTGGGTTAATTATTTATTTTTGGAATGTTACGCTGCCTAACATAACATGAAAAACATCTCCCCCATATTGGGTTGTAGAGAACCTGGCTAATCTTAGTGCAATTAATAAAAATAATAACATATGTGATGATTTATTGTAAATACAACTATTAAAACAAGTTAAAAACTATAAGCTATTCAATCTAGCATTAAACAAGGCTTCCCTAAACCTTGGACTCGGAGCTTTATTGTACCCATTTTTAAAAGCAACAATACAAATAACCCCTCTAATTATAGGACCATTATGATTAGCCATCTCTTATGCAAGTTATATGGTATTATTTTGGAAAATAAGATCAACATATGGCTAGAAACTCAATTCAAAAGAGCTAAAGGGCAAGCCAATTTTAGAAGGTATCATTCCACCATAGACCACCTCATTACTCTCAGGATCATTGCAAAGGAATCCCATAATAATAAGATCAATATCCTTTGTTGGTTTGTGGACTTTAGGAAATATTTTGACACATTGGCTAGAAATAAGTTGTGGAAAAAGATAAAAGAGTTAAAGGTTCCTTTTGAGTTGAGAGTCATTGCAATAAGGTTGTATGAGAATGTCATTTCCAAGTTTAAGAACATTGAGTGTTGGTCAAAAGATATTAATTGTAATATAGGAATTTAGCAAGGTTGGACCCTCTCCCCTACCCTTTTTGGAATATACATTGATAAGTTACAAGGATTTTTACTAGAGGCAAGTTGCATTGGCACAACATTAGCAAGAATTATAATCATCCTCCTTCTTTATGTTGATGATATTGTTCATCTGGTCAGATGTCCCTCTGATCTTGATAAACAATTAAGAATTCTCAAGGATTTTTACTTTGGTATAGGCATGACCGTCAATAACGACGTAACGAAACTTTATGTCGATAAAATCTAATAAAGTCACTTACGCTCATTTTTTATCTGACGATAGCAGCTTGGAGGAAGTGGCTTCCTACAAATATCTTGGGATTGAGATCCGTCACAAGCTTAATTGAAACTAGCATTTAGAAAATGAACAGTGGAGGGCAGAAAGCTTATTTTGGCCTTGAAAATAATTTAAAGTCGGTAAACCTTATGACGTGGGATTAAAAAAAATCCTCTTTGAATCTCTCATCTCTCTCGTTCTCGTATAGGGGTGTGAAGTTTGGGGTTGCATCCTCTCTACAAAATCTTGGAGAAATATTAAGCAAATCCATAACTATTTTATAACTTAAAACTTAAAATTAAAAGCAATACATCATATCATATTCTTGTAATTGAAGTCATTCTTTCCCCATTGAAAGCATAGCTATGACTAGGTACATTTTTCTTAAGGTAAACTGCTATCACCCAAAAAAAAAATTATATTCATGCTTGGTAATGCAACCTCGTAGAGAAACTTGCTCGCCTTTTTGCTAAAATTTTGAAAAATGCAGATCTCCCACATGATATAATTGTAGGCGGTTGTACTCATTATCCTCCACCGCAGTATTGTTAAGATAAGACCACACATTTACAAATATGTTGCAATGGGGATCCTTAGTGTTGGCGTTAAGCGTGTCTTCCCCTCTACTTGCAATTGCATCATAGACATCCACATGTGCAACTACATGCCCATCGGGAGTTTGGTAAAGTTGGTCGAATAAGCACCCCATTGAGAGTTGGGTAAAGTTGGTTGAATAAGCACTCCATCAGGGTTGTTGAGGTCTCTCAAGGACAGATTTTGATAGGAATATAACAATGCAGTGGGATTAACAAGAGGCCATGAGTGGGGGGAGGAATATAACAATTGCATGGGGTTAACAAGAGGCCATGGTTGTGGTTGTGAGTGGGGGAGTGAGAAAGAGTCACTCTCGTATTTTCCAACGTATCAACTATCTTGTTCATTACTCTTCTGACGTGCTTGGGGATAAGCATGATAGTGGGTAAAGATGATCCTTGAGAGAGGAGATGAGATGTTCAAGGAAACAACTAGGTGAGAGTTTGGAAGCAGGGGTTCCATTGAGAATTTTGAATAGAATATTCACAATGAGGTTGGAATCCCATTCCATAATGAGCTGGAGGTATCGAAGTTGATGAGATAAATGCAATGCCTTGAGGAGGGCCCATAATTCTACAACGTTATTGGTGTCCTCTTCAATGATACTTGCATATGTATAGGGAATCTTACCTAAGGTGTTTATGAAGACTCCCCTATAGCAAACCGACCCAACATTTCCTTTGGAAGCGACGTCGAAGTTTAACCTCGAGGAGGAGCTGAGCCTATGGACTATAGGAGGGTGAGAAAGAGAGGAATTCACAAGCCAAAAGTGTATAATAGGCTTTTCCTTTTGGGAACAATTGAAGGAAAAGGAATCCTACTGAATAGTGGAAATGTTTCCCATAAGTTCTTGAAGATACACGCCCATACATGTTCCCAAGGTTGATTGAAGTTCTCAGAGATAATTCTATTCCGCTCTTTCGAGATATCCCAGGAGAGGAAGCCCAAAGACAAGGACCAAATTTTATGCAGAATGGGATTGTTGAAATCCTGTTGTCTCCAATTTTCCAGTGTTTCATAGAAAAGGAGGGGCTGCTAAATCCACGTTTCAATAGATTGTCCCAAGTGAGAATGCTATTATGTGCAACTAGCCATAGGAATGAACTATTTTTTTTTGTCAAAAGTTGAGATCCATATTCTCTCCCTAATCACATCCTTATTTAAAAGACAAAGTCCAATATTAATTGAATAGGATTCCCATACCAAGAAGCGCCCAAAGGTTGAGTGCCCCTATCACAATATATCTAGGTCATGCTTGGTTTTGACCCCATGCCGAGTCAATTCTTCTACCCAAGGATGAAGGTTTGTTTCCTCCTTGACTCCCATATCAACTTGCATTGATTTTCAAGCTCTCAAGTCATCTCCTACCACATTTTCTTTCCAATAAGAAGAAATCGTGTGAGTGAGGGGTTCATTCATACGCTGTTAGATGTCTATGAGAAGTTGATTGTCTTGTAGAATTAGGAGTTGGTGCCATGAATTCACCTAGAAGAGGGAATTTTTTCCATCTTGCACTTCCCAAAAGCGATGTTTCCACACCAGGTCTCAGTTTTTCCAAGTCTTTTTCCAAATCAAGGAGCCTTGCCGAGATTCCTCCCATTGAACTAGTTGAGCTTTGTTTACCTATGGCACATATCTTATTCTCCAGATCCTATATCACTCATAATTTTAAAAAATGCCACCAAATTGATTCCCCTACGAATTGAATGAGAGTTTTAGGGTTGTGAAGACCTAGGACACTTGCCAACTTAGGCTCGCAAATTAAGTCCCCGGTGGAAAGAGCCCATTTGCAGTCTGAACTCGCTCCAGTCCATAGGAATTTTCTCTAGATGTTTCCAAATTTTTTGATAATTGATTGTGGAGTTGTGAGAGAGTAAAAAAGGTAGAATGGTGTGGCCTACACAACTCATTTGAGAAGGACAAGTCTATTGGATAATTTGAGGGTCCGAAATATCTAGGAGGCAAGTCTTTTCTCAAGGGAGGTGAGGAAACCTTCCCAAGAATTGTTCCTTAGAGCATTGTCAATGAGAGGGATGCCTAAATATTTTGAAGGAAGGGGGCTATGGCTAAAGCCCAGGGTGCAAGAGATATTAATATGAATTTCCATGGGAGTATTGCAAAACAAGATATGGGATTTGGCTTTATTGATGGAGGTTCTAGAAGCATTACAAAAGTTGTTGAGAGATTCTTTTATGGACAGGGATCTGCGCTGAGTGGGAACACCCATACGGAGCGTATAATCAATGAATTGGCTATGGAAAATAGGGGGATCAATGCCATGAAAAGGATACCTATCAAGGAGTTCTTGTTGACAGCCACTTTTAACTTCCTATTGAGGCCTTCTGCCATAATGTGAAGAGGAAAGGTGAGAGGGGATCTCCCTGGTGTATGCTACGGGAGGAGGTGAATGGTTCAAAAGGAGTGTCATTGATCATAATCCAAAAGAAAGCCAAAGAGGTAAGGGATAACACCCATCTAACCCATTCGTTTGCAAACCCAAAGGTTAGTAGAGTAGAGCACATATAGGTTACCTTGTTGTTCCCGAAGCTTGTGAATTCTATTATGATGCCTTCTTTTATTGTTGAGCTGTGGAAGAACTTGGTATTTTTTACCCCTCCTTCAGCTATTGAACCCATGACTTTTGCTTCCATAAGATCTCCTCTTGCAGATTGTGTTATGCTATGAGTTTCTTTGAATCTTTTTTCCTCCTCAATTAGTGCATCTGTGCGGCCTTAGGGATGATGCTTTGTTGAGTTTGTCTCATTTACATTTCCAGATCTCTTTGGGCTTTGAAAATGTTGCCAAAGCATGTCTTGTTCCAATGCTTTAGCTTTTTCTTGATATTTTTCAGCCTTTGTTGCATTATGTACATTAGGAAGCCATGTGCTATGGAAAAGTCTGCCCACCATTGGCCAATGTTTTCTTGGAACTCTTTGTCGCTCAACCAAAATTTCTCAAATCTAAAAGATCTTCTATGTGAATGGATGGAGGCTTCCAGGAAGAGGTTGATCGACCAATGATCCAAGTAGCTCATCGAAAGACTCAAGGGGAGTGCCTAACATCATCAGTGATTATGATACTAGGAACATGTCCAATATTCAAGCTATATGATGGTCCCATGAATGATGGTTACTCCAGGTTTAAAGACCATTGGTTGGTTCCAAATCAACAGGCCATTTTGCATCTGAACTAGCATGTCGCTATTTTCTAGTCTCCTAATGCCTCCAAGTTTTATATCCAAAGAGAGAATGATATTAAAATAATATTCTATTATCCAATCTTACTCAATGGTTAAGAACATGTGTTTCTTCTTAGGAGATCAAAGGTTCAAATCCATAGGGGTATAGTGTATGCACACCTTTGTAGAATTTAGCAGTTAAATCACTGGATAGAGGGGGTCCCTTGTCCCATAAACAAGGGGTCTCATACACCAAATTCGTGTATAAATTATTATTATAATGATGTTACCCAAGATACAGATTCTCTCAATAAAGTTGAATTTGTAAAGGAGAGCTTGTGACCCATACATTGGTGATTTCCCCCTTCTAACTTGAGCATATTATGGCAAAGCTAGTCATAATACTTGAAGGGGTGGAGAAGAAATTTACCAGATTCACCATGCTAGGGTTCCAAGTGCTCTCCAAACCAGCTAAAGCTCCTTTGTGGTCTAATGTTGCCGATTGGCTATTTGTCTAACACTTTGTCAGGATTCTCAACCACTTGCTTCGATTTCTCAGATTTGGTGGGATTTTGGAGTGGCTTCTTTGGTCCCGCAGCTATAGCCAAATTTGATTTTTCTCTTGTCATTTTATACCTTCTGAACCTTAGTAAATTGTTCAAGGGGGACTGTAGTGTAATCGCTTTTATGGCACGTTTTCTAGGTTTAGATCTTCTTTGGTCCCGCAGCTATACCCAAATTTGATTTTGCTCTTGTCGTTTTATACCTTATGAACCTTAGTAAACTATTCAAGGGGGACTGTAGTGTAATCGGTTTTATGGAACGTTCTCTAGGTTGAGATCAAAGAGTCCATGAAGGAAGCAGGAAACAATGTGAAGGAAGTGGATTCAGGTAGGCAGGAAACAACAGATTCAAGCAGACAGATAGTGGTAGCTCGCAAGTAAAGGAGAAAGTGACCCGGGGAAAACAACAAGAGAAAAATGACAAGTCTCTCTTGGTCTGAGGTATTCGGTTTTGTCCCCCACCTTTGTTTTCTTCTTGTCTCCTATAAACAATGGAAACACACTTGGCATCACCCATAACTAACAGCTTAGGTCAAGTGAAAATTGCCTCCTCAAGCAAAACATGGAAGTGGGTTTGGGTTAATGCCAAGCAGTTTTGGTGTATTTTAAAACGGAGAGCTGCCCATTTAAAGTGGGAGGAGACAAGGAGAACATAGTTGCAAAGGAAGACTAACAAACATGCAAAAAATTATTTATGGAAAGGATGTGGTAGCAACAGGGATATAAGCAACACTGATCCTTCCCTGTATAGTCCCACATCCACACCTCTCACCTGGTCATCTTCCCTATATCTACATGAGCTACTCAATACCAAGAGAATATTGGAGGTTTTGGAAGTCAAAGAACATGAGAGGGACCTTAAAATCCATCTTTTAACAGTAGAAAATCAACGTTTAGCAGAATGCAACAAGGTTTTAAAAGGTCAAGCGACATTGTTGCAAGAAGTTATTCTGGTAGGAAAGAATGAGTAGCAAGATATGAAGGCAGACTGGAAAAAAATGAAATAATCAGCAGGGGAAGAGAGAGGGGTGTTGAATCATAAAAAATCCAATGTTGAAGGGAAAACATATGAGCAAACAAATAACCAGGGAATGAAAGTAAGAGAAGCAACAAATGGAGGTCCCACCAAGAATTCCAGAATGTGGGCACAAGTTATTAGCAAGCCTGTTAATATAGAAAACGAAAAAAAAGCAAGCAACCAAGGAGACAACAAACAAGGAAAGGAAACCAAAGAAATACAAGAAAAATCAACAAACATAATAATTAAAGGTGTGAGAGAGTATGGTAAGAATGAATGTACCCCGGAGCTTGCAAGCAACTTTTTAAAAGACAAGTTGAATTGGCAAGGCCAAATTTTCCAAGCATGGAGGGTGGGTAAACCTAGTGATGAGAGAGCTAGGCCCATAAAAGTCATCATGGCAAGTGCAAGTAACAATTCTAATTAAGAAGCATCTATTAAACGACTCTCGCTTTTTTCTAGAGGAAGACTTAACTATCATGCAGTAAGAGGAAAGAAAAAAAAGAGTTGTCAAAGGTCAGAGCAGCAAGAGATGAGGGAAAAAGAGCATGGTTATACAAAGGAAAAGTTGTTATTGTTGTTTTTGGTCCTCCTTCTAAAGCAAGACATCAAAACAGTAGTCAAGAAGTGATAGCAAATCCCTTAGTAGAAAATATAGCAGCAAGGCCAGGATGGGAGAATAGGGGTGTAGACTCAATTTTGAGTCTTGTATGCCAAAGCAAATAGCAATCAAGGTCTACCCAGGTTCACTTAAGGTTAATATGTTGGAACTGCAGAGGATACCCATGGAGGCGTGGACTTGGGATAGGACCTATTGCGGAAGATTGGGACATAAAATGTCTCATGGAAACACATGAGCATGAAGGGTGCAAGACACCCCTTTTTGAATAATATATGAAGTTGGCAGTGTGGAAGAAGGCAACAGAGAATGGAAAAGGTCACAGAGGTATCATGGTCTTAGTGAAGAAAAAGGTAGATTGGTGCATTCAAATAGAAAAATAAGACTCAAATAAACAATTTATATGGTCTAAAATATCAGAAAATGGAAATGTCATCAGAATTGCAGCATGCTATTTCACGCCACAAGTTTCAAAAATTTACAAAAGGAGGGGGCTCGACCATAAAGACCCTTTTGCAGCATTAAAAAAAGATATTGTGAAGTATTCTCAAGTAGGTGAAATCCTTATATTAGGAGATTTGAATTCCAGGACCACAAGTGGAAAAGCTAGCATTCTTTGTCATAGGGAAGATTGGAATCCTATTTGGCTTACAGAAGAAAGAAATCATCAATGGAAAATAATTTCAAAATAAAATAAAAGCTGCAATTTCTTTGGAGAACAGTTGCTTACCTTATGTGGAACATTTGATTTAGTAATTTGAAATAGTTTTCCTAGATGGACAAACTTTGGTAATTTCACTTGTAATACCTACAATGGAGCAAGTGTGGTGGATTATGCAATTCGTTCACATGGCCTATGCAAGAAAATGGAGGAAGTTATGGTTGGAGAACAGCTCTGGGATTTAAAATCTGATCACAAACTGATCTATCTAAGTCTTTCTTGGGCTGATAAGCAGCACGCGGGGACAAAAAATCAGCACATTCAACAACATTTTGCAAAGGGAAGAATTCTTTTGACTCAAGAGAACTGTAATATATTTAGGAAGGATTTAGAGAGACTTTGTAAGAGGGAGGAAATTCTGTCCCAAGGCCTTAATAATCAGCACCTAACTAATTTAATTCAAAGGGCACTCACAAAATGCAAAAGAGAAAAGAATAGGAAACATGAAACTCATTTCTTTCTTGCTAATGCTTGGTTCGATGAGGAGTGAAAAAAATACAAGGAGAAGGTGGAAAGAGTCAAACTAGAAAGAAAAAGACTTAAAAAGCTACAAGCAGATTATACGAAAGAAAAAAATTGATTTGATGGTCTCAAGGAGGGAAGAGCTAATCTTCCTCGGGAAAAACAACCCCAAACTATTTTGGAAGGAACTTCAAGCGAGCAAGAAGCAAACTGAAAACAATATTACAGTGGACAAGTGGCTTGAGTATGCAAATCAACTCTATGAGTGGAATCCTAAGGTTGAACCCCCTCCCCCCTTAGTCAACACCGCCACCATTACTAAGCTTTTCACTGTGCAAGAGATCGAGGTGGGTATTAAGAAGTTGGGTGTTGGAAAAGACATATTTAGTAGAAATTCAAGATGAGTATCTAAAGTGGGGTTCAAAACTCTTGCACCTCACATTATGGGAATATTCAACAACATCATTCAACAAGGATTCCCTATAGATTGGACAACTAGCCTTGCAATTCCTCTTTTCAAGAGTGGAGATGTCAACGATCCCTCAAATTATAGGACCATAATGATAAACCCCTTGTTTTAAAAGCTATTTGGAAGCATGCTAGAAAATAAAATTAGCAAGTGGGCGAAAGAAAAGGAAAAGCGTGCTAAAGGGAAAGCAAGTTTTAGACCTAAACATTCCATGGTGGACCATGGTATTATTTTAAGGCACATCATTGAAAAAGTATGGGAGAAAAAAGAGGAAGCCTTTAGTTGCTTTGTCGATTTCAAAAAATCTTTTGACATGGTTCCCAGAGATATGCTATAGCATAGAATGGACGAACTTGGGGTTCACATACATCTTAGAGAAGCTATTCATAGGCTATATGAGGAGGTCAATGTCAAAATAAGAACATTAGATGGTATCTCCGAGATTTTCAGAAGTGATATCGAGGTCAAGCAAGGGTGCCCATTATTCCCTACCATTTTTGGCTTATATATTGACAAACTTGAAGAGTGGTTAAACTTAGAGGGAGGGGATGGCGCCCTCATGGGTGAGTATGGGATAAGGCTTATTTTGTATACATATGACCTTATTTTGATTGCTAAGTATGCTCTTGTCTTGCAAGAGCACTTGATTTCCCTTGAGCACTTTTGTAGAACAATTGGGATGCAAGTAAATACTAGCAAGACGAAAGTGGTAGTTTTCTCCAGAAAAGAAAACATAAACAACATAAGTTCTAATTTGAAGACAATACCCTTGAAGTAGTGGAAGATTACAAGTACCTCGGAATCAACTTCAACAAAAATTTGAGTTGGGAAGGCTGCAGGGAAAAAATAACTCTTGGAGGTTGGAAAGCATTTTATGCTTTCCAAAATAGGTGCAAAGAGGCAGAGTTATGGGACTAGAAAACTATGCAAACCCTTTTTGGGATCTTAGTGATCCCAGTTGTTCTCTATGGTTGTGAAGTTTGGGCCAGCAATACCTCTAAATTACAGTGGAGGAAAATAGAAAAGATTCAAAAACACATGATCACAAGCAAGTTCAAAATTAAGAGTTCAGTGCCATACTAGATCATGCTAAGCGAAATGGGGGTGGATGTTGGACGGATTAAAGTAACTGATTGGGGGGGGGGGGGAATCAGTTACATACCAAAGTGCTTCCTTTTAAATGATGTTTCAGATTTATTATGGACATATGTTTAAACCATTCAACATATAGCAGCAAATTAAATAACAGTCAACATTCAATCACATCAACGAACACAAGACACCATGTTTTCATGAGGAAACAATAAAAACTCTTCTTCTTAAGAATGAAAGGTAAGCTCCAACTCCTCTTTACATTCTTTTATTTTGCCTGAGCTTCAACCGAGACGAGGCTGCTACCTCTGGAAGATCCATCTTCCAATTATACAAGCACCAACTTGTTTCTATTTTCTGGCTACAACCAGAGGGATACTACAACACCCCAGAGAACTCTGTTCTCCCTTGCTCCACCCTACCACCCAGAGAACTCTTTGAATTATAGAATGAATCAAACCCTTACAACCCCTTACTATCTATGACTAGGCTTTATAAATCAGCATTTACATTATGATTCTGAATTAGACAGTATTGCAGATATTCACAACATATGTTATAATTCTATCTCTGTACATTTTTCTCTTTTTATCATCAAGACTAAGCACATATAGAACACAGCGAGACTGTCACTGTATCATTCATATATTCTTTCTCATCTGGACTCTTCATACTCTGCAACAATCATCGTATCCAACTCTTCAATTCTTTTCTGCAATGTGCTCAATCTCTTATATTTGAAATTACCTTACTGAACAACACACTTTATTTTTTCTGCTTGCTACAATATATATATATATATTCCAGTTGATTCCCATTCTCTCCGTTCAAAATGGTTACGGACTCTTCATTTTCCATCTAATTGCAAATGAGACACAGTTAATAGGTCTTGAATGCTGATCTGTACAAAATGATTCACATTCCACGAATATCATAGATTCTCAAAAGTCTCTAACTGACAAAAACTTTAAGTCCTTGAAATGCTCAGTTTGTCTGACTCTCTGCATTCCATGAATAGTCATCATCGAATCAATACTGTGCTAGACTCTTCAAGTTCCACTGTTTCCAGATCAAAGGACCTTGGGTTCGGCTCTGAATATGGAGACTTCCACTGTATATTATAGTGTTGTGCCGCAGTGGATACATATGTGAATTAAACTTCTACCGTTTCGAAATAGGGATGAGAAACTAGCTCCGATGAGCTTTGTCTCAATCGGCTGTCTTTTGGGTTTCGAGTCGGAAGTTTTGTTATTTTGGCTTCCGCCATTGCAGCTTTCGAAAGCCTTTATACCTCCGCTGTTGCGGCTCCCGTTCCGCTCCGACTTTTGATGTTTTGAAGCTCTAACGTTGCGACTCCTGTTCCACTTTTTGCTCCGACGTTGTGGAAGGGGATGTCCTTCCGACTTCCAATGTTTTAAAGCTCCGACGTTGCGGCTCCCGTTCCACTTTTCACTCTGATGTTGCGGAAGGGGATGTCCTTCCAACTTCCGATGTTTTAAAGCTCCGACGTTGCGGCTCCCCTTCCTCTTTTCGCTCTGACGTTGCGAAAGGGGATGTCCTTCCGACGTTTAGTCGTTTCTCCTCTGCTCGCTGATATGTTTGTTTGTCCATTGTCACCGATCCTTGTGTTGTGGGATTCCACCGTTGCGGATGAAGAAGCCACTACCCTTCCACCATTGCGGATGAAAAATCACTATCCTTCTGGCCGCTTTGTTTCAGATCCTGCCCATTCTGTATAGTGTGATCAAATTATTCATTTAAAAATCTGTTTTATATATGTGAATCACTGTATAGATGTAACACTATGTTTCAGTGAGACTTCGTATGTTAAGCTCGATGGTATAGAATAGCGTTGAGTTTCAATATAATGCTGTTGATATATAACATGATAACGCTATGCTGATAACATATGTAACATTTGTAACATTTGATCGTTTTTATCCTTCTGTTTCATTTATTTGAATGTATAACAAAATCCTCTGTTGTAGTGAACTGTGTAATCATCCTTTTCAATATGCGGGTATTCTGTGCAACATTTAGAGATGTGACATTATTCTCATCTGTGGCTGTAACATTAACATTTGCTTTATTACTGCTGTGACTTCCTTTGATTCATCCTGCCGTGGCTTTGCCTGTGAGTGAAACATTCAAAGTTTGGCATATGGCAACATTCAGACTGTGTAGCAAAACTGGCTAACAAACTTCCCCTTTGACATGATGACAAACTTTGAAAGCTTTCTCCCCCTTTTGACATCCATGGAAAAGATAGAAAGAGAACTCCCCCTGTGAATATGTCTCCCCCTGTTACTGTGAGACAACTAACAGCTGAAAAAATGAAACCAATCTGTACTGAATATGTTCAGAAAGCAAGAGAACACAGAAATAACCAAAATCTGGAACCATTTGCCACCAGGAAATCAGAACCTGTAATGTGAATGAAAAAAAATATATTCAGAGAGGACAAACCCCTAACTGAGCTCGAAGCATTTCAAACTGAGATTTGGGAAGGGGCTTAGTGAAAATATCAGCAATCTGGTCTTTTGTTCCAACATATTCATGCTTAATAACTTTGGACAGCACCTTCTCTCTTAGAAAATGATATTTGATGGGTATGTGTTTAGTCTTTGAATGCATCACTGGGTTCTTTGAAATGCTTATTACACTTGTATTATCACAGAAAATGGGAATGGGATCATCGTTTTGTATGTACATATCCTTCAACATCTGCTTCATCCAAAGAATCTGGGTGTAACATCCTGCTGCTGCTATATACTCTGCTTCACCTGTAGATAATGAAACAGATGATTGTTTCTTACTGGACCAGCTTACCAAACAACCTCCAAGAAAGAAGGCAGCACCAATGGTACTTTTCCTGTCATCAACACATCCAGCCCAGTCAGCATCAGTAAATGCATATAAGTCCAGAGAGTTATCTTTTAGATACCATAAACCATGCTTTGTTGTTCCTTTTAAGTATCTGAAAATCCTCTTTACAGCCAACAAGTGACCATTCTTAGGTGAAGCCTGAAATCTTCCAACCTGACAAACAACATGCATAATGTCTGGCCTAGTTGCTGTAGCATAGAGTAGACTGCCAATCATGGATCTATACATAGTCTG
>LPNX011180277.1:71060-91103 GCA_001517045.1 Pseudotsuga menziesii | reverse complement strand
AGTAGTTATCTAGTCTGGAGTACCATGCCCTAGGTGCTTGCTTTAATCCATATAATGCTTTCCTCAATCTGTAAACAAACTGTGATGCATCCTATACATGGAATCCTTCTGGCTGCTCCATGTAGACTTCCTCTTCCAGATCACCATTCAGAAAAGCTGAATTCACATCCATTTGGTAGACTTTAATTTGTTTGGAGCTAGCATATGCTAGAATCAACCTTATTGCTTCCATTCTAGCAATAGGGGCAAATGTTTCACTGTAATCAATCCCTTTTACCTGTGCATAACCTTTGCAAACTAGTCTTGCTTTATTTCTGCTTACTTTTCCTGTATCATCCAGTTTATTCCTGAAAACCCACTTAGCTCCTATTACATTTTTGTTTGCAGGTCTAGGAACTAGTTCCCAGGTGTGATTCTTTTCGATTTGGCTAAGCTCTTCCTTCATAACATTTACCCAATGTTCATATTTGATAGCTTCATTCATGTTTTTCGGTTCAGTCAAAGAGAGAAGTGATACCTGCTTTTCAAGGATGGGTTGTTGTCTTTTACTTCTTGTCTTGACACCTGAGTTTATATCCCCAATAATCAATTCTTCAGGGTGATTTTTCTGTATTCGACTACTTGGAGATTTTGTTGAAATTGTATTTTTTTTGAAGGACTAAAGCATTTTTCATCATCACTTGTAGATCTGTCACTGTCATCAGCCTTAACATCTTCTATTTCATCCTCTTCATCATCTGACCTGTGCTTGTCAAATATATCATGAGTCTCAAACTCCTTTTGCTTAGCCTTTGATTTTAAGAATGCAGATTCATCAAATGTTACATCTATTGCTTCAACGATCTTTCTTAGTATGAAATTATAACATTTATATGCTTTTCTAGAACAGGAGTAGACAACTAATACTCCATCATCGGTTCTAGAGTCTAATTTTCCCAAATGTGGATCTACTCGTTTGATATAACACTTACAGCCAAAGATCCTAAAATGTTTAATGCTGGCTAGTCTTCCTTTCCACATTTTATATGGCGTGATAGACTGGTTATTTCTTAGTAGACATCGATTCAAAATGTGAACTGCTGTGTGAATAGCTTGAGGCCAAAGCACATTACTCAACTTTGCTTCATGGAGCATGGTTCTAGCCATCTCTACTACTATTCTGTTTTTCCTTTCTACTACCCCATTCTGCTGAGGTGTTTCAGTCATAGAGAAGTGTCTCTTTATCCCGTTCACATCACAAAATCTGTTAAATTCATTTGACACGTACTCTCCTCCATTATCAGATCTTAGGCACTTTATTTTCTTGTCACATTCATTTTCAACAAATTCTTTAAACGTTTGAAAACAATCAAAAGCTTCAGATTTGTTTTTCAATAAGTAAAGCCAAGTCATTCTAGTGTAATCATCCACAAATAATAAGAAATACTTTTCTCCTTTCATCCCTTTTGTTCTCATGGGCCCACAAATATTAGTATGCACTATCTCAAGTGATTTAGTTGTGGAGTATTATTTTGTTTTAAATCCGACTCTTGTTTGTTTCCCATGTTGGCATTGCTTGCACACTGAACCTGAGAGATTATTTAAAGATGGTAAATCTCTTACAACTTCGTTCTTACTCATATTGATCATATTATCAAAATTAATGTGACCTAGTCTCTTGTGCCACAACCAGCTTTCATTCTCACTACTAAGACAACATTCATTCTTTTTCTCATCTAGAATATAGACATTGCTTGAACTTCTTGTGGCTGTACCTATTAGTTTATCTGTTTTCACATCTTTGATTTGAAATCCATTTGAATCAAATATCATGTAGCATCCCTTATCACATGTTTGACTAACACTTAGCAAGCTGTGTTCCATGTCTTCTATCAACAGGAGATTTTCAGCCAAGTTTTTCTTACTGTTTAAACATACAATCCCTCTTCCAATTATTCTAGTTGTCTGATCATTCCCAAATGTGACAGACCCCTCTTTTCCTTTGTCTAGTTTGATAAAAAAATGTTTACTTCCTGTCATATGTTTGGAACATCCACTGTCTATTATCCATTTGATTTTATGGTCAGCTTGCAGGGCTACGTTACAATTTTCAGCCTTCAGATTTTCAGTCTTCCTTTTCCAGATTTGAGTTTGTTGATGAGTATAGATGGGTTTACTAACTTTTTGAAAGTTGGTAGGGAAATTTATTGAAATATGGCCAACATTTTGACACTTATAACATTCTGTTTCATGGTTTAAAATATCAAATCTGTTATGAGTATTACTATTTCTGTTTTGACTTGTCACATCCAATCTTTTTCCATATCCATGTCTAGACTTCTCATAAACATTATATTCATGTATTTTTCTTGAAAATTTAGTACAAAACGCAGCCTTGTGTCCATAATTGTAACAAAAAAAACAATAGCCATTAAACTTATTCTGATACCCGTCATGTGTCCTTTTCAGAACAATTGATCTTGATTTTTCTTCCTGTTTCTCAACCACTGAATTCTCATCAGCTCCTTTCTCATTCTTCTTTTCTGTACCTGTTTCTTTCAAACATGAACTAGAACCATCATTGATCACTGTTGCCTTATAACCAATTCCAGATTTATCATTTACAGATCTCTGACTTTCTATTATCTGATTTAGAATTGATGAACTGTGATTCATGTTACTTTCCTGTACCTTCTTCCTTAATAAGACAACTTTTGATTTCAGGTTTTCAATCTCTTTATCCTTTACCATAATTAATTTGTTTAGAGATTCTTCAGTGATTCTAGCTTCTTCCAGTTTTAGTTTTAATTCAATCATCATTGCTTCAGTGCTTTCAAATGAATCATTTGATTTTTTCAACTCATCCTCAAGTTCTTTAACATTTCTCTTAAGATGTCTACATTCTTTTCTTTCTCTTCTTAAATCACATAGAGAACTTACTAATCCTGCTTCCAAATCCACTTCACTGTCTTCTTCCTCTTCAGACTGGTCTTTCTGATTTTCCAAAGCCATAAAGAGATTCTCATCTGACTGATCATCACTTTCATCGGAATCAGATATATCACTTTCTTCTTTAGTAAATAAACTCTTCTTCTTGAAAGTACGTCTATTGAAAGACTTCTTGTATTTATTTTTGTATTGCTTTGGCTGTTTACTGCTTTCTTCCTCATTGTTAGAGTTCTTACTATAAGGACATTTGGAAGCAAAGTGGCCTATTCTACCACATCCAAAACATTTCAAAGGAAGCTTACCTTTGTACCTACCTGTACCCTTTCTTAAGCTCTTGACAAAATTTGCTTCTTCTTCATCTTCTTCTGATTTTTCAGAATGGTTCACTTCTTCTTCTTTCTTCTTCTTCTCCTTCTTTGCTGCTTTGAATGCTACTTATTTCCTGGAAGAAGTCTCACCAGAAATTCTCATTTCATAAGCAGTCAGTATTCCACTAAGTGTATCCATATCTAAGGTATCTAAATCTGCTCTTTCTTCTAATGCAGAAACCTTAGGATTAAATCTAGCAGGAAGAGATCTAAGAACCTTTTGTACAATATCTTCATCTTTAATCTTTTTTCCTAGCCCTCTCATGGTATTGGCAACTTCATCTATTCGAAGAAAATAAGTGGCTATATCTTCAGATTCTTCCATTTTCAAACTTTCAAATTGAGATCTATATGTTTGTAATTTGGCATTTTTAACTTTAACATCCCCCTCATAGACTATTTTCAGTTTGTCCCAAATTTCTTTTGCTGAGGAACAGTTCATTACTTTAACAAATTCTGAAGCTGCTAGGCCTCCTAGAATACCATACATAGCCTTTAAATTACTCTCATAGAGTTTTCTACTTATAGGATCTATTGGAATAGTTGTTGGAGCATTATATGTATTTAAACAAGCTTGCCATACATCAACTCCTTAATACTGTAGAAACAATTTAATTCTTATACTCCAAAAGGCATAATTATGTCCATCAAATAGAGGCAGTCCATGTTTGGTAAATTCTGATTTCTTGTCCATTGTTTAGGATCTAGATTCCAGTGGTTAAACTGATTTGAAGCAACCTGGCTCTGATACCAATTGTTGGACAGATTAAAGTAACTGAGAGGGGGGGGGGGTGAATCAGTTACATACCAAAGTGCTTCTTTTTAAATGATGTTTCAGATTTATTATGGACATATGTTTAAACCATTCAACATTCAATCACATCAACGAACACAAGACACAATGTTTTCATGAGGAAAAAATAAAAACTCTTCTTCTTAAGAATGAAAGGTAAACTCCAACTCCTCTTTACATTCTTTTATTTTTCCTGAGCTTCAACCCAGACGAGGCTGCTACCTCTGGAAGCTACAACTTCCAATTATACAAGCACCAACTTGTTTCTATTTTCTGGCTACAACCAGAGGGATGCTACAACACCCCAGAGAACTCTGTTCTCCCTTGCTCCACCCTACCACCCAGAGAACTCTTTGAATTATAGAATGAATCAAACCCTTACAACCCCTTACTGTCTATGACTAGGCTTTATAAATAAGCATTTACATTATGATTTTGAATTAGACAGTATTGCAGATATTCACAACAGATGTTATAATTCTATCTCTGTACATTTTTCTCTGTTTATCATCAAGACTAAGCACATACAGAACTCACCGAGACTGTCACTATATCATTCATATATTCTTTCTCATTTGGACTCTTCATACTCTGCAACAATCATTGTATCCATCTCTTCAATTCCTTTCTGTAATGTGCTCAATCTCTTATATTCGAAATTACCTTACTGAACATCACACTTTCTTTTTTCTTCTTGCTAATATTCCAGTTGATTCCCATTCTCTCCGTTCAAAACGGTTACGGACTCTTCATTTTCCATCTAATTGCAAATGAGACACAGTTAATAGGTCTCAAATGCTGATCTGTACAAAACGATTCACATTCCACGAATATCATAGATTCTCAAAAGTCTCTAACTGACAAAAAATTTAAGTCCTTCGAATGCCCAGTTTGTCTGACTCTTTGCATTCCACGAATAGTCATCATCGAATCAATACTGTGCTAGACTCTTCAAGTTCCACTGTTTCCAGATCAAAGGACCCTGGGTTCGGCTCTGAATATGGAGACTTCCTCTGTATATAACAGTGTTGTGCCGCAGCGGACACATATGTGAATTAAACTTCCGCTATTTCGGAAGAGGGACAGGAAACTAGCTCCGATGAGCTCTGTCTCAATCGGCTGTCTTTTGGGTTTCGAGTCAGAAGTTTTGTTATTTTGGCTTCCGCCGTTGCGGCTTTCGAAAGCCTTTATACCTCCACCGTTGCGGCTTCCGTTCCACTCCGACTTTCGATGTTTTGAAGCTCCGACGTTGCGGCTCCTGTTCTGCTTTTCACTTCGACGTTGCGGAAGGGGATGTCCTTCTGACTTTCGATGTTTTAAAGCTCTGACGTTGCGGCTCCCATTCCGCTTTTCGCTCCGATGTTGTGGAAGGGGATGTCCTTCCGACTTTCGATGTTTTAAAGCTCCAACGTTGCGGCTCCCGTTCTACTTTTCGCTCCGACATTACGGAAGAGGGTGTCCTTTCAAAGTTTAGTCGTTTCTCCTCCGCTCGCCGATATGTTTGTTTGCCCATTGTCACCGATCCTTGTGTTGTGGGCTTCCACCATTGTGGATGAAGAAGCCACTACCCTTCCGCCGTTGCGGATGAAAAATCACTATCCTTTCAGCCGCTTTGTTTCAGATCCTGCCCATTCTGTATAGTGTGATCAAATTATTCATTTAAAACTCTATTTTATATATGTGAATCGCTGTATAGATGTAACACTATGTTTCAATGAGACTTCGTATGTTAAGCTCCATGGTATAGAATAGCGCTGAGTTTCAATATAATGCTGTTGATATATAACATGATAACTCTATGCTGATAACATATGTAACATTTGTAACATTTTATCGTTTTTATCCTTTTGTTTCATTTATTTGAATGTATAACAAAATCCTTTGTTGTAGTGAACTGTGTAATCATCCTTTTCAATATGCGGGTATTCTGTGCAACATTTAGAGCTGTGACATTATTCTCATCTGTGGCTGTAACATTAACATTTGCTTTATTACTGCTGTGACTTCCTTTGATTCATCCTACTGTGGCTTTTCCTATGAATGAAACATTCAAAGTTTGGCATATGGCAACATTCATACTGTGTAGCAAAACTGGCTAACAATGGCTTCTATTGAAGTAATCGCTATGGTGAGACTCATAAGGTATCTAAAAAGAGTTGAGCAAATGGAAGAAAGTAGATGGCCTAAGGTTTCCTTCAATGGCATATTGTGCAAAAGAAAGAAGACATGGATGCGACAAAATATTAAATGGCTTAGAAAGTGGGAAATGTTCCTGAGCACGTGCCCTACGAATAGTAGAGGACTTTGTTATCAATAAGTTCCACAAGCGAACTTGGGATAAAGAGCTAGAGTGAAAGAGAAAGTATTATATTGAAGAGTTTAACCCTACCTACAATCAACATCAAAAGGTGTACATAGGGGCCAATATACCTTGGAAATCCACGAATTCTTATTTCTCAATTAAGAACTAATTCCCATCAACTCTGTTGTGAGACTAGGCACTGGAAAAGGCTAAAAGAAGCTTGGGTAGAAATACTGTGTATTTTTGCACCGTTGGTAAGGTGGAGACAAAAAAACATTTCATTTTAGAGTGTGAAGCCTTTAAGGACAATAGGGATAGGTACGCAAATGTCTTGACGGATAAATCTTGGGATGATTTGTTTAACGAAGGGACTGTGGAAAAATTGGGGGCGCTCATCATCAAGTTGAACAGAAAAAGGATTGAATTACAGAAAACAACGTTCCACTTGGTCTGTCCCATAGGCTATTCTTACCCTTGCAGACGTTAAAATATTTCCTTCCTTCCTTCCTTCCTTATCATCAAATTCTAATTATAGGTCATCATCGTCCTCCATGATCGTGTTTTCATAAATAATTTTTCCATTCCCCATTCGTGTTTGTGGCTAAGTGGATCATTGGGGATTTGTTGCTTGGTCCTAGATTGCCAAATTTCTTCCATAGGAGCTGGGAAATTTTCTTGAAGGCGTTCTTAGAGGCTAAGGATTTTCCTTACTTACCTAGATGGACTACGCTCCCCTAGGTGGCTCCGTGTCTCTTGGGTTCCTGTCTTCACCTGCTTTGAACCTAGATAAAACCGTCTTTGTTTTTGGATTGGAGCTGAGGATAAGTGGAGCATTCAAAGGGAAATCCCAAAATAGGTGGCCATAAACATGACACTTCCTACATTGAAACGGGATGTGTTCATAGTCTATCGTCTCGATCCAGTCTTCAACGTGGCGTGTCAAACAAGTGGATAAAAGTGTACCAGTGCCACCTACTAATATAATGAGAATTTTGAAGATAAGAAAGATGGAGATGCAATAGATGAAGTGGATAAAAGTGTACCAGTGCCACCTACTAATATCAAAGAGTTAGCATTATGGAAAAGCAAGGACAAGAAGGTCCATGCCTTGATCATTTCCTCTGTAAGTGAAGAAGTAAGTAGACATTTAGTTTCTAGAAAAGGTGCTTGGGAAACATTAAAGAAACTAAAAGATTTGTATGATTTACATTCTGAGCTTGAAATCATACAATTGTTAATTGATTTATTTAACTTAGAATTAAAAGATAAAGATCCAATGAAACTTGTTTATGAAATTAGATCTATTTTCCATGATATTGATGCAATTGGTGTAAAAGTTGACTTTCAACTTACTGCATTTATTAAAGATATCTACCATTCCTATACTCACTACTTAGAATCACTTGAAGCTAGTGGCAAAATGAAAGGTATGACCTTTGAAAAACTTGTTGAGAAAATTGCAGAGAGAGAGATAACATTTGGGAAGGAGTCTAATCCCAATCAAGAAACTTTGTGTCTTGCACAAAAAGGACACAAATCAAAAGAAGAATTTGCAAAGGATGAAAATAGAAGTAGAGGTCGAGGTAGAGGACAGAGATGACCGTACAGAGGAAGGGGGAGCATATATAATCAAGGAGAGAAACAATGTTATAGATGTGGAAAAACTGGTCATACTGCTAGTTATTGTAGAACTTCTTGGGAGAAAATTGTTAATAAGAAAGAGAAAATACAAGATAAATGAAATGATAAAGGTAACCCTCCTAAATCTACACATTATATTGTTGCACATTCTAATCTTGGAATTGAAGAATCTTTTAGTACTTCATTTTCTTGGAATAACATTTGGTTATTAGATGCTGGAGCCACATCGCATATGACATTTATAAAATATATCTTTGAGACATTTATTGATCAAATTGACGGGGTAGTACATTTGTCAGATAAGTCTCAGTTAAAACCTTCAGCAATTGGATATGTTAAACTTAAATTATTAGGATTTGCTGATTACATACTTTCTGATGTTCTTTATGTTCCATAATTGAAGAGAAATTTAATATATCTTGTGCAAACTAGACAACAAGGTCACTCAATACATATGTTTGATGGTATCATTGAGATTAGAGGATATTATGATAATGTGTTTGTAATGACTGGAGTGGAAGATAAAAAACTTTTAAAGTTGAATGGAACCTCACCCAACTCACACAATTATGCAAACTTGGCTCAACATAATGGTAATTTGTCTTCCAACTTGTTACGGCATGCTAGATTTGGTAATATTAATTATGATAGTCTCATGATTATGAAACATAAAGGAGTTCGAGGGCTTCCTACTATTCGAATACAACTTTCCCAATGTGATGCTTGTATTTAGGAAAGTTCAATAAACAACATTTTCATTATTCTATGTTCCAAGCTTCTAGAAAGCTTGTCCTTATTCACTCAGATTTATGTGGGTTCGTGCATGTTCCATCAAATGGTAACACATATATAATGAATTTTATTGATGAATTTACAAGGATGTGCTGGGTTTATTTATTAAAACAAAAATATCAAGCTTTTGATACATTCATAAATTTTCATTTGTGGATTAATGGTATTAATCCATCAAACCACTGTTCCTTATAATCCACAACAAAATGGTGTGACTGACTATGTGAATAGGACACTATTGAATATGGCAAGATTCATGATGTGTTTTAAGAATGTTAAGTTGATGTTTTGGGGAGAAGCAGTTCTTTGTGCTGTTTACATTAAGAATAAGTGTCCTTCTTCCGCACTACAAAGCAAGCCACCTTATGAAATGTGGCATGGTCATCTTCGTGCTGTCAAGCATTTCAGAATTTTCAGTTCCACATGTTATGCTTTGATTCCTGAGAAACAAAGAAATAAATTGGGAGCTAGAGGTCGAAAGTTCATTTTTTTGGGATATTCTAATGCTTCCAAAGCTTATAGATTGTATGGTGAAGATAACAAGAAGTTTATTGTTTCTAGAGATATTACATTTCTTGAATTTGAGAAAGATGCACTCACTATTGATAAATAACTTGCTCAGCATGATATATTTCATTCTAAAAAATTCTATCATGAAAGGGATAATGCACTTCCAAATTTTGAAGGGGGGATTCATATTCTAAGTCATTTTTTGGAATTTCCTTCCATAACAACAAGTTATTCTAATACACAAGTTCATGATTCTAATGCACAAGTTGATGAAACAGAGGGTGAGAAAGTTGATGATATTGTTAATTGAATGGATAAGTTAAGTCTCATAGATAATCAAGAGCCTGCTCTTGAAGAAGAAACATAGCAAACACCACAACAACAAGTTCATAGATTGATATAGACTAAGAAATTTCCAAAAAGGTATGATGATTTTGTCACATTAGATTGTGATTTAAACTTTTATGCTTTTGATGAACCTGTTTTTTTTCAAGAAGCAATAACTAGTGATGTATGGAGAAGTGCGATGCAAAGAGAGTATGATGCTCTCATATAAGATGGATCTTGGAGGTTGGCGAACCCTCCAATTGGAACCAAACCTATTGGATGAAAGTGGATATATAAGAACAAGTATAAAGCAAATGGTTCACTTGACAAACACAAAGCGAGACTTGTAGCAAAAATATATGCAGAAAAAGAAGGTGTTGATTACACAAAAACATTTGCTCCTACATCAAAAAGGGGCACTATTCGAACTTTGTTTTCTTTAGCAGTACAAAAAGGATGGAAAATACATCATATGGACGTTAAAACAACCTTCTATAATGAAGACTTGAAAGGATATGTTTATATGGATCAACCTAAAGGTTTTTCTATCAAAGGTCAAGAATAGAAGGTATGCAGATTGGTAAAATCTTTGTATGGTTTGAAGCAAGCACCCCGGGCATGGTATGAAAAGTTAATTGAACGTCTTCTCAAATTGAATGATAAGCATTTCAATATAGATTATGCAACTTATTTGTCAAGAAAGTTGGAAGTTCAGTTGTATATCTAGTTGTCTATGTGGATGATTTGCTTATCATGGGAAATAATGATGATTATATAGCCTCTATTGAAAGAGAGTTGAATTTTTTTTTGATATGACAGATTTGGGATTATTACATTATTATTTAGGAATTGAAGTAGATAAAAAACCAAAACACATTTTTATTTCTCAAAAAAAATATGTTGGAGAGTTATTGAGCAAATTTGGTATGCATGATTGTAATCTTGTTTCTAGACCAATGGAGCAGAATCTAAAGATTACTTCAAATGAAGGTAGTACATTTGAAGATCCAACAAAGTACATGCAACTTGTTGGAAGTTTAATTTATCTTACTACTACATGTACTGACAAAACTTTTGATGTAGGAATAATTTCCAGGTTTATGCAGTAGCTCTATGAAGGTCATTGGAATGCAACAAAGCGAGTGCTCGAATATTTAAAAGCTGGCATCAAATATTCTAAAGTTTCACACTTCCATCTCATTGGTTATTCAGATTCAGATTTTGATGGAGATAAAAAGCATGGGGTGTCTACTTCAGGTTATTTGAGGAACCTTGGATCAACAACTATCATTTGGAGATCACGAAAGCAATATGTTCCTATTGATTCTACTACTGAGCCAAATATTTTTCAGCAACTCAAGTCACAAAATAAATCATTTGGCTTCGTAAAATACTTGAATACTTGTAGGAGAAACACGCGACTTCAATGCCTCTGTTTGTTGACAAATTTTCTGCAATTCAATTGGCCAAGAATCCAAAATTCCATGATCGAACCAAACATATCAACACCAAATATCACTTGATTCGACATCATATTGATGCCAAAACCATTCATTTGACACATGGTTCTTTTTCAGAGAAAATTATAGATATCTTTACTAAAGCATTGGGCCATGAAAAGTTTGAAAATTTTATAATGCAGCTTGGCATGCTAGATGTCCCTTCGGATTAAGGGGGGAATGTTGAATAATTCTTCAGGATTTCATTGTAAATAATATTTCAGTTATTAGTTAGTAAATTCTTGTTAATAATCTCGTTATCTAACTGTAGATAAGAGTTTTGATTTCCTTTATATGTAATACTCTTGTACGAAATAATATATTGATGGTTGAGGTTCTTCATGGCTTGTGTCAATAATGAAGTATGAAAAATCACAATTCATAATTACGAATGATTATAATGATAGTTATAGTTAAACTTATGGGATTAGAACAATTGCTAATGAATAGTTAAGATGAAAAGTTGTAAATGGAAAGTCACACAAGTTCATATCCGGTGGATACTTTTATAATTAAGTATTAAATTATATGTTTTGTATTGTTTTTTAATAAAAAATGATATTAATGAAAATTTGTCTTTTAAATGAAAATAATATTAAGAGAAATATTGAATTTTTTTATCTGAAAAAAAGATTAAATAAAAATTGATATGTTTTTATTGAAATAGTTATTATACTTACCAACGTAGATCCATCTTAAATTTGGATCTATAAAGCATTGAGATGGATCCAATTTCTTGAGGTGTATTTTTTGAACTGAGAGAAAAAAAAAATTAAAAAAATTCATGTTGGCTCATAAATAAAAAATTATGAAAAGTAATTACAAAATCCATGCTGGCCTATAAAATAAAAAAATTAAAACTTAAACCACATCTATCAAACAAGAGAAGAAATTGGATCCCTCTCGGTGTTTGATATATCCACTTTAAAATGGGTCTATGGTGGTTTTTATCTCAATGCATGGATCTATGTTAGTCGTTTTTTAATAAGCTAGCATGAATTTTTTAATTACATTTTATTTTTTATAACTTATGAGCGAACATGAATTTTTTTAATTACTTTATTTTATTTTTATTTTTTATTCTTGGTAACTTATGAGCCCGCATGTTTTTTTTTTTACTTTTTACTATTGGGTTAGTTACTATTTTTTGGAATGTTACGTTTCCTAACATAACATGACAACATCTCCCCCATATTGGGTTGTAGAGTACCTGGCTAGTCTTGGTGCAATTAATAAAAATAATAACAAATTTGATGATTTATTGCAAATACAACTATTAAAACAAATTAAAACTATAAGCGATTCAATATAGCATTAAACAAGGCTTCCCTAAACCTTGGACTTAGAGCTTTATTGTACCCATTTTTAAAAACAACAATAAAAATAACCCCTCTAATTATAGGACCACTATGATTAGCCCTCTCTTAGCCAAGTTATATGGTATTATTTTGGAAAATAAGATCAACATATGGCTAGAAACTCAAGGAAAAAGAGCTAAAGGGCAAGCCAATTTTAGAAGGTATCATTCCACCATAGACCACCTCATTACTCTCAGGATCATTGCAGAGGAATCCCATAATAATAAGATCATTATCCTTTGTTGTTTTGTGGACTTTAGGAAATATTTTGATACAGTGGCTAGAAATAAGTTGTGGAAAAAGATAGAAGAGTTGAAGGTTCCTTTCGACTTGAGAGTCATAGTAATAAGGTTGTATGAGAATGTCATTGCCAACTTTAAGAACATTGAGTGTTTGTCGAAAGATATTAATGGTAATATAGGAATTCAGCAAGGTTGCACCCTCTCCCCTACCATTTTTGGAATATACATTGATAAGTTAGAAGGTTGTTTACTAGAGGCAAGTTGAATTGGCACAACATTAGCAAGAATTATCACCATCCTCCTTCTTTATGTTGATGATATTGTTCTTCTAGTTAGATGTCCCTCTGGTCTTGATAAACAATTAAGAATTCTCAAGTATTTCTACTTTGGTATAGGCATGACCATCAATAACGACATAACCAAACTTTATGTCGATAAAATCTAATAAATTCACTTACGCTCATTTTTTTTCCTACGATAGCAGCTTGGAGGAAGTGGCTTCCTACAAATATCTTGGGATTGAGATCCATCACAAGCTTAATTGAAACTAGCATTTAGAAAATGAACAATGGAGGGTGGAAAGTTTATTTTGGCCTTGGAAATAATTGTAAGCCAGTAAACCTTATGACATGGGATAAAAAAAATTCCTCTTTGAGTCTCTTATCATTCCCGTTCTCATATAAGGGTGTGAATTTTGGGGTTGCACCGCTCTACAGAGTCTTGGAGAAATATTAAGCAAATCCATAACTGTTTTATAACTTATACTTTCCCCATTGAAAGCATAGCTATGACTAGGTACCTTTTTCTTAAGGTAAACTACTATGTTCCCCTCCCCCCCAAAAATTATAGTTATGCTTGGTAATGCGACCCCGTAGGGAAAGTTGCTCGTCTTTTTTCCAAAATTCTGAAAATTGCAGATCTCCCACATGATATAATTGCAAGAGGTTATACTCATTATCCTCCACCACAGTATTGTTAAGATAAGACCACAAATTTACAATACGTTGCAATGCTGATCCTCTATTTGCATTAGGCATGTCTTCCCCTCTACTTGCAGTTGCATCACAGTCATCCACACACGCAACTTCATGCCCATCGAGAGTCGGGGAAAGTTGGTCGAATAAGCACCCCATCAGGGTTGTTGAGGTCTCTTAAGACCAGAGTTTGATAGGAATATAACAATGCAATGGGGTTAACAGGACGCCATAAGTGGGGGGAGGAAAATAACAATTGTGTGGGGTTAATAGGAGGCCATGGTTGTGGTTGTGAGTGTGATTGGGGAAGTGAGAAAGAGTCACTCCTGCATTTGCCAACTTATCAGCTATCTTGTTCATTCGTCTTCTTCTGACGTGCTTGGGGATAGGAATGATAGGAGGTGAAGATGATTCTTGAGAGAGGATATGAGATGTTCAAGGTTCTAGCTAGGTGAGAGTTTGGAAGTAGGGGTTCCATTGAGAAGTTTGAAAATAATATTCACAACAAGGTTGGAATCCCATTCCACAATGAGTTGGAGGTATCGAAGTTGATGAGCTAAATGCAATGCCTTGAGGAGGGCCCATAATTCTGTAGCATAATTCAGTGCTACCTGCATATGTATAGGGAATCTTTCCTGAGTAGTTTCTGAAGACTCCCCTGTATCCAGCCAACCCAACGTTTCCTTTGAAAGTGACGTCGAAGTTTAGCTTGAAATTTGAGCCTAGGATGGACTATAGGAGGGAAATAAAGAGAGGAATTCACAATACAAAAGTGTATAATAGTATTTTTGTTGGAATAATGTAGAAATGTAACGCTGCATAATAGTGATTGGATTGCGTGCATCTCATAAGATTAGGAGATAGGGTTGAGATCCATGAGTATAGGATCTAATAGCTCATTTGGTTGAACATTGTTTCACTATATATTGTAATCATTTCTCTTTGATCAATTGAATTGGTTGAGTACCATTCCTGTGTGTGTGTGAGCCTTTGGCTCTGCACATCCTCCTCTCAAGTTTTCTAAGTTGGTATTAGAGCACCAGGTGAGTGCTAAGCCCAAGCATTGAAGCAGCTGAAATTTGTTTAGCCATTGCCATCACTGTGAAGGAGGTAGAATATATTTTAAGGAGAAGCGTGGATATTAACCTAAATCTCACGGACCTGATTGAGCGTGAGGGTATATCTTACCTCACGGTCCCCTCTGAAGTCTGGCTATAATTTCTTTCGTGAGCTGGGCAAGAGGCTGAGAGGAGAGCTTTTAGCGATTTCTTGTGTGTGAAGGCTGATAGAGAGCATCCATCATCAGCGTTATGTGTGGTGAGTGAAGTATGCTGTGAAGAGGCAGCGATCTCTATGAAGGAGATAGATAATAGTCGGTGCTGTAATTCAGAGCCCAGACGCCGTAGTTGAGCGTGACTGAGCGTAAGGCTAATGCTGCCGTGAGTATTGAAGAAGAGCAGCGGGATTCCTCCACCGTTCAACAGGAGTAGGCTTCCTCGATTCTACCTTCATCAATCGTTTTTTATTATTCTTACGCACCTCTACCACCATTGAAGAGCTGGGCATAAGATTGAAGGAGAGCTGCAGTGAGTATTGAAGGATTGCTGCCATCATTCAAACAACCACCGTAGCAGCGATTGCCAGCCTGCCAGCGATTTCCTTGAAGGAGAAGTCTGAGTATTTTTTTTTCCTTTGTCCTTTGAACAATCTTTCCCATGAAGTAGCTATGGAGATCACATTCATATTTGCATGGAGATCGCAGTGTGGGGTGTCTTTTGCTCGCCATGAGTATTGATAGAGAAGTGTGGAGAGGAGATCACCTTTGGGTTGGAGATCACTGTGAAGGAGAAGCGTGGAGACCACTGCGTGGAGACCACCGCATGGAGAGCTGCGTGGAGGTCGAGTGTGGAGATCGCCTGGTGAGCTGAAAGGCTGGAGATCAGCCTGGAGAGAGTGCCTATCACCTGAGGGAGCACCTGAGAAAGCGCTTGTCATCTACCCATGTGAAGGAGGAGACATCGTCTATCATATGACCATGTGAAGATCGCAGCCCCATGTGAAGGTGGAATACTGCATAGTCCATCACCGTGTGTGCAGAATTTGAGATCAACGTGTTATTTTGTCGGAGATTAGAGTGGAGAATAGCGTGAGCTGAACCGAAAGGTTGATTTTTTTTCCTCTCATTAGAGCACCGCTTATCAGCTGAAGAGCGGTGCTGGCCTCATGCTGTTGTGTATTCCTGGTGGCTTGGAGTTGTATCTCCTCTTGATGCAGAGTGAAGCCCCTTTGAGGCCTTATTTGTGGTGTGAAGAATGGATCGTTGTATCCATTCACTGCTGAGAGATAGTGATAGTTTATCATATCACTGCTTTCTTGGATTGTTTCCCAATCATAGCTGATATGAACTTGTTGTAGTTGTTAAAATCACTGCCAGTCACACAGGGTGAATGTGAATGCTGCTCAGCTATTTGCCTAGGAGAATCGTTGGAAGGATTTCTCAGAGAAGATCATGGATTAAAGATCGCTGCCAAGTGCTGAGAATATTTCTAGCCCTGGCTGAGTGAAGAGCCATGGAGAGCAAAGAGCTGTCTGTATAATTTCCCATTGAATCTTGAAGAGAAGAACAATGCACCGGTGTGGTTGCTGGCTTGTCCAGCTGCCTGAGTAAAAGAAAAATATTATTATGTCTTATGATATAATGTTTAATGCTTCATTAAAATTTGATTTTCAGCCTAGATATGATTAGGATTGCCTCTCCAGAGAAGAACACATTTTAATAATGTTGGAAACAATTTTAATAGATAACTTATTGGTCGGAGTTAAAGAAACTGAAGAAACAATAGTCGATTTTGAAGCAGAATTGAAGTTTATTGCAGACTGGCTTGAAAAGCCAAAGAATATTGTAAATGTTGACTATGTAGAATGTATTATGTTTTCAAATGGTGAAGAGATAATGTTTCAGAATTACACTGCACATAATACAGCTAATTGTAAACGAACTTGGATGAAAATTACTAATTTTGCAGAATTTGTTGAACCTGAAGGAAGATCCAGGACAACAGAGGCCCAATCAAATACTAGAATGCACTATACATCAATGTTTGAAGACTTCAATCTCTCAAACTAGAAGAGCAGGAAACGAGAAAACATAAACAAATATTATCTGACAACAACTAAGGTCAAGATGAAGGAGAAGAAGGATTGTAGAGTTCAAGCCTTGGAACCCTAAATTGTTAGATTGTTTTGTTAATTTGTAAGCCTGAATGAGACTGAGACCAGCAGACATGTTATGTATTTGTCATTATAGAAAATCCATTTCTACATTTAGGGAGGATGTTCGAATAATGTAGAAATGTAAGGATGCATAATAGTGATTGGATTGTGTGTATCTCATAATATTAGGAGATAGGGTTGAGATCCATGAGTATAGGATCTAATAGCTGATTTGGTTGAACATTGTTTCACTATATATTGTAATCATTTCTCTTTGATTAATTGAATTGGTTGAGTACCAATCTTGTGTGCGTGCGAGCCTTTGGCTCTGCACATCATCCTCTCAAGTTTTCTAAGTATTTTCCTTTTGGGCACAATTGAAGGCAGAGGAATCCTACTGAAGAGTGGAAATTGTTTCCCATAAGTTCTTGAAGATACATGCCCATACACGCTCCCAAGGTTGATTGAAGTTATCAAATATAATTCTATTGCACTCTTTCTAGATATCCCAGGAGAGGAAGCCCAAAGATAGGGACCAAACTTTACACAGGATGGGATTGTTTAAAGCATGTTGTCTCTGATTTTCCAGTGTTACACAGAAAAGGAGGGGCTCCTGAAGCCATGTTTAAATATATTGTCTCAAGTGAGAATGCTATTTTGTGCAACTATCCATATGAATGAACTGATTTTTTGGTCAAAATTCGAGAGCCATATTCACTCCCTAATCACATCCTTATTCAAAATATGAAGTCCAATCTTAATTGAATAGGATTCTCGTACCGGGAAGTTCCCTAAGGTTGAGTGCCCCTATCACAATATATCCAGGATGAAGGTTTGTTTCCTCTACCCAATGTCGAGTCAATTCCTCTACCCAAGGATGAAGGTTTGTTTCCTCCATGACACCCACATCAACTTGAGTTGATTTCCAAGCTCTCCAACCGTCTCCTACCGCATTTTCTTCCCAATAAGAAGAAATCATGTGAGTGATGGGGTCATTCATACGCTCATGGATGTCTATGAGAAGTTGATTGTTGTTTAGCATTGGGAGTTGGTGCCATGAATTCACCTAGAAGAGGGCATTTTGTCCATCTTGCACTTCCCAAAAGCAGTGTTTCCACACCAAGTCCTAGTTTTTCCAAGTCGTTGTCCAAATCAAGGAGCCTTGCTGAGATTCCTCCCATTGAACTAGTTGAGCTTTGTTTACCTGTGGCACATATCTTATTCTCCAGATCCTATACCCCTGATACTTTTGAGTAATGCGACCAAATTTTTTCCCCTATGAATTGAATGATAATGAGAGTGTTAGGGTTACGAAGACCTAGCCACTTGCCGACTTATGCTTGGAAATTAAGTCCTTGGTGGCAAGAGCCCATTTGCAGTCTGAATTCGCTCCACTCCATAGGAATTTTCTCTAGATGTTTCCAAATTTTTTGATAATTGATTTTGGAGTTGCGAGAGAGTAAAAAAGGTAGAATGGTATGGCCTGCACAACTCATTTGAGAAGGAAAACTCTATTGGGTAATTGTAACGTCCCCGACCCTCCGATTGACGAATAGGACGCTATGGTGTCATTAACCATCTAGGCAACTAGCCCCATGAACATGTACATACCTAAAATTTTTGTATAAAAATGCTTTGAACTAGAACATGCACATATACATAATTATTTATCAGACAGTGGAAGCAAACATACATTATGCAAGCATTCAACATGTTCATCATCATTCATTAAACAATAAATATAAATGCAGAGACGAAATGGTCAAGAATACTTATCTTATAAAGGATTTGTCCTACAACCAGCTACGTCACTGCAACATTCCACCCAACCATAGGCCAGTGTGCTCCTTAATCTCTCAGCAACGGTACCACCCCCGAGCTGGGCATGATTCCCCAAGGAATAAGGAACAAGTAGGCTTACACATAGCCAAGGATACACAAAACATAGATCAGCCAAGCCAACACAGTTGGGTTTATTAGGCCATTAAGGAGCTTGGAAAGGATAAATGCTAAGCTGGTGAGCTCATTGAAGAGCTAAGGATACCTACACTAGAACTAGACTGACTTCTAGGACACCCACACAGACCCAACACAAGGAAAACAGTCCCTTCTCTGCTACATAGTCCCTCAAGCCCCGACCTCCCTTCTAGTGCTATTCAAGGGTTGTGGAGATGAAAGCCAACCCTCTAGCTCTATCTGTGTGGCTCCCAAACACACTAGGTTTGTCAAGAAAACCAAGCCCTCATCCCCACTCCAAAATAGTATGAATACCAACCACCGCATACACTCAGCCAAACAAGCTATTCACAGCTTGGACAGGGGAAAGCAACTCCTGAGTCGTTCCTGGCCCTATCGTGGCCAAAATGACTCCATAACGACTTACAGTAGTGCAAAACATAACAACAAACACAACCAACAAAACATGGGGGAAATAACACTCCGTTCTCAACAATGAAGCCACGGGAAACTTACACAGTCCGAGAATGGGAAGTAAATAAAATCTCAGCCCATTCCTGAGAAGAACATACACACAGGCCACAATCGGTAGGGAAATTACACGCCCCCTAGCCCAGAATGTCAATGGCCAAATCAGCACCCTCTTGCTCCCTGCGTGAGGAATCACGATGGAGAAGCCCAAATGGTGCGTGAGGAAGCAAAACGTCTCTGCGTGAGATGAACAAGCTTGGGAGAGTGGAAGAATGTCCCATGTAGTCGTGGAGTGAATGGAATAATGGAGGATCCGCATGGAGTGATGGGGTAGTGGTTTTTCCTGTCATCATGAGGGTCAACCTATTGGTGGAGTGTGCGTGTGGGCAAGGACTGACAGTCCTGCCACACTCCACTCCCCAGCAATAACTGTCCCAACTAACAGCAGAAATTTTAATGTGGTAGTTGGATGAGACAAGGAAAGGTGAATAAGTTAAAAAGGGTGGATGACACATGGCTTTTCCCCCAAGGGCTCAAGGTTTAACATCCCCCCTATCCTTAGGAATATCATGCCCTTTTCAATATGGTTGCAGTGACATAGCTGGTTGGGGATTATTTAATTAAAAAACATATTTACATGATGCCAACTAATATGTGTTGTATACCACG
>LPNX011180277.1:8991-71023 GCA_001517045.1 Pseudotsuga menziesii | reverse complement strand
ATATATATTGGGTTACATTCCCCTCCCCCTTCACTAGCATTGTCCTCAGTGCTTTACAAAATTTGAACAAAATGCTACACTGGTACCACCTCAGTGTTCCGCAGGATTGAACAAAAATGGATGTGCCAATCGCATGGAATCCTCCAGCTCCCACATAGCCTCTTCAGGTCCGAAGTTCTCCCATTGCACCTTTACCTACCCTATGGCCTGGTTCCAGAGCATTATGACCTTCCTGTTGAGGATGTGCATTGGCTCGGTTCAGAACTCTCCCTCAGGTTCCACCTCAATCACATCCCAATTTATCACATGGTTAGGATCATGTACATATCTCTTAAGCAAAGAAACATGAAAAACATTATGAGCTTTAGTGCTAGCAGGCAATGCAAGTCTATATGCAACTGGCCCTATTCTTCCAAGCACTTCAAATGGCCCACAATATCTTGGTGATAGCTTGGCACAAATTCCAAGCTTCAAGGAACTCTTCAAACATGATCCCCAACACTGAACTCCCTGTTCACCCTATGCTTATCTGCATAGCTTTTCTGTCTGTCTTGTGCTGCTTTCAGATTCTGCCTAATCTTTACAACCTCTTGCTCCATTTCCTTGAGCAATTCTGGTCCAAGCACAACCCTGTTCACTGGATTATCCCAAGTCACTGGTGTCCTACACCTTCTTCCATACAAAGCTTCATACGGACTCATCCCTAAGGATTCCTGTTGTCCATTGTTATAAGCAAACTCTACCAAGTGTAAGTAATCTTCCCACTTGGTTGGTTTGTCCATCACGTACATGCGAAGCATATCTTATAGCACCCGATTATCTCTCTCTGTTTTCCCATTTGTTTGAGGATGGTATGCAGTGCTGAAGCTTAGCTTTGTACCCAAATCTGCAAACAACCCCTTCCAAAAATTGGAAGTGAACTTGACATCTCGGTCAGAAACTATTGCCTTAGGCAACCCATGCAATTTGAAATTCTCCTTCATGAAGATCTTTGCAATGTCATTAGTCTTATGCGTAGAATTCATCAGTATAAAATGTGTTGCCTTAGTCAACTTGTCCACCACAACCATGATGGAATCATGTTGTCTCCAAGTCATCGACAATCCTGTAATAAAATCCATGGAAATAACTTCCCATTTCCATTCTAGAACTGGCAAAGGCTGCAACAAGCCTACTGGGTGTTGATGCCCAACCTTTACCTGCTCGCACTTCATGCACCTTGAAATGTATTCAGCCATATCCTTTTTCATGCATTGCCAAAAGTACTGCTTTCTGGCTATAGCAATTGTCTTCTAGTATCCTGGGTGACCAGAATACGGAGTTCGATGGATTTCATCCATAACAACTCTCGTCAAATATGCTACATTTGGAATATAAATGCCTTTGTAAGTAAGAAGTCCATCTTCTTCCAATTTATATCCCTCATACCTCTTCTCAAGACTTTGCTGCTGCAATTTGTCTTTTACCAGCTCATACAATTCATCTCCAGTAGCATGATTAACAATCTGCTGCCTCAAATCTGATTGGAAAATACTAAGGGATGCCACATGCATGTCCCACACCTTCCTGTTGAGTGCATAATATACCCTATTCTCTTTTCCCTTTATGTGCTTGATTTCAAAATCAAACTCACATAAAAACTCCAGCCATCTCGCTTGCCTAGCATTCAGAGTAGGCTGATCGAATAGATACTTCAGACCACAATGGTCCGTCCTCAGTTCAAATATTCTTCCCATCAAGTAATGCCTCCACATCTTGAGAGCATGTACTATGGCTGCAAGCTCTAGATCATGAGTGGCATAGTTCTTCTCATGTTCCTTCAGCTTTCTCGACTCATAACATATCACATGGTTGTCCTGCATAAGGACTCCTCCAAGCCCTTGTTCGCATGCATCGGTACACACCACAAAATATTTCTCTGGATCTGTAAATTTCAATATTGGTGCACTGGTGAGAATATTCTTCAACCGCTGGAAGCTTTCTTCACACCTTGATGTCCATTCAAACTTATCCCCTTCTTTTGCAAAGAAGTGATGGCATGTGAAACCCTGGAGAATCCTTGAATTAATCTCCCGTAGTATCCCAAAAGTCCCATAAAAGATCTTACATCTGTCACATTTCTTGGAATAGGCCAATTCATAATGGCTTCAATATTTTTGGGGTCCACAGATATACCCTCTTATGAGATAATGTGACCCAAATACTGAATTCTATCTCTATAGAAGTCACACTTGCTCAGTTTTGCATACAACTGATGTCCCCTGAGCAATTGCAATGTCAACCTCAAATGCTCTTCATGCTCTTCCTCATTCTTAGAATAAATAAGAATGTCATCAAGGAAAACAAGAACAAACTTGTCCAAGTACCTGCTGAAGACACTGTTCATAAGGCACATAAATGTAGCTGGTACATTTGTGAGACCAAATGGTACCACTACAAACTCATAATGTCCATACCTTGTTCTGAAGGTTGTCTTATGAATGTCTTCATCCTTGATCCTCACTTGATGGTAACCAGACCTCAAGTCAATCTTGGAAAATACCATTGCTCCTCTCATTTGATCAAAGAGGTCATCAATCCTAGGCAAAGGATATTTGTTCTTCACAACAATCTTGTTTAACTGTGTGTAATCAATACACAACCTGAGTGTACAATCTTTATTCTTTACAAATAGAACTAGTGCTCCCCAAGGAGACACACTCGACCGGATATACTTCTTTTCCAACAACTCTTGCAGTTGCATCTTCAATTCTAGCATCTTTGGTGTACTCATCCTGTAGGGTGTCTTGGACACTGGTGCCGCTCATGGCACAAGTTCAATTATGAAATCAATGTCCCTCTTTGGAGGAAGCCCTGGAATCTCATCAGGGAACACATCCTTGAATTCCTGTAACACCTGATAGTCCTCCAACCTAGGAGTTTCAGCTCCTGTTGGCTCCAAAATATGAGCTGCATACAATTGGCAACCTTTCCTATAGAATTTCTTCAATTGCATTGCTGACACCTACCATACTGAAATCACCTTTGGAATACCTTTCACAACTACTGGGTTCCCTTCTTTTTCCATGCATTCAAAAGTCTTATCGTAACAATCAAGCTTTACTCTGTGAGCTTCTAACCAATCCATTCCAATGAGAACATCATAGGAATCAAGTGGTAGAACATTTAGATCTACACAAGTGACCAACCCATCCATGCCCAATGGACATTTCTCTACCACTTCACTGACCTTTCTCTTAGTTCCAGTGGCTAGATGAACTAACCAATATTTCCTATGCTTTACTTTCTTATAAGCACAAATCTCCACTACTCTAGGAGTAATGTAACTGTGATTAGAACCAAGGTCAATCAAAATAGAAACATATTACTCAACAATCTTACCTACAACTTCAACCACAGTTGACTAGTGATCTGCCTGGCGGTCCTCCAGTGCTGCATAAATCCTAGGGACCGTCCTTGCTACTTGAACCACTGCTTCTGCTTCTTGAATGTTGTAAGCTGGAATTGCACTCTCATTCTTGAGTGGACAATATCTATGCAGGTGGGGTCCTTTACATATCCAACATTGAAGTTGTCCTCTATTTTGTTGTGGATCTTCAGGATTTTCTCCTGTCACTCCAACTGGCTTACTCGCAACTTGGGATGGCTGCTTCTACCGATTCTTGAAGTTAGAAGGTTTGAAACCTTTCTTTCTTTGGTCAAACTTCTCATTATTCTTGTCCTTCCATGCCTTATGGTAACCAGGTTTACCTTTTCTTTGTTCATAGCAATACTTAGCCTTCCTTATTGCTTCTTCAAGAGTTCTAGGTTCGTAAAACTCAATTCTATCTTTGTAAGAATGAGGCAATCCACTCAGAAACCGCTGGACCTTCACTTTTTCATCTCTGATGTACTGGACATACCTCATCAATTCCAAGAACTTATTTGCATACTCTTCCATGGTATGCTGACCCAATCTCAGCTCATGGAACTCCTTAATCTTGTCATCATAATACCTGTTAGAGAGGTATTTCTGCTTCAGTCTCCTTTCACTTATCCTCTTTACTTGCTTGAATTTCTCCCACCGAATGGATACTCTTCCATTCATATTGAATATGACAACTCTTGCCTTCATGTTTCTCGAATAATCCTGAACTTGGAAGTACTTCTTTATCCCAATAAGCCAAGCTTCAGCCTCTTGTCCAGTCTTTACCTCACCATCAAATGTAGGAGGTTTAGCCTTCTTAAATTCATCCTGAGAGCGATCCCTATGGTGTCTCCTTCTTTTCCTTTTATGAGAAGATGAGCTTGTATCCCCACTGGATTCTTCAGAGTCAGATGATCCACTAGAAGTCCTTCTCCTTCTCATAGTACTCCTCTTACTACCTTCTGGTCTTGTTGTAGCCCGTCTAGAGTCTATCTTTCTTTGCAATTCTGTCAAACTCTGCAACATAGCAGCATTCAACTAATGTTGTTCTTCTTGGGCTTTAATCAAGCTTCTCATGGTGGCTGCAACATCTGACGGTGTCTCTTGGAATCTCCTTCCATTAGACTTAATGTCATCATTCCCATTACCAACATTTTCTCCCATGGCATCTCGCGCACGCTTGTAATAATCCCGAGCATCATATCCATCATGGGTTCTCATAACTGAACCACCACTTACTTACCAAACTGTACCACCTGGAATACTTCCCTTGAAGGTGTCTATGATTCTGCAAACATGTTAGTGACACAACTTTTAGATGCATAACATTGATATAATTCAAAATTACTTACCTTTACCTGGCAGAAATCATAAAATAACAATTTTTCCCAAACACAAAATTTTCTTCCTTCATAGGCTTGTAATCCGCTGACAATTTGCTGAGAAATCCACTGAAAAACAGTTGAAAATCGCTGAGAAAATCCCACTCGAAAACCAAAAATTCATTTTTCCCAATCAGATCTCTTCCCCACTAATTCTCCGACACCTCGGTCATCCAAATAACAATTTTTCTTCCGGCACTCATTGGTGGCCCTAAAAACTAACATTTTCTGGTGTATCGAATCCTCGGTTGTCTAAGTTCCCAGACCATTTATCGGCGATGCCAAGGACTGTTGTAGATCGGTGATCATAACTATTATCCAATACGGCATCAACGAGGAGACTATCTCCCATAACACTGTATCGACAATCGGAACCACCGTTCATTAGGTGGATAGTTCTTTAGGCGGCGACAACAAACCGTCTGTGGGTTCCGTGGACCATAACACTCATCAGTGGTCTCATCAACTGTTTTCCTAGAATATATCAGCTATCAGATCCACTAATCCTCTCTGATGTATCGACTGTCGGAAGCACTACGCATCGGGTGGATAGTTCTTTAGGACGCCACAATGGCAGGCTCACGAACAACTAAATTATTTCGGTGTGTCGACGATCCATCTTCTACCTTCCACCGACGTCTCATCGACGATTCTATCAACTAAATTTTGCCAACGATCTCACACCTCAAAATTTTTTGAAAATTTTCTTCCTCTTGCCGCCGCATCATCTGGTTCATCATCTAAATTTCGCCGTCGTGTCAATGGTCCAAAAAAATAACCTTTTCCGACGCATCGGTGAGTTGATCCACTAAACTTGTCCTTTCATCCATCAACGTATCGGAACCTTTATCATCTAATCATCGGAGATCCCATCTCCTAATTTCTGCCGATGTTTCGGCGGTCTCATCCACTAAATTTCGTTGATGTTCGCTGCCACATCGACTCCTCAATCAACTAATCTTTGCCGATCGCCGATGGCCTCATTACTTAGAAAAATTTTCTCTTTATCTTCTTCCTGTGATGCTCCATCAATTATTTCATTAACTATTTTCCACCGACACTGCGACTACTCCATCAACTAAATTTTGTCGACGTTCACCTCTACATCGGCTCCTCAAACAACCAATTTTCTTCGACGGTGGTGACGTTTTGGTGACTCCATCATCTAATCATCGGCGATCCGATCAACTAATATTCACCAATTGCCTATAGTTGATATTGGATGTTATTTCAACTAAATTGAGATGACGTTTCGGCGGTGTTCGGTTGATCTCTGCCGAAACTGCGGCTCCCACATCCACTATTCTCCGTCGACGGCTTACGAACATTTAGAAAATTTTCTGCAAATTTTCTTCCGACTGTCCTTTGTCGGATGGGCTTCTTCCTAGCTCTCTGTTGCATTAGAAGAGATTTCCACTAAGTTTTCCGATGAGTCGACAGTTCTGGCACTTAGAAAAATTTTGTGGAAGTTTTCTGTCATAAAATTCTGATCTCTGCTGGGCAAAAGGCAACTTGCCTCTGCTAGCTGATATTTCATGGCCCATTCAGGCCCATGCTATAACATCGCTCTGATACCATAATGTAACGTCCCTGACCCTCTGACTAGCAAAGAGGATGCTATGGTGTCATTAACCATGTGGGAAACTAGCCCCATGAACATGTACATACCTAAAAATTTTGTATAAAAATGCTTTGAACTAGAACATGCACAGATAAATAATTATTTATCAGACAGCGGAAGAAAACATACATTATGCAAGCATTCAACATGTTCATCATGATTAATTGAACAATAAATATAAATGCAGAGACGAAATGGTCAAGAATACTTATCTTATAAAGGATTCGTCCCGCAACCAGCTACGTCGCTGCAACATTCCACCCAACCATAGGCCAACGTGCTCCTTAATATCTCAGCAATGCTACCACCCCGAGCTGGGCATGATCCCGCAATAAATAAGGAACAAGCAGGGTTACACATAGCCAAAGATACACAAAACATAGATCAACCAAACCAACATAGTTGGGTTTATCAGGCCATCAAGGAGCTAGGAAAGGCTAAATGCGAAGCTGGTGAGCTCATTGAAGAGATAAGGATACCTACACCAGAACTAGCTTGACTTCTAGGACACCCACACACACCCAACACAAGAAAATCAGTCCCTTCTCTGTTACATAGTCCCTCAGGCCCTGACCTCCCTTCCAGTGCTATTCAGGGGTTGTGGAGAAGAAATCCAACCCTCTAGATTTGTTTGTGTGGCTCCCAAACACACTAGGTTTTTCAAGCAAACCAAGCCCTCATCCCCACTCCAACACAGTTTGAAGACCAACCACTGCATACACGCAGCCAAACAAGCTATTCACAGCTTGGACAGGGGAAAGCAACTCCTAAGTCGTTCTTGGCCCTATTGTGGCCAAAATGACTCCATAACGACCTACTGAAAGACTCCAATTTAGTCCATACTTGGTTTGGAGTGGTCAAACCATCTAGATGAAAGAGTAGACCAAGATAAATAGAGAGGCAAAGCAATCCATAGGTTTCATCCAACCTATTATTCCACTTAGCTTTCTCAATCACAGCATTGGGCTCATTCTCCAAAGCTAGTGTAACTCTATATAATCCTCTACTACACAACAGAATGGAGATTTTGGATTTCCATTCACGGTAGTTGAATGAAGTAAGAATTATAGCTGATGAAGAATCCATATTGCTGAATTGATGTGCTCAAGAATAAAATCTCTGCAACCTGTAAAACAAACGAGGAGAAAATCTTGTAAGCTAGACAAGCTCTTCTTCAGAGAGGGATAGGAGACTGGAAGCGCTCCTCAACTCTGTAGAACTTGATAAACCTTGTAGCTCTGATACCATGTATAAATAATAGATCAATTCTATGTGCAATGATGCTAAGAAGAAGCACAGGAAATAGATCTTGCCACTAAGAATTCTCACAAGCATACACAGGAAAAATAGAGAGAAGAAAAGAGACTGAATCACATGAATGAAGAGATGAATATTGGTGTGTATCCTTCCATTGAATAATGATGAATAATAGTGTACATAAATAGTACATCCCTCATAGGAAAGTCGAATTGTATGGAAACAACTCATAAAGCTCAAAAAGACTGACTTACCAAAATATAGCAAACCCCCATAGGTGGCTAAAGCACTTACCAAATATATCAAGGACCTCACGAGTTGGAAAAATCATGAGTGAGTTGTCAAAGATATGGAAAAAACATGCTAATCCTAGAAAATGGAGAAAAACCAATGGAGGATGGGTTGGAAACAAAAGCTCCCAGTTTCCTAGTTGACTAGATTTTATCTTATCCATAGAAAAGCAGGAAAAGTAGAAAAAGTAGAATAAAGCAGAATCTGCTGTAAATTCCTATATACTAATTATGGATGGTCAAAAGCTGGTCAATATCAAACCAGAATTGGAAATAAATCATTCCTAGGATATAGATGGCATGTATTGACTTTAAGGTGCAAGTGGATGCCAACTAATTAAGCAAGTGGGTGAACAGTTAATCAAATAATGATTAATTATTTTATCCTAAGTTGTGAGTGGGTTTAATATATTCCAACACCCCCCTATAAGTCTAATTTTATGATGGTATGACAAAAAAAATATGGATGCATATAGGGCCCAACAACAAGGCTATGGTCACCCTTTAACAATTATTATGTCCAGAAAAGTGAGGAAAGAGGCAAAACCAAATGGGGAAAATCCTCCCTCAAGATAGGACAAGGCACATAATTTTGAAATAATATGTCTTCAACATATACTTATCTTCACTTGAATCAGCTGAGCGAACTGCTTCTGGACGGAAGACTTGTTGAACGAATCATGAACTCCATGATCATGTGCTGGAGTGTAGAACCTACAAGAAGGAAGAGGAAAGAATCCTTGTATCTCATCATCTGATGAAGTAGGAGCATTATCTGAATGCTTCTTGCTGCTGTCAAAATCTGATTTGCAAACATAATCTGAAATGGAAAAGAGATCTATGCATACTCCTTCCCAAAGAGTACAAAAGTTAAGACAATTTATTTCACACCCAATTCCTTGAATAGCTGCAAAATTGTGATGTGAATCACATGTAAATATTCCAATCTGTTGTAGCACCTGTATAGATCTGATATGAGGTTGATAAAACTATGATATATCAGAAACATTAGAATATGGAACAACATAGACAAAGCATTCAGTGGCTCCATGAGGATATAGGGCTAGACTAGGAAAATTATGAACAATTGGGGAAAACTAATAGGTGTAAAAATATGAATGATGGATGGGCTTAAGATCTGAACCATAAGTGTTTAGAACAGATCCAAAAATGTTTAATATCAGTCCAAATATGACTAAGGACATGGATAACTAGCCAATGAAATATAGGAAATACTTCAAACCATGTAAGATAAATATCACTGCATAAGAGACCAATGAGGAATCAACTAGTGATCTTGGGATTTGTATAGTCTTTGGATTATTCAGAGGTATGGTAGATGGTATGGATGGTGGTATTATATGTGTCATGACATGCATATCATCCTGCAAACAATATTCTAAATTAGATATACAAGCTTGTGAGGAAGAGCTGCTCAAAGGTAAGTCAATATCTAGTGAAAAATCACAATTTTTGGGAGATGAATATAGTAGACTAAGAGGAGGATCATCAAAAAAAGGTTCTGATATTTCTGATTCTGATATATCAGAGAATAAATATGTATCAGAGATATGAGAAAAGGAGAGAACTCTGGCACTCAAAGCATAAGTTATATCACCTTGGAACTGCGCAGTATGACATTGTTCTGAGGAATCAGCAGGCTTCTCTAGTTCATCTAGAACTTCGATCTTGTGCTTCTCAAGAAGCTGAGACATGATGTCCATCTTCTTCTTGAAACACTTATTCTCTGAATGAAAAACCTTTCTGCAATAATAACACTTGGATGTGCTCCCTTTCTTCTTAACTTTCTTCATTAAATCTTCATATGAATCTTCATCTTCAATTTCTGACTTTGGCTTCTTCACAATTTGCTTCTCTTTTGATTTGAATTTCTTGCTTCCTTGAACCAAGAGAGCATGATCCTTTCCCTTTGAATAATTAAGGACACCCATATGGATCAATTTATCTTGCTCCTTTGTTAGTGAATCAAGAAAAGAATTTAAAGAAGGCATTTTCCACTTAGCAACAACAAGCCTAGTTGCATGAAAGGTAGACACAAAAACTGAGTAATCAGGACCCAATTTTGAAAGAATTGAAAGTATTAATTGATCATATTCTTTCTTAATCCCACATTGCTTGAGCCTTATAACAAGTGACTTGAAATTGGTGAAGAAACCCTCAAGAGATTGAAAATTGCTTGGACTCGGTGAGAATAACTCAATCTCCAATTGATGCACTCTTAGCTCATCTTGAACTCCAAAGAAAGACTCCAATTTAGTCCATACTTGGTTTGGAGTGGTCAAAACATCTAGATGAAAGAGTAGATCAGGAGAAATAGAGAGGCAAAGAAATCCATAGGCTTCATCCAACCTATTATGCCACTTAGCTTTCTCAATCACAACATTGGGCTCATTCTCCAAAGCAAGTGTAACTCTATATAATCCTCTACTGCGCAATAGAATGGAGATTTTGGATTTCCATTCATGGTAGTTGAATGAAGTAAGAATTATATCTGATGAAGAATCCATATTGCTGAATTGATGTGCTCAAGAATAAAATCTCTACAACCTGCAAAACAAACTAGGAGAAAATCTTGTAAGCTAGACAAGCTCTTCTTCAGAGAGGAATAGGAGACTGGAAGCGCTTCTCAACTCTATAGAACTTGATAAACCTTGTAGCTCTGATAACATGTATAAATACTAGATCAATTCTATGTGCAATTATGCTAAGAAGAAGCACATGAAATATATCTTGCCACTAAGAATTCTCACAAGCATACACAGGAAAAATAGAGAGAAGAAAAGAGACTGAATCTCATGAATGAAGAGATGAATATTGGTGTGTATCCTTCCATTGAATAATGATGAATAATAGTGTACATAAATAGTACATCCCTCATAGGAAAGTCGAATTGTATGGAAACAACTCATAAAGCTCAAAAAGGCTGACTTACCAAAATATAGCAAACCCCCATAGGTGGCTAAAGCACTAACCAAATCTATCAAGGACCTCACGAGTTGGCAAAAGCATGGGTGATTTGTCAAAGAGATGGGAAAAACATGCTAATCCTAGAAAATGGAGAAAAACTAATGGAGGATGGGTTGGAAACAAAAGCTCCCAGTTTCCTAGTTGACTAGCTTTTATCTTATCCATAGAAAAGCAGGAAAAGCAAAAAAAGCAGAATAAAGCAGAATCTGCTGTAAAATCCTGTATACTAATTCTGGATGGTCAAAAGCTGGTCAAGATCAACCCAGAATTGGAAATAAATCATTCCTAGGATATAGATGGCATGTATTGACTTTAAGGTGCAAGTGGATGCCAACTAATTAAGCTAGTGGGTGAATAATTAATCAAATAATGATTAATTATTTTATCCTAAGTTGTGAGTGGGTTTAATATATTCCAATAGGCAACACAATTTGTTGTTAAAAATGAGATTTCAAGTGTTAAAATTGCAATTTTTATTGCAAAAATGGATTCAGGACCCCTGATTACCCTTGGGGCACCCAGTTTATGCAATTCCAATCACTGAAAACTACCCTTTGAACAATTTCAGCCGGATTTTGGCCAGAAAACTCACTGGATTTTAGGTGCAAATGGTCTAGAGTTTAGCTTACTCCTATTATCCAATCTTTCCCTCTTATCATGTTACCTAGGCTACAAATGCTCTCAATAAAGATGAATTTGTCAAGGAGAGCTTGTGGCCCATATACATTGGTGATTTCCCCCTTCTAACTGGGAAAGTTATCCCTGGTGCTGGGAATTTTTTGACTATCGCTTCCGTTGGGTTATCTAGATTTGGAGTCAATTTCTTGAAGGCATTCTTAGAGGCTAAGGATTTTCCTCGCTTACCTGGATGGATTACACTCCCCTAGGTGGCTCCGTGTCTGTTAGGTTCCTGTCTTCACCTTCTTTGAACCTAGATAAAATCTTCTTTGTTTTTGGATTGGAGCTAAGGATCGGTGGAGCATTCAAATGGAAATCCGAGAAGAGGTGGCCACGAATATGGCACTTCCTACATCAAAATGGGCTGTGTTCATAGTCTTTCATCTCGATCCAGTCTTCAACGTGGCGTGTCGAACAAATTTCTCCTTATAGGGGTTGGGGTTGACATGTGTTCAAATAGAGGCATTTCCTCGCGGGTTGGGGTTGAGACATGTTCAAATAGATGCATTTCCATGCATATGAGGTGTAATGCTTAAGTTTTGTGGCCACTTTAGATTTTGACGAAGGACCATACAATGTTTTTGATAGCTTTAGGGTTTGTTGGAGCCAAAATCCTAAGGAAAGCTAGTATAGTTGGATTTATATTGGGAACATACGAATTTTTCTTTATCCAAATTGAATTTCTTCATTCATAAATATAGAATTAAGTCCACAAAGTTTTAGAAGTAGGATCCTACTTCAAATATTTGATCACGATCCTCCATGTTGTGAAAGATTGTGGTGAAAAATCCCTTGGAGCCAAGCATGAGCTCATAGGAGCCCTTATGTTTCCACCAATGGTTTAATATCTCACTTTGAGGGCCAGAGTCCCATAAACTTACTAATTATGGCATGATCCCTCATGTATTGTAGATATTCTTCTGTGCATTCAGAGGTGACTTCATAGCACGAGAAGCATTGAGCCTAGGGAATGCATTTCCCAAGTTCTTGATCTTTTGTCGCTTTTGGATGTGAAGCTTCATCTTATTGCATTGAATCATTGCCTTTGCTACTCTCTCCTTGCTGAGGATCTACTCCAGGTGTCACCTCACCTATCTTAACCATCCATTGCTTGTCGTTGCTCAAGTTATTTTGGGGGAATCCTTTAGAATTTTAATGGTTATACACGATATTTAAACATTTAGCATCATTTCATCATAACCATAGCATTAGGATCACTGAAAGAAAGACAAACACAACAATACAAAAAGAACATGGGAAACCACAAGGGAGAAAACCCAACAACTTATCTAGTATAGATTCCGTTATCAAGTGCAAGGTCAACCAAGGTAAGATGAACCCCTAAAAAAGAGTAGTTATCTCTCCTCTCCAATGACTCTCTTCTTTCTTTGTCTTGCCCATTTTCTTGAGTGAGAGGTGTGTCCAAATGAGAGGAGTGCCCTCTCTATTTATACTCATCAAGTGAGTGACCAAATAACCTAACATGGTCGACATGTTGCTCTAAACAGGGTCAGGTTACATAGGGAGACTCAAAATAACTTTTATATAATATTCTTGTGGGTACTGTTGACCCAACTTACAACAGAAGGGTTACATTGATTCTTTCAAGTACATTTACATGACCAAGCACATCAATAACATCTCGTGAAGGAGGTACACCAATAATACAATAAAAGTGCAATAACAATATCTTCCGAAGTTACATTATTAAACAAGTTCCCTAGTTTACAACATCCCAAAAAGACATGGAAGGGGGTCACCCCCCTCCATTTTCCTACTCCATAAAGAGTTGTCACAGAGGTTATAAAAAAAACCCTCAGAAACTTGAAGAAACCCTAGTAGAAAAAGTTGCAGATCCTTTCCAACTATGACTAGGTACCTAATGTATGAGAAAAAATTAACTAACTTGGGAGGCCAAATACTTCTAAAAATTGCTTTAAATTCCAGGAAAAACCACCGAAGGCTCGAGTGAAGTTGGCATAAAGATGCCATGTCTTGGTTAAATATACAGGGTATTGACGAAAATGTCACTTTGCAAAATATAGATATTAAAAGTATTACTACTTCGAAGTTCAAAGAGAAGTTGTGGCGTGATGAACATTTAGAGGATAAAAGAAAATTAAGATATTACAAGGAGATCATTAACCCTAATCTTGAAGATCAAAATTATCTCTCTTAACTAGCGTAAAGAAGAAGATCCACATAGCTAAACTAAACAAACTCTCATGAACTACATAGTGAAATAAGGTGTTGGACCTTTCCTAAGCCTCTGTGGGCTGAAAGGATATGTTATTTTTGTGAGACTATGAGTGTTGAGGATGAAAAGCACTTCCTCTTAGATTTCCTTGCATACACCCACATAAGATCTTAATTTCAAAACTTTTGTTACCATACGAACCTACCCAACCATCTCTCTCATCAAAATTATAGTAATTTAAAAACATTCTTTTCCAAACTTTTTTATCACGAAAATAAAACTTTAAAACTAACCAAATAATTTCTTACTTATTTTAAATTTTTTTTTTAATCCAATAAAAATAATATAAATAAACACTAACCATCCTCATCATCATTATGGAACCATATTCTTATGCTATTAAGAATTTTTACTCAAAGCAAATATTATTGAGGCTATAATATAGTTGTAAGCTTGCACCTATAAGAAAAGGTACACATAAGGTATAAAACAAAGTTGAAAAGTACCTAGTATAAATATTATTTCTTAAATCCTTTAATTAATGCAATTCAATTTATAATATGGTTGTAAGCTTGTAGCTATAAGAAAAGGTCCACATAAGGTATAGAAGATAATTAAAGTAAGTTTGAATAATACCTCTTATAAATATTATTTCTTAAATTCTTTATTTAATGCATTCAATTTATGAGAAGCATTACAATGGCATAATATTATATAATAGTTGCATTCAATTTATGAGAAGCATCACAATGGCATAATAAAATAGTTCTATAATATAATATGTGATAGTATTTATTTAACGGAATTTGATAATATAGAGTTATGGGTTTTGAACATAATTTGTTTAATGATAAAATATAATATGTGATAGTATTTATTTAAGGGAATATATATGATACAATATAATATGTGATAGTATTTATTTAAGGGAATATGATAATATAGAGTTATGGGTTTAAGAAATTAATTAATAATAATAAAAAACGCAATGAAGTGAGGTTGAAGTATTCTAAAGATCTAAAGTTTTAAAAAATAGAAAATATAATGTTTTTTAAGAAGTTATAATTAATAAAAATATATATAAATTGAATTTATTTTTATTTTAATATTTAAAATTATAATATATTATGGAAATTTAGATAAATATGAAGTATTTTAAAAAGATAAATTACATACAATATATTTAATTATGAATAATAATAATTTATGACATCAATAAAATATTATGTTAATATCTAATGTTTAAAGTTAGATATTAGTCAATTTTCGTTACCTCATTGGTTAGGTGTGGGTCTTGTAAGGTGATCCGGGTTTAATTTCTTCTAGGGTGAGTTAGTTGGGAGGAGACACACAAAAATCAGGTTATGTTAAGGGTTGGTGTGGCCTAGGCTCGTGTGCGATCCCTAGGTGACTTTGACGGTTTAAATACCCCTAGGTTGGGGTTCTTACCAATGGTTCATTGCTATCAGCCCCGAGTGATGACCAATCGAACAAAAAAAAGTTAGATATTAAATTTTGAATCACAATGTTAAAGTTGTAGATATTAAAATTTAAATCACAATATGTAGATATATTTCAATAAATTATTTATTAGAAGATTGACTTCATATTTATAAGATAAAATTAATTTTAATCATAATGTGTAAATATATTTTAACCAGTATAGATCCATCTTAAAGGTGGCTCTACCAAGCGTCGAGAGGGATCAAATATCTAGAGGCGCAAACCCTTTCCCCTCTATCGAATCCAATACTCACCCATTTTTTCGCATGTAGTTGAATGACAGGTTGCCTATAATATCCCTTTTTAAATTTTTTACCAAAATGCCCAATTTTCCATTTTTTTCACAATTTTTGCTCTTGACTAGTTTTAGTGTCTTGGTCTCCGAATCAGCCCAATTGCTCCCAAATATTCAGAGAAGTTGTATTAATGATATACTAACTTAATTATTATGTTTAGGAATGTATTATGGCCCTCCAATCACTTCTACAAGTTTGTACTAACTTCTGAACAAGATAGCTGATTTTACTAGCAATTTTGGGCTCAAATCCCCTCAGGGTAAGTGGTAGAAATGGCTTCCCAAATGTGCAGAAACCCACTCGAATTCTTAAATTGTAGTAGGGGATGTGTATAAGACATTATTAGAGACTCATATGCATAACCAATCCACTTCCCATGGCTGTTATCACTTCTTTCAATCAGATATAAAAAACTAGTTTTGGACCCTTGGGGAAATGAGGTGTAGTTTGCTCCAATTGCTATGAAATTTGACCCAATGGCCACAAATGATCAGTTCATGAACATGAAACCCATAATATTCTTTAATGACAGTCCATTCATTCATAAATCGTCAATATTTTATACATCCATTCGAATCCATCAAGATTACAAGAGTTTACAACAATGTAGTGGGGAAATGGCACTGTTTCTTCATGATTGAGCAATAATACATGAGATTTATTGGCATTTTGAACTGAGAGATTTTTGAAATTAAATATAATATAATTTACATCATAATATAAAATACTGGATCAAGATAATCTCCCTCAAAGGGATGAATAGCTCACCAAGTGTGCCTCACTCCATAGAGTTGAAATATGGTGAGAAAACTTGAGATGAAAGGAAGAACAAGCTGAAATTGATATGTCCATGATCTGCTGTAGCTTTCATCTATAACTTATGACTCTTTTGAAGCTCCTTTCAATACCTGAGTGGCCTCTCCAAACAAAAACTAGGATGAGAATCTTTCACCCTTGAAATTGGCTAAGGCATGAACTAGTCATCCATTAGCTCTCTCTCTTCACAATAACAATTTTCACAAATGATCAAAAGGCCCTTCTCATGGATGATGCCTGCATTTTATAAACATTATTGGTCTTCTAAGGTTCCAAATCCATCCATAAACCAAATCCAAGTCGAATTGGTGTGGCTTCTCATGCTATGCCATGTGGCCTCTCTCTTCACCTTCCCTCTTCTCCCAAATTCGAGTAGGACCCTCTTGGCCTTCTCCAACTCCTGTGAGCACCCTCTAAGATGCTCTATTTAGGCCTAAAATGTTATATATGTCAGATGTCAGCCTTCAGATATGACTTGTGCCATAACTGTCATAGAATCTCCATCATTGGTGTCATAGATGTCATAAATGTAAGGGGAATCTAGCCAAGTGTCCATGAAACTCCCATTTGGTTCTTCCTCTCCCCATGTAAGAAACAATTCATCCCAAATTAGACCTATGAAGTATATGGACAAGTATATTAACCTTATAATCAATCCAAAAACATTAGGCTTCCCATAGATTCGATATTGCAAGAGGAGGATGCCATTTAACATAGGAATTCTAGCTTGAGTTGGCCCCATAATCTCCATGTGTCTCCATTCTCCATAGCCATTTCATTTTTCACTTGCATTCATTTAATTAAATACATTAAATAAATATTTATTCCTTCTAATTTCTAAACACCATTTATTATCTCCCTTATTAACTTCCTAAATGTATCCATCCAACCTAGGGAACTAGTAGGATTGATGGAATTGTCCTGCTATGCAATTATTAAAAATGGGGACATTACAGTCCTTCCCACCCATGATTACTTGTCCTCAAGAAATTTCATATTTGTATGCTGCAATATTTTTTCATATTCCCAAGTGGAATCTTCACTTGGTAGATCCTTCCATTGCACCAAGTATTCTTTGATTGTTATGCTCCTCAATCCTCTCTCCCTTGTCTTCAAAACCTTTTCCCGAATAAGTGTGAGTTGTCCTTCATCATCCAAAGGAGGGAGTGTATCTGAGAAGACAATTTGATGACCAATAGCTTTCTTGAGACAAGAAACATGAAATACATTATGAATTTTACTCCCTTCCGGAAGTTCCAACTCATATGCTACTTCTCCAATCTTTTGGATTAACTTGTAGGGCCCACAGTATCTTGGATTTAGCTTTTCTGCTCCATTCCTTTTGAGAGATGTTTGTTTGTATGGATGCAACCTCAAATACACTACATCATCAACCTGAAAGGTCCTTTCCTCTATATGTTTATTTGCATATTGTTTTTGCTGATTTTGGGATACCTGCAAATTGTCTTTTAAAAGATTTAAAATTTCTTGGCTTTCTTCCACCCAATATTTAGCTTTTGGAGCTCTACTATCACCAAATATCATATCAGAAAATGTAAGTGCATCATAACCATATAATGATATGAAAGGAGACATCCCTATTGACATGTGAAAGGTGGTGTTGTATCAAAACTCACCCAAGTGTAGCCATTTTTTCCAAGCTTTTTGTTGTTCTCCCACATAGTTTCGAAGGTACCCTTTCAACCATTTATTCACCCTCTTTGTTTGTCCATCAGTTTGGGGATGGTATCTTGTACTTGGAGTCAACTGAGTGCCCACCAATCTGAAAAGTTCTTTCCAAAATAGACTCATGAATCTACCATCTCTATCACTCACAATGCTCTTGGGGAGCCCATGCAATCTGAAGATTTATTTGAAAAAAAAGGTTAGCCACTTGTGCAACAATAAAAGAGAATGTAACATCAAAGAAATGAGCAAAATTAGTCAATATATCCTGTTGGCTCTCTAGGAAACTCCTCTAAGTGCAGCTCGAGGACGCTTGGTAACTTAAATGTTTTTAATGGTTTTTCTAAATAGATCAAGTCAGATGACCTAAAGGACCTCACACACTCAAGAAATGCATAAAACTCAATCAAAAGATAAGGCTTCTAACCACCAATGTTCAGAGGGTCGATAATAAGGTGAATAAATGAAGAACTTATTATGCTGGCGGATTCATATATAAAGCAATCACATATGAATGGCTAATCATAACAAGGAAAAATACTTGCAATTCAACTCATCAACACATAGATAGGATGACATCTATCTGGTATTAGATAAAAAGAATAAACCTGAATCAGACATTCAAGCACAAGTACAAAACATAAAAGAGACGGAACCTGAACATATAGTGGCAAAAGAGCTTATATTAAATGATGAATAACATGAGAAGCTTGATAACAATAAGGGTCTAAAAGTATCCGAAGTTGAACCCTTGCTTCAACATTAGTCCTAGGATTTATAGCCTTTACAAAATTTATTTCAGATCCTGAAAATTTGGATCTAATTTACTAAAAATAGATAAAATAACTGTTTTTGCAAAATTAGGTCAAAAACCCTAATTTAAGTGCTAACCTATCTAACTCTAATACTTGTTCACTCCTTGAACTATTTGATAACTGTCATAATCACTGAAGTATAGCTATGACTTGTTATCTGACAGATAAGTCACAGTTTGTCAAAAGCAGGTAGGGTTTGTGACCCATTTCACCTTGACGACACCCTCAAAACTGGAACAGACCCCTTCCACCAGTGCCTTTAATCAATTTTCAGCTCCATAATTCACCCCTGAGGTGTTTGTATCCATTAAAATTGGTTCTGTGTGGAAGCATGTCTTTCTGCACCCTTTTGTGCTTTCGATGGTTAAGGAAACATAATTCTGGGCATGTAAGTTGTTGAAAGCTCTGCTTTCGGTGGCTAATGAATAGCTGCTGCGTTCACCTAAGCCACCGAAAGCTCTGTTTCTGAAAAATTTAATTAATCTTTTAATCAACCTCTTACAACTTTACTCTTGAACTTCTGGTACTTCTTCAACCTGCATAAGATTTGGAATATCAACAACATTATGGGCTACCTCTGGGTCCTGAAGGCTAATTGTTGCCTCTGCTATGGTTTCCAATGCAAGGTGTGTTTTAGGGCTTGGATCCTTCTTCTGCAATCTTGACATTCTTACCATCCTGTAGAACCTAGATTTATCCTTTATTAATCTTAGATTCTATTTTTGTTGCAGGATATACATCCTCTCATTTCTAGAATAGAATTATGCAATTTAGTATTTTTATTGGTTAATCTTGCATTAGTCCTTTTGATTTCTCTTTCTAAGACCTCTAGTTCATGTACTTTCCCTAATAGCTGGTTGATTCTCTGGGACCTAGGTTTACTGGAGGAAGCTTTTGCCATTGGTTCACCCTGGTCCTCCTTTGGTGTGGGTGATGGAAACTCCTCTTGCCCTACTTGAAAATGTTCTGCTAGGTTAGCTTCCTGTTCTTCTTGATCTTTAGAGTCTGAGTAAGGTAGGTTGAGTATGTTTCTTTCTAGTGCTGAAACTTCTTCTACATTTGCAGCAAATCTTCATGGACAGATAGATGAGGTCGAAAATGCCACCTGGAGGACTGACATGTCATCTTTTTCCCTAAAACTTTGGCCAAACTACTAAAAACTAGGGCTCAAAGATGGATTTGGTCCTTCAAATATGTGACACCTATGTATGAACTGAAAGAGGTTTTTGTATATTGTTTTGCTTTGAGAAAAAACCTCTCTTGGTTTTTTGGAAATAGTTTTCATTTTCCTGAGATCTGTATTTCAAAAACATGTGTAGAACAGGGAAATTCTGAGATCTAAAAATTAGGGGTCAGAAATGGATTTGATTCTCCCAATATGAAATACCTATAGGAAAACTGAGAGAGGTTATTGTTCTCTACAATTTGGGAACAAAAAACTCCAATAGTTTTGAAAAATTATTCTCCAGTCACTCATAATCATTAATTTAAAAATATGACTTTTCGTAGTAAAACGCCAATTTCGGTGGCTTGGAAACCCTAGCTTATGTTTTTAAGCTGCGGAAAGCTGGGATTTTAGGTGGCTAATGAACGTTGAGATGTTCACCTAAGTCATTGAAAGCTGATATTCAAAAATTTTATTAGAAAACAAGGTCAATGAGCTTTTGGTAGTTAAGGTAGCTTGGGATCTCGTTTTAAGTTGCCGAAAGCTGGGCTTTTCGATAGCTAATGAACTGTTGAGAAGTTCTCCTAAGACATCGAAAGCTAAAATTTGATTTTTTATGAAATAACAGAGTACAAGGTGTTTGAACTTTTTTAGACACACACAAATATTTCATAATGTGCCCTGAAATCTTCATCAGTTATGCAAAAATAAATTTAATGAGTCTGACCTATTGAAGACTAAATTTATTTAGGAGATAACATCTGGCTCCTACTCAGGGATGGGAACCTTCCTGTGAGGTCCCAAGAACTCCAGACCAAATACCTTTCCTGTAAAACAAACATTCAAACCTATCCTCTAGTGTTCCATTGGGCATGGAGTCATTTGTCTTTTTTAACTGATCCCCTGCAATCTGCCTATAGCCTGCTTTGTTTATTCATGAAAACAACTAAAAATGACCTAGCTGCTCATATTAAGAGATTATTTTCCTACTTCTTCCTACTCCTAATTCTAATTAGTAGAGTCTTCTTATCAAGTGACATCATGCTTCCAATGAAGCCATGTCAGAAACTGATCTACTGAACTTATCCTTGATCTTGACCTGAAAAATAAATGAAACCATAGCATGCATCAATGTAGTTTCAAAGGGTGACATACCAACTATCATATGAAAAAAATATTTTGATATCTATGTTGCTCATAAGTTCCAGATAGTCAGCAATAGGGTCATAAAATCCAACAGGAAATACCTTTTTATGCTGCTGATCTTTTCCTTCCCTGATGTCAATGTTGAATGTGGACTGCTCAACCTTTGTCTGATAAAAATGCAAGATCAACAGTTGATCTGAATCTTTCTACTCCCCTTCATGTAATCTATAATTCATCATGATGATATGCTGGCTTATCACAGCTAACAATTTCCTCTTCCACAATAATATCTTTGCAGGATATATCAAAACTAAAAAGATCTTTATTGGACTTTTGAGCAACACATTCGTAACAAGCATCTATCGCAGCATGCACACATTTTTTATCATCTCTCTGCTGAAAAGATGAACTATATGAAATTTGAGTAAACAATAATTCTCAACAAATTTTAACATCTTCTTCCTCATCACTATATTGGTTGAATATAGGAGCATGAAGATAAGATCCTAATGACAGAGATGAATGCTCTTGTATAGAAATATCAGCAATAAAATTTTGAAACAGATCTGGAAAAATATTACCTAGTTCCTTGTCATAATTTGAAGCAACATATTCATAAGGAGAAGAAAGATCTTTCCGATGTTCTAGCTGGAGATTAGTCAGTCCCTGAAAATCTTGTTCCTCATGGTTACTGCAACTTCCCTTGATTTGGAAATCTGGAAGCTGTGAGCTAGCCTTACTGATTTCAATGGTCACTTGACCAGTAGAAAGCTGATCATTTCCATGTGTAGTTAAAAAAATCAATTCTTCAGATTCACAACAATCATATTTAATGATAGTAGGAAAACATTCAACTCCTTTATAATCCATTTCTAGTTCATGTTGATTAAAAAGTGCATCATCTTGAAGATTCTTGAAGGGTTGCTGCATATTGTGAGGGAGAGATCTGTCTCTATTTACATCTTCAGCCTTATGATGTAAGTCATATTCATCACAACAATTACCAAATACAAGCTCATCTAAAAAATACCTTTTGCAGTGCTCAGTGAATGCTCGGTGAAAATCCTTCAATGATGAAATGCTGGAAGGAGGTCAAGAAAAATACCACTGATATGCATCACCATACAATGAATACATGAAAATCTTCATGCTGCAGATCTAATAGATCCATGCATTCATAGAACTTGAGGAGGTGTTCTACAGGATTGTCTTCTTTCTCCTCTTTGAAGACAGGTAGAAAATCTCCCCATTCGGACATATCAGGTACTGGATGTGGGAAACCAGGAACTAAGGAGAATTTAAGAGGTGCAAACCTTCGAGACAAAAGAGTAGCAAATGATTTTGACATCTGAATATTGTGGAGTTGCCACTGAATTCTTCCTTCATGGAGTCGCCAGGGCTGATATCTTCACAAGCAGTAGTGCTTGAAGATTCCTCAACCCTAAAATTTTATGCTTTACTTATAAACTTCTGAGAACTAGAAGCTTCGACAGAAGAATATTGAAATGGAGGTCTATTTGATATAACAACAGAAATACCTTTAGAAATACCTGATGTAGCTCCCCTTGTAGCTCTAGAGGTCTATCTTAGTGAAGCCCTAACTCTTGTTAGAATCTCTTCTGGATTTGAAACAGGTGTTACTGGTGGCCCTTGAGGGTTTTCTCCGGTACTTGGTCTTCTTGAAGCCACCTTATTCCAATGGAGTCACCATATAGATGATTACAACCAAAATAGTGTTGATACTTTGTCTATAATCAAAGTAGGATCTATGTCATCTCCCAGGGAAGCTGAGATTCAATCTCCTCTTCCCGGCAACGGCACCAGTTTTTATCACTCTAGGTTGCAGCTCGAGGATGCCTCGTAACTTAAATTTTTTTAATGGTTTTTCTAAATGGATCAATTTAGATGACCTAAAGGACCTCACACACTCAAGACATGCATAAAACTCAATCAAAAGATAAGGCTTCTAACCACCAATGTTCAGAGGGTTGATAATAAGGTGAATAAATGAAGAACTTACTATGCTGGAACATTCATATATAAAGCAATCACATATGGATGACTAATCATAACAAGGAAAAATACGCGCAATTCAACTCATGAACACATAGATAGGATGACAGCTATCTGGTATTAGATAAAAAGAATAAACCTGAATCAGACATTCGAGCACAAGTACAGAACATAAAAGAGATGGAACCTAAACATATAATGGCAAAAGAGCTTATATTAAATGATGAATAACATCAGAAGCTTGATAACAATAAGGGTCTAAAAGTCTCCGAATTCGAACCCTTGCTTCAACATTAGTCCTAGGCTTTATAGCCTTTACAAAATTTATTTCAGATCCTGAAAAGTTGGATTTGATTTACTAAAAATAGATAAAATAACAGTTTTTGCAAAATTAGGTCAAAAACCCTAATTTAAATGCTAACCTATCTAACTCTAATACTTGTTCACTCCTTGAACTCTTTGATAATTGTAGTTATCACTGAAGTAGAGCTATGACTTGTTATCTGACAGATAAGTCACAGTTTGTCAAAAGCAGGTAGGGTTTGTGACCCATTTCACCTTGATGGCACCCTCAAAATTGGAACAAACCCCTTCCACCGATGCCTTTAATCAATTTTCAGCTCCATAATTCACCCCTGAGGTGTGAGCACCCATCAGTAGGTACTCCTTCATAGTTCAAGCATCCATCATTAGATTCTCTTTGTTTCATTTCCAAGGTAGTATGTGTCTTGAAATTATATTCAGTATTTTCAATAGAAAATTCTTCATACTCATTTGATGTCTCTTCATATTTTTCAGAGTCACTTGGTTGTGAATTTCGATCCTCTTCATGTACTACTTTTTCTACTTCACCTATTTTAGAACTAGGTGGTTCATGGGTATCCTCCTTTTGCTCCTTCAAGCAAGCTGATGTATTTTTCCCCTTGGTTTTCTTAAAATTAATATATTTTTTCCAAATTTGGATAGACAAAAATTCAAATGCTTTCATAATATTATTTTTCATGTCTTCAAATATAGGTTCCATAATGTTTATAAGCTCCTCACCATCATATGAGATTCCCTTTTCATCCCTAGTCATAGTTTCCTCTTCAACAAAAGCACTTTTGAGTTTCAATATATAATGGTGGTCCCAAAATTATTGTCCTCATAAATATAAGACCAAATTAGGTGCTATTATGATGCTATGATACCACTTGTAATTTCTCTTTTTTAAATTTTTACCAAAATGCCCAATTTTCCATTTTTTCACAATTTTGTCTCTTGACTAGTTTTAGTGTCTTGGCCTACGAATCATCCCAATTGCTCCCAAATATTCTGAGAAGGTGTATTAATGATATAATAACTTAATTATTATGTTCAGGGATGTATTATGGCCCTCCAATCACTTCTGTAAGTTTGTACTAACTTCTGAACAAGATGGATGATTTTATTGGCAATTTTGGGCCCAAATCCCCCTGGGGTAAGTGGTAGAAATGGATTCCTAAATGTTCAGAAACCCACTTGAATTATTAATATGAAGCATGGGATGTGTATTATACATTACCATATACTAATATGCATAAACAATCGACTTCCCATGGTTTTTATCACTTCTTTCAATCAGATATAAAAAGCTAGTTTTGGACCCTTGGGGAAATGAGGTGTAGTTTGCTCCAATTGCTATGAAATTCGACCCAATGGCTAAAAATTCTCAGTTAATTAACATGAAACCCATAATATTATTTAATTATAGTCCATTCATTCATAATTCATCAATATTTTATATATCCATTCGAATCCATCAAGATTACTAGAGTTTACAACAAGGTAGTGGGGAAATGGCACTGTTTCTTCATTATTGAGCAATAATACATGATATTTCTTGGCCTTTATACCCAATATATTTATGAAATTAAATATCATATCATTTACATTAGAATACAAAATAATGGAGCAAGATAATCTCCCTCAAAGAGATGAATAGCTCACCAAGTGCGCCTCACTCCATAGAGCTGAAATATGGTGAGAAAACTTGAGATGAAAAGAAGAACAATATGAAATTGATATGTAAATGAGATGTTGTATATTTCACCTATAAATTATGACTCCATTGAAGCTCCTTTAAAGACCTGAGTGGCCTCTCCAAACACCAATTAGGATGGGAATATTTCACCCTCGAAATTGGCTAAGGCATGAACTAGTCATCCACTAGCTCTCTCTCTTCGCAATAACAATTTTCACAAATGATCAAAAGGACCTTCTCATGGCTGATCCATGCATTTTATAAACATTATTGGTCTTCTAAGGTTCCAAATCCATCCATAAACCAAATCCAAGTCGAATTGGTGTGGTTGTTCATGCTATGCCATGTGGTCTCTCTCTTCACCTTCCCTCTTCTCCCAAATTTGAGTAGGAGCCTCTTGGCCTTCTCCAGCTCCCGTGAACGCCCTCTAAGATGCTATATTCAAGCCTGAAATGTCATATATGTCAGATTCCAGCCTTCAGATCTGACTTGTGTCATAATTGTAATAGAATCTCCATCATTGGTGTCATAGATGTCATAAATGTAAGGGGAATCTAGCCAAGTGTCCATGAAACTCCCATTTGGCTCTTTCTCTTCCCATGTAAGTTACAATTCATCCAAAATTCAACCTATGAAGTATATGGACAAGTATATTAACCTTATAATCCATCCAAAAACATTAGGCTTCCCATAGATTCGATATTGCAAGAGGAGGATGCCATTTAACAAGGAATTCTAGCTTGAGTGGGCCCCATAGTCTCCATGTGTCTCCATTCTCAATAGCCATTTCATTTTTCACTTGCATTCATTTAATTAACTCCATTAAATAGATATTTATTCCTTCTAATTTCTAAACACCATTTATTAGCCCCCTTATTAACTTCCCAAATGTATCCATCCAACCTAGGGAACTAGTAGGATTGATGGAATTGTCCTGCTATGCAATTATTAAAAATGGGGACATTACATTGCCATGGATTATCACACTACGACGTATCCCTACACATTATTGCACACTGCCATGGATGATACGCCAAGGGGTATCACTTCATATATTTGATTGTGCAAGTAATATTTGTGGTAATTAATATCATATTGTTATGGTAGTGTATTAATACTTTTATTACCTATGTAAATTAATTTGTTAAGTGCACAAATTAATTCCATATCCCCACAATTTAATTGTTGCAGTGGATGGCGCATGTATTTATGCATATTCTTGTAGTCTCTGGAAGCACCAGAAATGATAATATTGTTGCAGTGATCGGGAGGGAAGGTAATGTTTGCATTAGGTCATTAATTATCTGTATCCCCTAGGTATTAATCCATATTGTTGCAGTATGCGCATCCACCAAAAATGATAATATTGTTGCATTGAACAAACATGTAATAATTGTATCATATCATTAATTATCAATTATCTCGATAGGTCAAGTATTATTTGCATTACATTGATATATATTTTTTGCATTACAATAATATCTAGATATAGCAGTATTATTTGCATTACATAGTTCGTTTATATATTTTTAACAGCAACAATTATTTATTTATTTATTATTATTATTTTCTGCCAGGAAATGGAGATAATGTTTAAACCACTTTAAACAACCCTAAATCGAGTTTCAACATGAGAGTAATGTTTAAATATGGTTATAATAATTGAATGTTTTAATAATATTTATGGTTTTAAATATTAAGAGGTTATCACAAGGGATTTTAAAGAAAGGATTTAGACTCCATTTCAGTATTTTTGAGAAAATTTGAATTTTTTCATCTAATCTAACCAATCACTAACCCCAAATTTGAGAAAATTTGATTTCTTTTTGTTTTTACGTGGATGTGTAAAGTGTCTTGCATGCCAAAATTAGAGGAAATTTAGATGAAATATGAGCCTCCTAAGGAAAATGGTAAAAAAATGTCATATTTAAAATCAAAGCTTCCTTATATATATATATTTTATATTAAAATCCATTTATGAGGACGAAGTTCCATGTAGTGTTTTCACCCAAAATAAGGAAAGAAAATTAAATAAATTGTTTCATCTTAAAAGTTATTGGACCCAAATTTTTATTATTTTATATTAGTTTTAATATTAATTATTATTAAATATTACTTATACATTATTATTATTATTATACATTAATATAGTTAAAAAATTATTTGATCTAACTTTTGAGGGTTATTATAATATAAATATATATATATATATATATATTTGAATCTGGCGGAATCGAGAACTGGTCGGTTTCGTACTCATGTGACACGGGGTCGATTCTGACCGCTACCACTATAACCTCCAGGAGAGTACGCTGACCCCCACAACGCACCCTCAAGGTTGCAATGAGGTTTGAACCCGTGACTTGCTTAACAACCCGTACACCTTAAAACGTGCACGGTTGCAAAGTGATCTACACCTCTGGAGGTGGGTTATTATAAAATATTAATTATAGTATAATATTATTATAAATTAGTGATAATATTAATTACTAATACTATCTTATAATTTTGGGGTGTACTATCATCTATGCTTTTGAGCATGAGACAAGTGTACTGCCCAGATTGATTCTATGGGTGTTGTCCAAAATTAAACGAGAATGAGACAAGTTTACTGTCCAGATTGACTCTATGGGCGTTGTCCAAAATTAATAATTAATAATTTCAAAAAAATAAAAAATAGCTTAATTAACATGTGATAACTACAATTAGTAATAGTTGTAAAAATTAAAATTAATCTTCAACTATTAGATTATTAGATACAACTACTAGCTTAACTACATCAAGATTATTAGATACAACTATTAGCTTAACTCCAACGATTCTAGAGCTATTAGCTTAACTTCAACTCTAATCACAATTATATTGGACAACTATTAGCTTAATCATTAGATACAACTATTAGCTTAACTCCAATTATTCTACAACTATTAGCTTAACTTCAATTCTAATCACTTAAGGATTAATCCAACTTCATTTGGCATCTAGGATTCTAGCTAATGTGCACTCATGTAAGATTTGAACTCCTAATAAAATCGTTCGAACTCCTCATAAACTCCTGCATCTCGTTATGCTCATAGTTATGCTAATAGGTGTATATATCTTAGAATTTTGGGGTGGATTACCATCTATGTGTTTTCATCTACCCATGAGAATGAGACAAGTGTAATGTCTAGATTGATTCTATAGGTGTTGTCCAAAATTCATAATTAATAATTTCAAAAAAATAAAAAATAGCCTAGTTTACATGTGACAAATAAAGTTCCTTATAGTTGGAAAAATTAAACTTTAATTTCAATTATTCCAACTTCAACTTCAACTATTCCATTATTAGATACAACTATGATCTTAACTCCATTGATGATACAACTATTAGCTTAAATTCAACTCTAATTATGACTTTTAATTGAAGTGCAATTGCTCATATATTAACTTTTAAATCAACTATTAGATACAAATATTAGCTTAACTCCAATGATTCTACCACTATTAGCTTAACTTCAACTCTGATCATGGTTATATGGTTATATTGGATAACTATTAATTTAACTAATAGATACAATTATGAGCTTAACTTCAACTCTAATCGCTTAAGGCTTAATCAAACTGCATTTGACATCTAGGAGTCTAGCTAATTAATTACATCGATAGATGTATATATATATATATATATTAGAATTTTGGGGTGGAATACCATCTATGTTTTTTCATCTATGGATGAGAATGAGACAAGTGTATAGTTCATATTGGTTCTACGGGAGTTGTCAAAAATTCAAAATTAACAATTTCAAAAAAATAAAAAAATAACTTAATTAACATGTGATAAGTACATTCCCTCATAGTTGGAAAAATTAAATTTCAACTTCAACTATTAGATTGTTAGATACAACTATGAGCTTAACTCCATTTATGATACACTTATTAGCTTAACTTCAACTCCAATCATGACTTTTACTTGAAAAGAAATTAATGATATATTAACTTTTAAATTAACTATTAGTTATAACTATTAGCTTAAAACTCCAATGATTTTACAACTATTAGCTTAACTTCAACTCTAATCACAACTGTATTGAATAATTATTTTCTTAACTATTAGAAATAACTATTAGCTTAAGGGTGAGTGCACAAAGTTGATGGACCTTTTAGATGCAATGGTGGAGTGAAGTCAATCACTCTTGATCCATAAAATAGAAAACATCCCAAGCAACCACGAACCTGCCAAGCCTAGTCCCAAGGCTGCCAATAGGTATGACAAGTAGGATAGTAGAGAAAAACACGCCTCCATTTTATTGAATAAAATCGCGTCCCCATTTTGTAAAACTTGTTTTTTTGTTTAAAATGGGTCGAGCTCGTCATTTTTGCCACATCACAGTGCTGTTGGAGTTGGACGAAGCAGAACGTGAGTGGGTGAACATGTTTTGGGTGTGCCAAAGCCATCCACCTCCACCTTTGGATCAACCTCCTCTTTGTGTGGTATTTTCCTCAATTCTTCTCATATTTTCCTCATTTCTTCTCATGATTCTTTTCCTAAATTCAGTAATTTATTTTCCCTAATTTGAAAAATTAAACCAAAATAAATTAATTTATGGCCAATGGAAACCAAAACCCCAATTTAATCATAAAAATAAAATAATTTTGATTATTTACCAAAATTCATACCCAAAAATCACATGCCCAATGGAAACCAAAACCCCAATTAACTCATAAAAAACAAATGAATTTCACTATTTCCATATGCATATTCACAAGCATCCTTATGAATCCATACCAAAATTCACAAATATGCAAAGTTTGTCAAGCACATTGCAAGTTTGCATAAGTAATTTGCATGCCCAATGTAAACAAAAACCCCAATTAACTCATAGAAAAACAAACGAACTTCACTATTTGCATATATGTATATTCGCAAGCATCATTGTGAATCCAAACGAAAATTAACAAATATTCAAAGTTTGTCAATTATATTGCAAGCTTGCATACAACTAAAAAAAAATCAAGTAGAATTCATATATTCCCTAAAATACATAAACAAACATGGTAAATCCCTTGCCTCTATCCGAAATATCGAAGTTGGTCATCCAAGAACATCAATAAACACCTTATAGTTTTGATGAAACTTCCTAATCCAAGTGTTAAAATAAGGTATTGAAGCTTCCCATGCTTTTAATAAATATTTCCTCTTGACTAAAGGGTACTTTTTGGTTAAGTTCAAGGCAACGAAGTTCTAGGCTCTACGAACATGAAGATACATAGGTAGGTTGATGTGTTTGATTAAACATGCCAATCACATACTATCATACATGATATAATCCAATGGAAACCTTGCAACCATAAAATCCACTATACACAATTGTGCATTTAAAGTCTCTCATGGGTATATAGAAAGAGGGCATAGAACTAAAATAACATCAAGTGGAATCCATACATGGCCCAAATTACATATAAACAAATATCTTCTAAATATACTTTGGAGTCCCAAAAACATCACGCTACAACAAATAATTACATATCTGACAAAATCGTTGCCTATACTGGGATTTTATTCATCAATAGCACATTATGCCGCCTATTCTAGGGTCTAGTTGTTGCCTCTACCCGAAATCTAGGAGCTGGTCCTGCAAGGGCATTAGTTAGCACCTCACAATTTCAATGAAGCTTCATAATCCAAACCTTAAAATAAGCTAGAGGAGCTTCACAATCAACATATGCACATAAGACATTTTATGTACACATGCATATGGAAATTGGAATTAATACTTGAATTTATGACATAAATTTAAATTGAATAAATGTTAAATGTTTATTCTTCACTGTAAAATTCAAGATCAATTTTTAAATTTACATAATAGATTTAGTTTATGTTGTTATTTATCGTACATTAGTTATAAAGTTTTCAGTGCTTAGAGATGTCATTATATCATGTGTTTATATTTCTGATGATATTTTATTTGTGATTATGATTACAGTGGCTACTATGGATAACAATGCTGAGATACTGAGGGTTATTGGCCAACTGAGAGAGATTGGTTCTGCTTGGAAGGGTGGAGATGAGCTTCGCTACTCCTTGTCAGATTCATTGTTGATTATTGTTGATATGATCGCAATATCGAATGATGCTTTGTATAGCATCGCATCGTATAGGGATAGGGAAAGACAACAATACACTGATGGGTTGAGCTACAACGAGGTAAGGAAGTTGAAAATAACAAAAGAACACATCTATACATTGTTTAGACTTCCTGGGATGGATGACATTCAGGAGATCACTAGGCCACATATTTCTATTGAGTGGTGCACCTTTCCACCCATTAGAGACCATTGGATGGATAGGTGGTACATGGTTTTTGACATTCCCCCGCAAAACAATAGGGAAGTACCATTCTACTTCCTCCAAAAGTTGTATGTAGAGTTTGTGGTGGGGAAACATGTCAACTATTTTGACATGTTGAGCTTCCAGGGAGTTGGTAGGGGCATGCCCCAACACTGACCTAATGCTAGGCATAGAGATTCCAATCCACAGATACCTACACCCCATTCCCAGCTACCAAGGGCAGACATCCCTCTTGCACATGACATGGTTTCCCAGACACAGGAGGAATTTTTTATTCTAGCTAAGATGGTCTCTCGACACATGACCACTATTGACTAGACAACGCCCTCTTCCTCTGCTAGGGTACAACCACTAGCTTCTGGTGGTACAGGAACATCTATTGGTGGGGATAGACCAACATCCCATGTGCCTCAGAGTGAGACACACATCTGTACATCGTGTGGTCAACCCTGTTATGGTCCTAGACCAAGACATGGTACCTCTATGATGACTGATGGTCAGGTAAGGACATTGTTAAGACTCTATTATTGTTCAATTTTTAATTTTTCCGTACTATATGTAACATATTAAAAGATTCGTAATATATGAAATATTTACTCTTGTAGGAGATTGATGCCTCTCAGGGGGTGGTACTATACCCAGTGTGGTTGTACCTGAGGCCCAAACAACCACCATTGAGGTAATATTTAAACATTTGTCATTTTGTTAATGCATGTGTTAGTCTTGATTAATTTGTTAAATTGTATAATATTTACAATTTTTGAAGTTGCAAGAACCCCACTTAGAACGTGATGCTGGAGACATTGATCTCAGTGAAATACTCCAAGTTGGAATTTACGATTACTTGAATAATGTAAGTACATGGTTAATGACTGAATCTTGTTTGAATTATTTAAATTTCTTATTGTACACTCCTTTATAGATTGCTAATATTTATAATTTTTAAACTTGTAGATGCTATCATCATCTGAAGAGGGGAAAGAAATTGATGGAAGCAGTCACTCCCATGAGGGAGATATGTCCCATGAAGGGGTAAGTATATTACAACATGTTATTTTTTCAGTACATATTATTCCATCCATTTAACTCCATGTCTAACTATGGAAACATTTTATGACTGCAGACATCATCACAAATCCCTGCACCACCTCTTTGGTTTGGATCTCCCCATAGTCCAAACGTAGATAAGGGGGCTGTTTACATCAGACGACCCTCTTCCTTGAAAAGAGCAGGTGTGCATGAGGATCAACCTACTCATCCCACGGTAATGTACACACTTCCAATGACAGTTGCTGGTTATCTTTGAATTCACTTCACAACTAGTTTTTCTTAATGTTATTTCCGCATGTTTACAACATCAGGATGTAGAGTCATCCGTGCTAGACCTTAGTGGGGTTGTTGATGCCGCGGTCAATGCTGCATCTACAATAGGGATAAGTCACACTAAGGTACATCTACTTGAATATTTGTAATTGTATAGTTCATTTGTATTGTTTATGGACATGCACGATATCTAACTATTTTATCATTTGGTGAATGTAGCCACATGCTGGTCCATTAGTGCATGCAACTGAGCGTGATTTTCAACCTACGACTCCTCTTACTACTGAAGAGTCCCAACCTCTTGCCCTATAAATGTTTTTTTCGGTGAGATGTTCATTTTTTACATAATTGATTAGTACTTTCTCATTCATGTGCATGTTGATAATTCTTGATATAATTGACATATTTTTTTTATTCACAGAGAAGCACTCTAGAGAGATGCTCTAAAAGGAGGAGGACACCAGAGGCACCTATACCCCTGACGGATGCAGTGAATCTTTGTTTGATGTACAATTGAGTTATATTTTAAATTTCCAACCTTTGTTATTGCTGGACAGTACTAGTTCAGTTACCTAATCAAGAAATATTGTCATTGATTTGCAGTCGACATAGATGCACAGTGGTCCTCGAAAGAGGAAACAAGCATCAAGGTCCGGGAAAAACAAGAGAAAGTTAGAGTTTTGATGTGTTAGTCCAAGACAAATATATATTTTTATGTACAATCCAGAGTTATATAGGGGTGCGGTCCAAGACATATGTACTTTTGTTTGCACATGTACATCAAAGATGTTTTTGATACATGTACATTGACAGGCCATAGATGGGCCTTCTATTTTTGTATTATAACTTTCATGATATAAAAAATATTTCATATCAAGGCTCTTGAAATCTTCATGGTTCAGTATTTTAAGTGTGATTATACATGTGTGGCCAAGAATGTTTCTATGTGTAATGTTCCCAAATTTTTATAGATTTTACGATTGCATGGAGATATCAGTTATAAATTTGAGAACAATGCACAATTACAATATTACATAATGACAAAAATGTACATTTCAATTTTTTTTTACCACGATCCAATTGCATATACAATGTTATATTAAGAATGTTAAATTGTATTCACAAAGATGGAACATACCTTGTTAACACTCATAATGTACCCAGGTTGCAAAGGTAAATCCCAAAGGTAACAACAAAAAACCACTTTAGAAAGAAACTGGCTTTTCTTTCCAGAGAGGGATCTCTCAAACATAGATTTAACAAGGCCAAATATAAATCAACACTCGAAAACCATACAGATGGTTGAAACAATACACATAACCATTGGGCAATGGATTCACATATACATAAAGATATCACAAAGACATATGCGTGAGATTTTATCAAAGGCAATATAACCATTCAATCACAGTCGTTCATTTAGTTCAAGTGGGACAGAAGAAATAATGAACAGTCCATTAATACAGAGCATCAGGAGATGAGTTCTATATTAACTTTAGCAGAAACGTTTATAAAATATCTGAAACAATGATCAGAGCATAACCAATATGAATTCCAACCATTCAACACTATGTTTCAAATATGGAGAAAACAAAATGGAGTGTAACACTGGAAAAACAATCACAAAAGGAGGAGAAATACAGACTGTAATGTAAATAGCACAGGAATCTCTGATAACCCACACGCATTCAACTTTGTTATTAAAAAACATACGTCTTCAAAAAATATTCAACAACAAGATGGGTTCCAACCCCCATCACATAAAGTAAATGCAATTATATACATAAAATGATTTCTTCTTCCAAGAAGATTTATAACTGAATAACCTGCTTAATCAAAGTCTTGTAACTATATTCCTAACTACTAGGAATAAACTACTTGCTTCGATCCTAACAGATCATTTTATTAAAATCAACTCGGTAACAAGGCCCGTCCAAGCAGCTCCACACGCACAACACCTGTTTTCATGAATGAAGGATATACTTTGTTTTTCCAAATCTTTCTATGGCTCTCCATTGCTCCACGCTTGGAATATCATACTCAATCATTTCCCGAATAGAAACCTCTAGCTCCATGTAAGCTTCATAAGACACAGTAGGCAACCCTCCCCTGATGATCAGAAATTTCTACAATATCTCAAAATCTTCTGTCAGCTTATCTACGATGACCTTTCCTGTCAACCCCTTTTCCAAATCATCAAATTTAGAATGATCCATACGGCTTTGCACCAACAGGCTGTGATAATGCTCTTGAGAAAACAGTCGTCCCTCCTCGTCCCAAAAGGAAGGAAGGCCATCTTCAAATAATTCTTTAAAAGCCTACTTGAAATCATTAATACGTGAGATCATTTCATTAGCCTTGTCTTGTACTGTCTGCATTAGATGATGTTTATGAATAAACCTTTTTGACCACAGTACCATTGCCACTCTGTCTTTGAATCCTATATCTTGTAATTTTTGGTATGTTAATGAATTTAAGCAATTCAATGCATTCTGAGCTGTGCCAAGGGGTTTCCTCTCCATAGTTTCATTTACTAACTTTAGTCTTTGATTGGATAAATTGACCAATATACTTTGGTCATCAATGAAGTTCAAATAATGCCTGAATTTAGTAATTTCCATGGATAATGTATCCCAGATTATGTGTTTAGCTCCCTGGAGAGGACCCTTTCTATGTTCCTTTCTTTCAATTCATTAAATTTCTTCTGTAATTGACTTTTATCTTGTAATATCTTATTCTTATTTTCAGTCACTTTGGCTAGCTCAGATTTGATTTTTTCATTTTCCTCTTTTAACTCTCTTATCTCTTCATCTTTCAAACTGACTTGGGACATGGGCACTAGTAAGTCATCTGCAGGAAAATTATTTAAAGGTTTTTCAATGTTCACAATAGTCAAGTCTTCATCAGTGGGAGTCTGGCTCATTAGTTCCTCCATGATTTCTTTTTCTTCATTTTGGTCCCTTTTCAGCCGAGAAATTTGTGCCATTAAATCGCTCCATTCCACTTCCCACTTATCCTTATCTTCTTTTAATTTCTCAGTCTTTCCTTTATACTCCATCATATCCTGGTGAATCCTGTCCTTCTCCTCTTGTAATGCTAGTAATTCGGATGACTGAACATGTTCTGTACTCAGGATCTTCAACCTTTTCTTTAGTACTTGGAGGGCGTTGTCTTTTTCTTCTAGAAGTATTTTGATTGCCTGGGTGCTACCTGTTTCATTTCCTAAGCTTACGATGTATGCTTGCAACTTTTTTATTTGAATGGAATTAGCTTTGTTTTCGATCTTCTCATGTTTTAATTGGACTTCCAATTTGTCAACCAAAACTTGCAATTTATTAATTCTTACCATAGCATGCAATAAATATGAATAAATAATGTCTCCCGTTTGTTTATGTAACTGTATTTTATCTGGTACACTGATTTTGTCTAATCTCACTTCCATTTCTGACATTTTCTTATTACTCACCATAGCCAATTTAAAAGTATTTCTTTCTACGTCTCGGGTAGAAATCAAGGAAGTCTTTGGATTACTTAGACTTCTTACCCGCGGGAGTAGATTCCTTGTTTCTTCTAGGGACTGCTTTTGCTTCTCCACATAACTAGTCATGAGCTCTTCTTTAGATTTGAAAACTGGATCTGATTCTGTATTATCTACACTTTCAAAAGAAAATTGACTCACCTGTACAGATTTTGTAGGAACCAAAGCAACTCCTTTTAAATCATCTGAAATAACTTCACTTAACATTTTATCATCTTGAAACAATTTGGCCTTTTTATGGGGACCATCCTCATCTATTTCCATACTTTCAACTTCAGAAAGGCTTCTTTTAATCAAAATATTAGAACCACCTGTCATCTGAGATACTGCAACTGATCTACTACTTGTATTTTCATCGGATCCTGGGATTTCCACAAAGTAAAACAAATTGGCTACTTCATTCAGACCTTCAACAACTTGATGATCAAATGGCTTATTTTTATTGGCTTGTTTTCTCAGGGAAATTATATGATAGGGATCATAATTGACCCCTTGCTCCCTTTGAAAATCCATGCTTTCCAACAATTTCTCTACAAACACCAGAGCACCCTTATTTTTAAAATAAAAGAACCAACTTTAATAGGGAACTTAATATTGGAAGATTTCTTGAAAGCCCCAAAGTTTTCTTCTTCTGCATGCAATCTCTATCTCATATATTCCAATGCAAAAATCCTGGGAGTAAGGAAAGCAGGTAGCCTATAAGGCTCTCCAGTAAAACCATATATTCTCAAAACGGTGAAGTCCTTATATAAGAACCAATCTCCAATCCTATCCTCAGGTGAGGATTGCATCATGCTCTTCATTTCTTCCAATACTCAGGGTAACACTTCATCAAACAACATCTTATATATTTCTGACATGATAGAATTTGCAAATTCAAACATGTTGATTTGCTTGGGAAAATATGAAGAGAATATGGTACTTAAGAACTGCAATTCGGTGACATTCGAACATAGTAACATGTTCAGCAAATAAGTTTGAAACTTGAAAAACCTGACTTTAGGAAACTCACTCAATTGGAGATGTATAGCTTTTGCTAGATACTTGTCTAAACTGAAGACATGAACTAACTGAGACTCAAAACTAATCGAAATCATTTTTAATAAGAATCCCAAGATGAATTCACTAACATGACAGTCATCATCTAGACCTAAGACCTGACAGACTAAAGACACAACCAATTGAACTTCATCCCTAAAAATGTGAACATGATATGGCAGAAAGAGACCATCCAGTGACTGACCCTCGTTAAGAATGCTAGACAAGAATTTACAATGAACCTCAGTTTCACAATTTTTGTACACTTCAGCTAAAATGTACTCGTTTACAGACTCACGACTATCGGGGTAATTGTCAGGCAAATTCAGGTTTTCACGGATGGATTTTGCATCAATTTTACACAGTATCCTAGACGTAGAATGACTTACAATAACTTTGTCATAAGAAGAATAGTTAACTGCACACCACTCGGCAAACTCGGGAAAATGTAGGGTCTGCTCAATAGCAAAATGATACAGAAACTATTTACAAGCATTTAAAATGTCATTTCCCTGCAAATGGTATCGCCATAATCTTTCTTTGATAACAATTACACTTCCCATAGACAAGAAAGGATCATTTACTCCTCTATCCCTTTCAACGAGGCATTCTTCTCTCTCGTCCAGAACTCGGTTAAACCCTTGTAAACCTTTCCTTTTATCCATAATACAGAAAACAATGGTAATTCGGTGGATGAAGTTCGAGTATTTGGGACTTACCTGCTACTGTAACCGCATATACTCGAGGTTGACTGTTCAAGGGTGGCGAGCAAGCAGTCCTTTTCATTCGTCCGACGTGATAAAAAATAGTTCTTCAAACAAGTCAACTCTACTTATATAGGAGCCCACTCTGCCCCCTTTAGCGGTTTCCCTCAAACTGCTTTTCCCTGCGGAATGCACCACAAACTACTGCGTGTACCGTGGTTTCCATTCCGCTACCACTTTTCTTTTCCAACCATCGCGCAACTCCATCCTCCGGATCTGTTAATGACCGTTGATCCATTTTCCCTTTATTTTCCTGCCGTCAGATAAGCCTACACGTACCCACTCCACTGAGCTCCTTCGTTTTAACGAACGTACAAGTTTACGTAGCGGACTTCACATTGATCATAGATTTCGTCGAGCTAGATTTGTGACCGTTGATCTTTGTATCTTGTTAACTATATCCATATGTCCTTATCCTCTGCGCATCTTCATAGAGCGGGTCATATCATAAGCCATCGATCTCCATTTCCTTGCTCTACACCATTGGATCATGTGATAATTTCATTGCGTATGCGCTCTTTATCATACTTTCACACCATTATATTTGACCAAAGTTTTCAAGCGGCCACTATTTCTCTTTACCATGGTCTCTTTGACCCTTTGCTAGGTAGAGGTGTTAACATACCTAATACACATAAGCATCCAACACAGCTAAGCAACTAATCCAACTAAGTGGAATACAAAAGCACCTTACCCACATAACAACTTAACAAAATTTTAAAGGATGCACAAAGTTGACACACCTAAGTGATGCACCTGTGTGGTCTACATAAATAAAATTAATGTTTGGCATGATGTATTTCATCTAAAGAATACATGGGATTCACATCAAACCTAAAAGTATATGAGTATTATAAGGTTGATTCAAAATAATGCTTATGACTATATCTTGCACATTATGTATATCCTGCACATTATTTTATCATTTTGTTAATGTACATGGCATTTGATGAATGGCCTCTAGGAACAACTTTGGAAGAGATAAAAATTATGGGTGATTTTATTATAGTTTAAATTGATTAGAGAAGTACTATTTTGAATCTTGTTTTATAAATTTATGTTTATGGAGTATTATTCAAAACATTCGTAGTTTGAAGATATATATATTTTGTAATAATGGCGTAATAGGTTGGCCACTTGTTTCTAAACATAAACATGTTCGATTACATGGTTACTGGCATAATGGCATTGTCTCCTCCTACATTTCATCATAAAAATTCTCACATCTCTTGGATGACCAAGCTAAATTAATATGGGAAACAACCTTCTTTCAAATTTCCAGTCTCACGAATGATATTCAAGATCCTAAGATCAATTCACCTCCACATAGAGGTTGACAACTCCTTCCACCTTGATTAAAACAAAAACAAAAAATATTTCTTGCTTGACAATGATGGGAAATAAGTCAAGTTCAACACCTCACAATAGGTAACAGAATTCTCAACAACTACACATGGAATAATAGTTTGCAACAAGTATTTTTTCAAGAGGGGAATATCTACGATCACCTTCAAGCTGACCTCTATGTGCAAATATTTCACATTCACTTACTAAGCAAAACCCTAGTTTCCAAAATTGACAAAAAGAATGATCCCTTGTCCATGGACCTAGAGTAGAGGGCCACCTTGGCACTATCCCGATGTCCTGAATCCAATGGATTCGACGGTTTGTCGATTCCGAGCAATGACCATAATTTTATCGCATGTTGAATCCCACATCCTACAGGCTTTCAAAGACACTTGTTGAATCCCTACTTGGGGCATAGAATGTAAACTGTGCATCAAAACGGGCTTTCGGTGGGTCATGCAAGCATGTTTAGGAAATTTCCATGTGGAAATTCTAGCCACACATTCACAGTAGAGGAATTTGCAAAGCTGACCCCTATGTGCAAAAATTGGACATTTAGTTACTGAGCAAAACCCTAGTTTCAAAAATTGTCCAAAAAAATGATCCCTTGTCCATGGACCAAAGTAGAGGGCCACCCCTAGAACTATCACAATGTCCTAAATCCAACGGAGTCGACGGCTTGTTGATCCGAGCAATGACCATCATTTTATCACACATTGAATACCACCTCCTACAGGCTTTCAGGGACACCTGTTGAATCCCTACTCAGGGCATAGAATGGAATCCATGCATCAAAACAGGATTCTGGTAGGTCATGCAAGCGTGTTTAGGCATGTTACATGTGGGAACTCTAGCCACATGTTCACGGTTGAGCAATATGCAAAGTTGACCCCCATGTACAAAAATTTGACATTCCCTTACTGAGCAAAACCCTAGTTTCCAAAATTGACCAAAAAAATGATCCCTTATCCATGGAACCAGATTAGAGGGACTCCCATATCACTATCTTGATGTCTTGAATCTAACAGATCCAACCATTCGTCGATCCAAGTAATGACCATCATTCTATTGCACGTTGAATCCCACCTCCTACAGGCTTTCAGGGACACCTGTTGAATCCCTACCCTGGAATAGAATGGAAACCATGCATCAAAACGGGATTCTGGTGGGTCATGCAAGTGTGTTTATATAGGTTCCATGTGGTAATGCTAGCCACACATTCACGGTCAAGGAATTTGCAAAGTTGACCCCTATGTGCAAAAATTGGACATTCACTTACTAAGAAAACCCTAGTTTCCAAAATTGACCGAAAAAATGATCACTTGTCCATGGAACCAGAGTAGAGGGCCACCCCTAGCACTATCCCGATGTCTTGAATCCAATGGAGTCAACGTCTTGTCGATCTGAGCAACGACCATCATTTTATCTCACGTTGAATCCCACCTCCTACAGGCTTTCAGGGACACCTGTTGAATCCCTACTCGGGGCATAGAATGGAAACCGTGCATCAAAGCAGGATTCTAGAAGGTCATGCAAGCATGTTTAGGCATGTTCCATGTGGAATGCTAGCCACACATTCACAGTTGAGCAATATGCGAAGTTGACCTCCATGTGCAAAAAATTGACATTCCCTTACTAAGCAAAACCCTAGTTTCCAAAATTGACCAAACAAATGATCCCTTGTGCATGGACCCAGAGTAGAGGGCCACCCCTAGCACTATCTCGATGTCTTGAATCCAACGGTTCTTTGATTCGAGCAATGACCATCATTCTATCGCACGTTGAATCCCACCTCCTACATGCTTTCAGGGACACTTGTTGAATCCCTAGCCGGGGCACAGAATGGAAACCGTGCATCAAAGCGAGGTTCTGGTGCGTCATGCAAGCGTGTTTAGGAAGGTTCCATGTGGGAATGCTATCCACACATTCATGATTGAGAAATATGTGAAGTTGACCCCCATGTGCAAAAATTTGACATTCCCTTACTGAGCAAACTATGGTTTCTATGGTTTAGAATGAAAAATATGGTTTACGGTGCAAACTTGAGTTAATAGGATTAGCTATAGGGTTTGTGAGCTAGGATTGGAAATGGTTATTAGGCTAGTATTACCACTCCTCAACGTCATGGGTCATGTGGAGAAACAAATTATCGGATTCAAGGAGATGTCCTTATAGGATCAACTTCGAGATTCAAGGCAAATGCAATAGACATATCCCAAATAGAGTGGTAGAAAATGGTCTTGGGATATAAGGCATGAGTCATGTAAGTATCAATATAATACAACAAATCCATGATGAAGCTCATGTGCAAGTTATCAAGTTGTAGAAGTCTATTGAATTTATCAATATATCAAGCGCTCAATCTATCAAACTATAAATAATCAATGAGACCATGAAACCAAAATATCTGACTACCACATACCTGACTACCTACCTGTGGTCATTTGATTAGACCATCAGGATCACCTCTAATAGAAATAGTATCCTTTAGCTTCTTGTGCTCGGAGTAAGGAAACAAGTATCGTGACTTTGATGAGTTCTTGTTTGGCATTGTTTGTAGCTGGAGGTTTGTGCCAATAACTAAATTTGTATAATGGTATACAATTTGACCTGGTCTATAATCTTCAAATACATAACCTTTTTTCTTTCATGCGTGGGAAAACTGTCTCAAATATTCTCCTTTGATAGCCATCAACCCAATTGGAAAATCATTTCCCTCGGAGTCACTTAATGAGACAATGAGGGTCTACTTCCCATCCAAGCAACGTGTCATCCAATATTCAGTGTGCCATTCATTGTCTCTCAGGGTATCCACTGCGTATGTGTGCCCTGCATAAAATAAAGTGCAAACCTAGGAGTCAGCTAACTAAACACAACTAGTCATCAAACATTTCAAAGATATCAACATAATAGTTGAACCTGGTTGTATGAGATATGAAATGTGGTCATAGTCATGTGAAATACTCGATTGGCCCTCCTCCAACTGGGATAATTCTACAGTTATATTTCGACCAATGGGGAGTGATACATGATCCCAACTGTCAACCCAATCTGTGATTCACAGTTGTCCCATTCACCACTGCTACATGGATAACAAAAACAAGAGAGTTTCCTTGTCCACATTTCAACTATAGCATTGTCTGACGCCCTGACTATATGGAATGCACGAGTGCCTTGGACGGGCTTGCACTCATATAGGTGTGATTGATCTACATTGAACACCTCCCAAAAATATCTATGTACATGTGATTTTTGAGATGATTGGTCTTCTTGCCTTCTATCTCTCTGCCCCATCACTGAAGAACACCATGTAATAATGGTCTTTGCATCTCGGATGAGCGAAATAGTTGTGAATTTCATCTCTTTCCTACGTAATGCAGTCTTGATGCATGCACCTACTCCATCATGTTCCCATTTTCCATTTTCGGTCTCAAAATAGTTCCAAATATGTGGCACCTTATGCATATTGTGGAGAATACACAACCATTGGAAGACACGGGAATTTTTTAATTACCCCACACAACCATCAGACTAAATCCAATGTTGTTCCATCTGTATATTGTTATCCTCTAAGTTTTTGTAGAACAATTGAAAGTTGTGTTGTACAAAATCCAAGTCATGACACCTGTCATCACTTATGTAAAAGTTATACTCATTCAATATAACCCTTTTCTCTTCAGTACTATCTGCCCCATGTCTATAGGTTATATGGACCATTGTGTTGACCTAGTATGAGTGATAATATTGAGTCTGAATCTCATTTTGTGGTTGAAGAGTGTAGTTTTCCACAAAATCGACCATTGATAATATAGTTCCAATAGGAAATGTATCCTTGCACGCTCTAAACTACTCATCTTGCCAATGAGCCACATGTACATGCTTTACGTACTGTTGTGTCTTTTCAAAGAATTCCTCCATGAAGTTCCATACCAGTACCTGGTAGATCAACAATAAATATGTACAGATCAATAGGTTGTTACATATATGAAGTAGCAATAGATGAAGGAAAAAAATCTATTCAGGAACTCGTTACTAACCTGAGAGGTGACCAACTGTATTTTTTTTTCATTCCCTCCACTGATATCATACGTGACATATTTGAATGACTGCAAGTTCACTTCATGTCTCCCAAGTTCATTCTCATCGGTGACATGTATGAATTTGTCCAAAAATTCCATTCCACCACACCTTGGGCATGTACCATCTATGCAAGGCCTTTGATAAAATGTGTAGCCTTTTGTCCTTCTACATAATATGCTATGGATAAACTCTCTAGATGATGTCGGTGGCAATGTATTTGAGCATTCCTGCATAAGCATGTTATGGAAAACACACAATATATGTATATATGTGTCATAATAATAACCGTACTCAATGTGATATCAACAACAACATGTGTTACGAGTTGTGTTTATTTTAACATACCATGGTTTGAATTTCTCGAAGGATCTTTTGCCCAAGTTAAGTTCATTATATTCATGCCTAAATCTCTCATATAATTCTGTTTGTGTCATGTCAAGAAAATGTTTAATGTGGGGCTCACGATCCCTTGAAACCCTTCTCAATTTTAGTACATATTTTTGGTTGGATGAAGGTCTACTGTTGTCACACCAAAACTCCTGCACCAGTTCCTTTACCGCATCAATGAGCTTCATATCAAAGCGTGGAAACCTGCTAACGAAATACTAGACATCTGTTTCACCAGAGTCAAGTTGTTCTCTTCTAGAACAATACCTATGGAGTGCTTTGATATCTAATCCTACAAGTTTTGATGTAGGCTTAAGAAGGCGAAGGGCCTTGGTTCTTTTGTTCACGATTGATTGTGACAACACATGACGAGTTGCATTGCAATCCTTTGAATGATATTTCTTTCCAATAGTACTAAATGTATCTACCAAACTTCTGAAAACATGAGAACTTGGTTCAAAACTCTTTATCATCTTTATCCTTAAGTTTTTCCTAACAACAGTCATAGAACTAGATTTTAACAATGATATAAATAATCTACATTTATCTCCATCACATTTAGAATCAAAATAGTTGACAAGTATCTATTGAGATTGATATGTAATACTGCGTTTAGACAGTGTACCTTCAAGCGAACCAATGAGACTTTCATCGATCTGTATACGTTTTGGAGTTCTTCGGCGTGACTTTGCTAATGGAGGTAGGGAGGTTGGAATTGCACCCTGTACCATATCACCCGGTCGGTTTGGCGTTTGAAGATGAGCTTCATGTCCTTCCGTGTCTTCCTGACGGTCGGATGGTGGCAATTGGAAATCCTCTTAGGTGGTCTAAACAACATTGTCTTCTTCAAGCATATGATCAACATCCAACATCTCTCTAATTTCATCACTTGTATACCCACATTCAATTAAATCTGCAAAGGTTTCAGGGGGCCTTGATGTGCACCTACGTTTTAATCCTTGATCAATGCCATGCATTGCTCATTCTTCTACTGATATGGAGACCGAAGGCCCCTCGAGTGAATGATTTTGTCTTTCTTGATTTGGATTGGTAGGAAGAACTATGGCATCCTCAACAACCAGAATTGGTTGAGTGTCCTTAGAGCGTCTTCGATTGGTCATGTCATTTCTTTTCTTCTCTCTAATTTCTTCAAGGATTTCATTGGGTATCCCATTCCTTGCTGATTTTCTTGCTTGATTGAATGATTTTCCCATCACCACAATGATCAATGATATATATGGTTTTCTTTGCTACCTCCTCAATGGTACTCTTCAATGGGAGACTACCCAAGATTGGTTTCTTTCTTGCTCAATTGTGTCTAGATACTCAAGTTAGGAGGAAGATTGGAAAGAATGTTGCCTTTGCTAGTTCCTCAATTGCAAGTAAAACAATGGTAGAGATGCTCTATGGTGCTCCTCAATGGGAAATTCCCCAATCTTGGTTTGTTTCTTGCTCAATTGTGTCTACATACTCCACCACAACAACCAAGTTAATGTTTCCTTTTCTAGCTCCTCAATTGCAAGAAAAACAATGATGGAGATTCTCTATGGTGCTCCTCAATGGGAAATTCCCCTATCTTGGTTTGTTTCTTGTGTTTCTTGCTCAATTGGGTCTACACACTCCACCACAATGACTAAGTTAATGTTGCCTCTGCTAGCTCCTCAATTGCAAGAAAAACAATGGTGGAGATGCTCTATGTAGCTCCTTGCTTAATTAATGGATTCTTTCTTGCTCAATTAATTCTTTATTTCTTGCTCTTCTATGTATACCATGCTTCAAGCAATACTTAGAAACTTGTGGCGGAGATGGTTGATGTCAAAAACAATTTTGTGTGATAATATGGTGAAGAGGAAAATGTTCACGCACTGTCTGTAACTTGAAATTGCACGTAGATTGTCAAACCTGTGTGAAATGTGTTAGAGTGTTTCTCAGAAAGGGACTGCTATTGTTTATACTGAGAATAAACGTGCACACGTTATTGTTAACTAAAATGGGGGCGAGTTTTGGACACATAAAAAGAGTGCACGTTTTACTCTAATAGAATTTTGGAGCATTTAAGAAGTTAGTTGCATGACTAAGGGATCATTCAAGGTTTAGGGGGAATTAACAAGCACTCCCCCCTAACCTATAACCTACAACACCTGGACACCTGCCAACCTAACTATATTGTTTTACAACTCAAGGGATGTGTGTGTGAGAAAAAGATAGGTTAAGGGGTGTTAGTAATAAGGAGATACATGGGGATGTGTGTGTGAGAGAGAAAGAGAGATAGGTTAGGGGGTGTTAGTGGTAATGGGAGACATAGGGATGTGTGTGTGTGTGTGTGTTAGAGAGATAGGTTAGGGGGTGCTAGTGGTAAGGTCTGATATAGGGATTTGTGTGTGTGTGCTAGAGAGATAGGTTACGGGGTGCTAGTGGTAAGGGGATACATAGGAATGCGTGTGTGTGTGTGTCAGAGCGATAGGTTAGGGGGTGCTAGTGGTAAGGGGAGACACAGGGATGTGTGTGTGTGTGTGTGTGTTCGTGGACGGTGTTATTCCAAGGGGGAGGGGATTGTAATACCCCAGTTTTGACCCCGTTTGCATTTAAAGGTACATGATGTATATTTTGTAATTAATTGTGGTATGGAGCTAAAGGCAAAATCCTCGCCATTGATTTGGTTGTGTATGTTTCAACAATTGGGATCATTGCCGATGGTATATCATGCTATCCGACACATTATAGATCTAGCATCATGTAAAAATGCACATCAATCGAATTAAACCTACAGCCAGCTACGATGGTGCAATGTTAAATGAAAAGGGCATGATTCCAAAGGATAAGGGGGGGTTGTCTAACCCATGGGAGCCCTTGGGGAAAATCCATGTGTCAAACCTCAAAACCATGTTTAGTTGAGATAGTTAATGTTGGGTAGGGGTGGGTGGCAGGCTTCCCCCACGTGCCTCCACAGCTAGCTCAGTCACACGCGGGATGGAAGTGGTTCCCTCATGCAACATTTGGAATGTTGACGGTCTGTCCACTCTCTCAGATCGTGGGTTGTTCGTTTCCTCATGCAGAGCAAAGATAAAAGGCTTTACGATCCTTGTGTTGGGGTTTGCCTTCCCTCTCTCATGCCGATTGCCAGTCTGTGGTTGCGTTTCTTCCCTTCATGTAGGTGTACTGTTTACCTCATGCATAGGTCGGGATTGTGTCTCCTGCAGCGAGCTTGAAGAGCAGCCTGAGAGGCATGATTCTAGTTGTAGTGTGGAGGTTCCTGTTGTATTATCGGACTGTGTATTGTCCCGTCCATGATCGTGAACCATGGGTGTAGTTACCCTTGTGAGATGTATTCCTCCTGTTCACGCAGAGAGTCTGTGTTTTCCCTCTCCATTGTCGGTTGTGTAAATGTGTCGTGGCTCCATTGTGAGGGGACCGTTGTTTTCCCACACTTGCTAGCTATTGTTTTCCCCTGTCTAGGAATGGGAATCAGACTATGAAATGTATCGGATGTTTGATAGTGTATAGTGCTGAACCATAGTTGTTGTCCTCCACATATTGATTGGGTTACTGTGGGTACCTATGTGGTGTTGGTTGTGTTTTCCCTCATGCTTGGGAGCTGCTGTAGGTTACCATTGTGTTGTTTTGGCCATGACAGAGCCAAGAATAAATCAGGGACTATTTTCCCCTGTCAAAGCTGTAATTGTTGGTTTTGCTGCATGTATGCAGTGGTTGGTCTTCAGACTGTGTGGAGTGGGATTGAAGGCTGGGTATGCTTGAGAAACCTGGGTTTGGCAGCCACCCAGACAGAGTTAGATGGTTGGATTTCTTCTCCACAACCCCGGAAGAGCACTAGCAAGGGAATTCAGGGCCTGAGGGACTATGAAGTAGAGAAGGGACTGATTCCTGGTGTTAGGTGTGTGTGGGTGTCTTAGAGGTCAGGCTAGCTCTGGTGTAGGCGTCCCTAGCTCTTCCATGAGCTCACCAGCTTAGATTTTAGCTTCTCCCAACTCCTTGATAGCCTGATAAACCCTACTGTGTGGGATTGGCTGATTTGTGTAACTTGGCTATGTGTAAGCCTGCTTAGTCCCTTATTCCTTGGGGAATCATGCACAACTCGGGGGTGGCAGTGTTGCTGAGAGATTGATGAGCACACTTCCCTATGGTTGGGTGGAACGTTGCAGTGACGTAGCTGGTTGCAGGACAAGTTCTTTATGAGATAAGTATCCTTGTCTATTTCTTGCCTGTAATTATGTTTACTGTTAATGAACTATGATGAACATGTGTATGAATGAATGTGGTTTTGGTTCCGTTGAATATATGTATGATTATGCATATTATTATTTTTGATGTTTTAAGCATTTTATGTATGTTCATGTTCATGGGGGCTAGTTTCTCGGTCTGTTTGATGGTTTAGTAGCGTCCTCTTTGCCGGTCAGAGGGTCGGGTACATTACAGTATGGTATCAGAGCTAAAGGTTGCAGCATGGGCCTGAATGGGCCATGAAAGGTTAGATAGCAAAGGCAGGTTGCCTTCTGCCCAGCAGCAATCAAAAAATTGTGGCAGGAAAAAATCAGAAAATTTTCTAAGTGCTAGAACAATTGGCCCATCGGAAGACTTAGTGACAAGATCTTCCAATGCAGTGGGCACTTAGTAGGGAGGCCACCTGACAGATGATAACCAGAAAAAATTTTAAAAATTTTCCTAAGTTTGACCATCGGCGATCGACGGAAGATAGTTGTTCTCATCGCAGATGGTTAGACGAGGAAACTACCGATGAACATTGGCAAGAGTTAGTTGAATGGGTTGCCGCCGTTGCGGCTGCCATGGGGACTAAAACACCAATGCAGCAGTGCTAGTGGTTCCAACCACTGACAGAAGAAGAAAGTTCTAAAATTTTTGTTTTAGTGTTGAAATCATCAGCGGAGATTAATTGATCGAGAACCCACCATTGCGGATGGCTAGACCACTATGCTTTTGACGCATAGAGCCTGCGATCGCCGATGGCGGGGAATTGTGGAAAATTTGAAAAGTAACAGGACCGTCAGTGATCGATGATGATTAGTTGATCGCATCACCGACGCATAGTTGATTGTGTTGCCGATGCAGTGAAAGTTGGTGACTACAGTGGAAGGAATTAGTGGAACAAAGTGTCGCCATTGTGGATAGCTAGAGGACTATCCTCCTGATGGATAGAGCCTGCGACCGTCGACACCGCAGAGGAAGATGTTTCGACAATCGATGTAGTAATGAAGGTTCAAAAATTTTTCTAAGGCCCAAAATCATTGGCCATCAGAAGAAGATAGTGATTCGTGCGCTCGCCGTTGCGGAAGCCGAGAGTACTAGTCTTCCGATGGGATAAGATCCGACTGTCGATGACGATCAGGCTATGCTTCAGTTCGTCGATGCTTAGCAGATTGGGCTGTCAATCGGAAGAAGATTGAAGTTGATAAGCCACAGTTATGGCTACTAATTGAACTAATCCACTGATACACTAGCCTTTCAGTCGTCGATGCCGCGGTGTTGGTGAACAGTAGCGGTGACAAGTAGTTGCTTGATCGGTGAAGGATAAGGGATATGGAGCTAACGAAATCGGTGGAAGGATGAGGAAGACTCAAGAGAAAGGTTTCAAAAAAATTTCTAAGTCATGGAAACATCGGCCATCAGCGATGGTTAGTTGATGACATCTTCGATGAATAAATGATTCCGTTTCTGATGAGCTATGTCAAGTAAGGTTTGTTGACCGAGCGTCCTCCATTGCGGAGATCGTGAGGACTAACCATCCGATGAGGAATGCATCCAAGTTCCGATGCAGTAGCTTCTAGGGGTTTTGATTGCTGATGGACGAAGAAAATTCAAAACTTTTCTAAGGAACAAGATCATCGGGCATCAGAAAATGATCGGAGATCAGGTCACCGATGAAAAGTGCACTAATCCTCCGATGCATATAGGTTCCCGATGCCGATGTGTTTCAGCCTCCAATTGGAAAAGGATCGAAGATGATGAGCCACCATTGGGGCTGCAGAATGAACTATTCCACCGATGCTAGTCCTTCCAGTCACCAATGCTGGGGTGTTTAGTGAACATCCGGGATCACTATGGCGGCGACAAACAGAAGAGAATTAGGCGATGAAGCAGCCGATGCGAAGAAGAAGAAAAAGGAAAATTTTATGAAAATTTGCCTAAGTAAAGAAAACATCAAAAAACTTTAGTAGACTACCCTTCCGATGAATAATTGTTCCAACCGCCGATCAGAAAAGTTTAGATGATCAGACCACCGATCGAAAAAAGTTAGCGGACGGAGAACCACCGTTGCAGTAGCCATGTGGGATAGCATTCCGATGGTTAGAATTTTTAGTTTTCGATCATTGATAGACTTGTGGCTGTGGGAGAGATAGTTTGAATGTGGGCCACCGTTGCAAAAAGCTTGACGACTAACTGGCCGATGCGTAGGGCACTGGGTCGTCGACACAACAGTTAACCTAGGCTATCACCGATGAAATTCAGAGCGATAATTGACTAGGGACTCGATATGGCAGACGGATTTAAACAATAGGTCACCGATCGGAAGCTTAGTCGGTTCGCCTGCGGAAATCATAGTAAGATTTCTTTCCGCCATTGCGGCTGCTCAAGCAACTGCGCACCCAATGAACAGTTGATTTGCTCACTGATACAGATCGAGAGTTTAGTCGTTTTGTCACCGAAATGCTAGAAGGTCAGTAAACAAAGGACCTGATAGATAGTCCTAGACATCGCCGATGCAGAGCGAAAGACTAGTCCACTGAGGATCCGAAACGTCGGAAAATTAGTTGGGAAGTGACCCGATAGGGAGAAAGAAAATTGGGTTTTCCAGTGAAATTTTCAGGCGATTCCAGCAAAGTGTTTCAATGAATTTTCATGGAATTTTTCAGTAGTTTAGGGTTGGAAGGAAAGAAAATTCCAGGCGGATGAAATTAACAATTCAGACCAAAAAACAGTTGAGTGTTTTGCCTAAATTTGATGAATGTCATCATTTTAGAAGTGGTGTGGTTTTCACACATGAGGTCAGAATGAAGCATGTGGATAGGCATTGGAAATATTATCCAGCAGGGAACAAGGGAAAGTCACCAGAATCTGAGTATGGAGCAACAAAGTGCTAATGATGTCTTGAAAGAGAAAGCCGCTGCTATCAAATGGACAAATTTGGGAAATTGCATGCCTAGAGGTAGAAAGACCATAAAATCAACCCAGCTTTTGTGTGGAAGAGGAGTTCCATGCAAGGATGAGGGACTTGAAAAGGGAAGTTTCCTTAAAACCTATCTTGCTGATTATAACTACATTTCACAAGTTCTATACATGAAATGTATGAGGATATGCTTTGCATACATAGGATATTGAGGATTATACATTTATAATGAACCACTAACGATAGTTATTGCAATGGTGTTGGCATTAGTGGGAAAACCAATGACAACATGGACCTAGCTGAATATGTTGCTGATGCTGACAAATGTGACTAGCAACCCTCTGGAGAAAGGGAAAAGGTAACAAGTCCATAATCAAAAGTTGGTGAGCAAATTCTACAATCTCCTGCAAAGGACCAAACAAACTGGTAATGCCAAGGGTGTAAGTAGGACCCATGAAGGTAAGAGTTTGACTATGACAAATTCCATGGAGTGGTAGAGGTAAGAGATCTCATACCATGTGGGTATTTGAATTTTACACTACATTCATAAAGAAATGTGTCATCCCTGCACTATGTTGTTATGTGTTTAGCAACCCAAGGAAGGTAAGCACTAATGATCTTGTTTATAGTAATGCATCCTATATGAAGTAGTCATGGTTAGGCCATGCATGGTATGCTTGAATGCATAGTATTCCTGAATCAATGCAAGGTAGCATTGGGTGGATATGCATTAAAATATTTTATAAATCTTGTAGTTATGCATTGAATGGATGCATGTGAAGGGTGTGAGTAACTAATTACGTAAGTATGAGTGCAAATGTTGTGATGCATTGCATGAATGCATTGAGATAAAGTGCATGTGATATTATGAATAACTAATGACTGAAATGATGAATTGATGACAATTCGGGAACCATTTCAAAGGTTGTTATGAATGCAGGATAGTAAGTGCATGAAGAGGGTAGTCATGATCAATTGGCTGTAAAAAATGATCTATGAAAGAGCAAGGTGGTACGAATGATACGCTTGTGAAGTAAGGAGTATCTACACATTTCATTTAAATTACATGAATGATGTGACTGTACCCTGTAATTTAAAGTATGACAATGATTGCATGGAGTAAATGAGTTTTGGTAATATTAATGTGATTAATAGCTAGAAAATGTTTGAATTTTATAAATTCTAAAAATGCTTCAGTGATTGTTGTAATAATGGAAAAAGTTATAGGCATCAAGACTTACCAAATGTTTGGTTGATTGAAGTTCAGGTTTTAGGTAGATTGTTTGGGATATGGAAAAATGGGTAAGACCATGACAAAGGCCGGAATCTACCATGTGAAGGAGCCAAACCTCATGAGAAGAGTCTCATGGCTATGATAATAGTTTGTATGCATAATGAGTTGTAAATTTGAATTTGTAAATTTCATATTTGAGAAATTGCTGACAACTACTAATCACTATTGGCTTGCATAGAGTTGTGTCAGGAGGACACATTGTAAGTGGGTGTCCATGTTATGCTAGTAAGCATAAAATCATGATGGATATGATGGTGCTGCTCACAAGAGGCCCACAATTAAGGATCACCTCATTGCCAAGCAAATCAATTTCTTAGTACACACTGCAAGAAGATAATGTGTGATGGCCTGCAGGAGCCAAACTTCATGGGAAGGTTTTCCCTTATCTTAAAATGGGTTTCGAGGGAAACTCCATTGGACATTTTGGAAATGTCTCATCTGCACTAAATGTTTGGTAAGCAACATGAGTGAGATGGTATAGATTATGTCAGTAAGACATGTGTCGATATGAAATGTAAGAAGGAATTGGGATGGAAAACTGAGGGACTGTCAACTCAGAGAAGGGATCCCCCATTCTTCCTTAACGAAGGAATACTGCCTCGGCAAATGGATAAATGTCCTGTGACCCTAGCTAAGAATATGCATGTCAAATTGTTAAATTCAATATGCAGAGCATGTTTTGATTTTATTCCCATTATGGCAAATTGCTTGAGTATGAATAGAGCCTACATGGCACACATCGGAAAGGGGTGCACACTTTCCCGATGTCAGATCATGGAAGGGTTTTCAATATTGATTACACCCTAGGGAGTGGACGCACTCCTGGTGTCTCAATACTTGATAGTGAATGATATGAAATATGGTTACAGTTTTAGAGCAATAATGCTGATAAGTTGCTTATATTGCTTGTATTGTCAGTATAAACAAATGTAGTCTGGTGTTGCACACTAAATGGACAATGGTTGGGCTCATCCTATATCCTACTGAAGAGCACAGAGAAGGAGACATTCTCGAGGGAATAAAGAGCAAAGAAGGGGGTAGTTTCTTGTGTTGTATGGGGTAGTGGAATTAGAGCTCACCATTGAAAATGAAACCTGGAAATGGTAATGATAAAGTTTCCTTCCTAGTCGGCATGAAGATGTAGTGGAAGGAGATGTTGGGCTATTATATGCCTAGGGATCCATAGTAGATCCTGGACCTGGAATGGTAATTATTGTTGATGGCTTGATAAACCCAATGGTGTTGGCTTGGCTGATGATTGATTGTTGATATAAGTGCAGGTAATTTGTTGACGGTCTGATAAACCCAACTGAAGGTTGGCTTGACTGAGTAATTATTTGATGTTGTGGAAATTGTGGAAATGTTATAGTGTTGGCTTAACCACCTGCAGTCTGATAAACCCAACTGTTAGCTGGCTTGGCTGAGTAGCCTAATAAACCCAGCAGTGAACTGGCTTGAGTGGCTGCATCCTGATAAACCCAATTGTATATTGGCTTGGCTGGACGGTCTGATAAACCCAACTGTAGGTTGGCTTAACTGTGCCTGATATATATATAAATAAGGATGTTGTGAAGCATCCTGCATGCTGGACTAACATCCAAGTCCATAGGCGATCCCAAGGCTTGCAAAGCGAAGCAGGATCCTATGGACCAAAGAGGAAACCCACAATACAGATAAGTATTGGGTCATTTTGCAATTCTTGCTTATGAATATGCATGTGTATATGATTTGGTTATGATGTTTTAAGCTCTTGTTTAAGAGATAAAAACTGATTAGAATAAACTAAACATGTGAATTTATTCAATGTTTGGATATAGGTATCGCTGGAAGCGAGGACTATGAGAGTATCCTAGGGGTGCATGTGGACATGTGACTATCTTGAAGAGCTCGAAATGAGTGGTAATGAAAAAGGTGCTATTAATACTGCAAAGGTCCTAGCAGCTGAGACAAACCATGTGGGGAGGCCCCATGGTTGAGAGGTCTGAAATGGAACAGAGACACTAAGTGTCATGACCAAGAGGGATTGGTCCAACATTCACGGTGAAGTGAAAGAGGTTGAGAGCATGAAAATCCACAGTGGTGGTGTGGGTTCCAGGATGGAACAAGACAAAGAGGGGAAAAAATCTTGCTGCTCTCTCTTTCCTTTTAATTATATATACTTATGCATTGTGAAAACAGAAGATTGTTGAATGCATGTATGGCTGAAAATAGAATGTGTCTATTTGCTTAAAATAATTATGAATGCTGGAATAGTTAAATCCCTGCCCAAGAATGGACATGAATGAGCTCATGTTCTGAGTTGGGAAGGCATGAAAAATATGAAAGTCTCCTTGATGAGACTTGGAATTTCTTGTCAATTGGGCAATTAATTAACTAATTTTAATGCCTATAATATGCTTGGTCTAACAGAAATTCAATGATGAATTTCACAGGTGAGAAAAGTGAAGTCCAGTGTGCACATTGATCATGGCAGTAAACCAAAAGCTGCTGAACTTGGCTGGAAGTCTGCTTCAAACAATTGCCAAGACCCAAGAAAATCTTGGAGAAATACTCAAGATGTAGAAAAGTTCCTAGACTTGGGGATGAGCCAGGAGCTGAGAAACAGCAAGAGAAGCTCGTGGAAGCTGAGGGGCTTGGTCCTGAAAGTTCAAGTAAATAATTGAACTTGGGATAGATCTGCAAAAATTTTGAAATTTGATGTGCAAATTGTATATGTATTGGAACACCGAGGATGGTGTTATTCCAAGGGGGAGGGGATTGTGATACCCTAGTTTTGACCCCATTTGCATTTAAAGGTACATGATGTATATTTTGTAATTAATCATGGTATGGAGCTAAAGGCAAAAGCCATACCATTGATTTGGTTGTGTATGTTTCAATAATTGGGATCATTGTTGATGGTATATCATGTTATCTGGCACATTATAGCTCTGGAATCATGTAAAAATGCACATCAATCTAACTAAACCTACATCCAGCTACGGTGGTGCAACATTAAATGAAAATGGCATGATTCCAAAGGATAATGGGGGGTTGTCTAACCCATGGGAGTCATTGGGGAAAAGCCATGTGTCAAACCTCAAACCCTTGTTTAGTTGAGACAGTTAATGCTGGGTAGGGGTGGGTGGCAGGCTTTCCCCCACGCGCCTCCACAGCTGGCTCAGTCACGCGTGGGCTGGAAGTGGTTCCCTCATGCACCATTTGGAATACTGATGGTCTGTCCACTCTCTCGGATAGTGGGCTGTTCGTTTCCTCATGCAGAGCAGAGATAAAAGGCTTTACGATCCTTGTGTTGGGGTTCACCTCCCCTCTCTCACGCCAATTGCCGGTTTGTGGTTTCATTCCTTCCCTTCACACAGGGGTACTGTTTACCTCACGCATAGGTCAGGATTGTGTCTCCTGCGGCGAGCTTGAAGAGCAGCCTGAGAGGCACAACGCCGGTTGTAGTGTGGAGGTTCCTGTTGTATTATCGGAGTATGTATTCTCCCGTCCATGATTGTGAACCATGGCTATAGTTACCCTTGTGAGATGTATTCCTCTTGTTCACACAGAGAGTCTGTGTTTTCCCTCTCCATTGTCGGTTGTGTAAATGTGTCGTGGCTCCATTGTGAGGGGACCATTGTTTTCCCACGCTTGCTGGCTATTTTTTTCCCCTGTCCAGGAATGGGAATCAGACTGTGAAATGTCTCGGATGTTTGATAGTGTATAGCGTTGAACCATAGTTGTTGTCCTCCATGGATCGATTGGGTTACTGTGGGTACCTATGTGGTGTTGGCTGTGTTTTACCTCATTCTTGGAAGCTGTTGTAGGTTACCATTGTGTTTTTTTGGCCACAACAGGGCCAAGAATAACTCAGCGACTGTTTTCCCCTTTCAAAGTTGTAATTGTTGGTTTTGCTGCATGCATGCAATGGTTGGTCTTCGGACTGTGTGGAGTGTGGAGTGGGATTGAAGGCTGGGTATGCTTGAGAAACCTGGGTTTGGGAGCTACCCAGACAAATTTATATGGCTATCTTTATTCTCCACAACCCCGGAAGAGCACTAGCAAGGGAAGTCAGGGCCTGAGGGACTATGAAGCAGAGAAGGGACTGATTCCTAGTGTCGGGTGTGTGTGGGTGTCTTAGAGGTCAGGCTAGTTCTGGTGTAGGTGTCCTTAGCTCTTCCATGACCTCACCAGCTTAGATTTTAGCTTCTCCCAGCTCCTTGATAGCCTGATAAACCCTACTGTGTGGGCTTGGCTGATTTGTGTACCTTGGCTATGTGTAAGCCTACTTAGTCCCTTATTCCTTGGGGAATCATGCCCAACTCGGGGGTGGCAGTGTTGTTGAGAGATTGATGAGCACGCTGGCCTATGGTTGGGTGGAATGTTGCAGTGACATAGCTAGTTGCAGGACAAGTTCTTTGTGAGATAAGTATCCTTGTCTATTTCTTGCCTGCAATTATGTTTAATGTTAATGAACTATGATGAACATGTGTATGAATGAATGTTGTTTTGCTTCCGCTGAATGTATGTATGATTATGCATCTTAGTATTTTTGATGTTTTAAGCATTTGATGTATGTCCATGTTCATGGGGGCTAGTTTCCCAGTCTGTTTGATGGTTTAGTAGCGTCCTCTTCGCCAGTCAGAGGGTCGGGGACGTTACAGTATGGTATCAGAGCTAAAGGTTGCAACATGGGCATGAATGGGCCATGAAAGGTTAGATAGCAGAGGCAGGTTGCTTTCTGCCCAACAGCAATCAAAAAATTGTGGCAGGAAAACCTCAGAAATTTTTCTAAGTTCCAGAACAATCGGCCCATCGGAATACTTAGTGACAAGATCTTCCAATGCAGCAGGCACTTAGTAGGGAGGCCACCCGACGGACGGTAGCCGAAAAAAGTTTGAAATTTTTTCCTAAGTCCAACTATCGATGAACAACAGAAGATAGTTGTTCTCATCACCGATGGTTAGATGAGGAAAATACCGATGAACATCGGCAAGAGTTAGTTGAATGGGTTGCCGCCATTGCTGCTGCCGTGGGGACTAAAACGTTGATGCAACAGTGCTAGTGGTTCCAACCGTCAACAGAAGAAGAAAGTTCTAAAATTTTTGTTTAAGTGTTGAAATCATCGGCAAAGATTAATTGATTGAGCACCCGCCGTTGCAGATGACTATACCACTATGTTTCCGACGCATAGAGCCCGCGACCGCCGACACCGGGGAATTGTGGAAAATTTGACGAAGTAACAGAACCGTCAACGATCGACAATGATTAGTTGATCACATCACTGATGCACAGCTGATCTTGTTGCCGATGCGGTGAAAGTTGGTGACTACAGTGGAAGGAATTAGTGGAACAAAGCGCCACCATTGCGAATAGCTAGAGGACTATCCTCCCGATAGATAGAGCCTACGATTGCTGACACCACAGAGGAAGACGTTCCGACAGTTGACGCAGTAATGAAGGTTCAAAATTTTTTCTAAGGCCCGAAATCATCAGCCATCAAAAGAAGATAGTGATTCGTGCGCCCATCGTTGCGGAAGCTAAGAGTACTATTCTTCCGATGGGATAAGATCCGACTGCCGATGATGATTAGGCTATGCTTCAGATCGCCGATGCTTAGCAGAGTGGGCCGCCGATCAGAAGAAGATCGAAGTTAATAAGCCGCAGTTGTGGCTGCTAATTGAACTAATAGACCAATACACTAGCCTTTCAGTCGTTGATGCCGCGGTGTTAGTGAATAGTATCGACGACAAGCAGTTGCTTGATCAGCGAAGGATAAGGGAGATGGAGCCGACAGAATCAGCGGAAGGACAAGGAAGACTCAAGAGAAAGGTTTCGAAATTTTTTCTAAGTCATGGAATCATCAGCCATCGGCGATGGTTAGTTGACGACATCGTCGATGAATATGTGATTCCATTGCTGATGAGCTACGTCGAGTAAGGTTTGTTGACCGAGCATCCACTGTTGTGGAGATCATGAGGACTAACCATCTGACGAGGAATGCATCCAAGCACCGATGCTGCAGCTTCTACAGGTTTCGATTACCGATGGACGAAGAAAATTCAAAACTTTTCTAAGGAAAAAGATCATCGGGCATCGGAGAATGATCACAGATCGGGTCACCAATGAACAGTGCACTAATCCTCTGATGCATATAGGTTCCCAATCCCGATGTGTTTCAGCCTCCGATCGGAAAAGGATCGAAGATGATGAGCCGCCATTGCGGCTGCGGAATGAATTATTCCACCGATGCTAGTCCTTCCAGCCGCCGATGCTGGGGTGTTCAGTGAACATCTGGGATCACTACGACGGCGAAAAACAGAAGAGAATTAGGCAATGAAGCAGCTGACATGAAGAAGAAGAAAAAGGAAAATTTGCAAAAAATTACCTAAGTAAAGAAAACATGGAAAATTTTTAGTAGCCTACCCTTCCGATGAATAATTGTTCCAACCATAGATCATAAAATTTTAGTTGATCAGACCACTGACCGAAAAAAGTTAGTGGATGGAGAACTGTTTTTGCAGCAGCCATGTGGGCTAGCGTTCCGATGGTTAGAATTTTAGTTTTTGATCGTCAATAGACTTGTGGCTGTGGAAGAGATAGTTTGAATGTGGGCCACCATTGCGGAAAGCTTGATGAGAAACCGACCGATGCGTAGAGCACCGGGTCGCCGATGCAGTGGTTAGCCTAGGCTATTGCCGAGGAAATTCGGAGCGATAGTCTACTAAGGACCCGATATGGCGGACGAAATTAAACAACAGGTCGTTGATCGAAAGCTTAGTTGGTGCCATGGAAATCATAGTAAGATTTCTTTCCGTCATTACGGCTGCTCAAGCAACTGCGCACCCGATGAATAGTTGATTTGTTCACCGATACAGATTGGGAGTTTAGTCATCTTGTCGCTGAAACACCGGAAGGTTAGTAAAGAAAGGACCCAATAGACAGTCTTGGATAGCGTCGATGCAGAGTGGAAGACTAGTCCACTGAGGATCTGAAATGTCAGAAACTTAGTTGGGAAGTTACCTGATAAAGAGAAAGAAAATTGGGTTTTCGAGTGAAATTTTCAGTGGATTCCAGCTAAGTGTTTCAATGAATTTTCATGGAATTTTTCAGCAGTCCAGGGCTGAAAGGAAAGAAAATTCCAGGCAACTGAAATTAACAATTCAGACCAAAACACAGTTGAGTGTTTTTCCTAAATTTGATGAATGTCATCATTTTAGAAGTGGTGTGGTTTTCACACCCGAGGTCAGAATGAAGCATGTGGATAGGCATTGGAAAGATTATCCAGTAGGGAACAATGGAAAGTCACCAAAATCTTAGTATGGAGCAGCAAAGTGCTAATGATGGCCTAAAATAGAAAGGTTCTATTGTCAAATGGACAAATCTGGGAAATTGCATGCCTAGAGGTAGCAAGACCATGAAGTCAAACCAGCTGTTGTGTGGAACATGAGTTCCATGCAAGGATGAGGGACTTGAAAAGGGAAGTTTCCTTAAACCCTATCTTGTTGATTATAACTACATTTCATAAGTTTTATACATGCAATGTATGAGGATATGCTTTGCATACATAGGATATTGAGGATTATACATTTATAATGAACCACTAATGATAGTTATTGCATTGGTGTTGGCGTTAGTGGGAAAACCAACGACAACATGTACCTGGCTAAATATGTTGCTGATGCTGACAAATGTGACTAGAAACCCTCTGGAGAAAGGGATAAGGCGACAAGTCCATAATCAAAAGTTGGTGAGCAAATTTTGCAATCTCTTGCAAAGGACCAACCAGACTAGTAATGCCAAGGGTGTAAGTAGGACCCATGAAGGTAAGAGTTTGACTATGACAAATTCCATGGAGTGGTAGAGGTAAGAGATCTCATACCATGTGGGTATTTGAATTTTACACTACGTTCATAGAGAAATGTGTCATGCCTCCACTATGTTGTTATGTGTTTAGTAGCCCAAGGAAGGTAAGCACTGATGATCTTGTTTATAGTAATGCATCCTATATGAAGTAGTCATGGTTAGGCCATGCATGGTATGCTTGAATGCATAGTATTCCTGAATCAATGCAAGGTAGCATTGGGTGGATATGCATTAAAAGATTTTATAAATCTTGTAGTTATGCATTGAATGGATGCATATGAAGGGTGTGAGTAATTGATTACATAAGTATGAGTGCAAATGTTGTGATGCATTGCATGAATGCATTGAGATAAGTGCATGTGATATTATGAATAACTAATGGCTGAAATGATGAATTGATGACAATTCAGGAACCATTTCAAAGGCTGTTATGAATGCAGGATAGTAAGTGCATGAAGAGGGTAGTCATGATCAATTGGCTGCCGAAAATGCTCCATGAAAGAGCAAGGTGGTACAAATGATACGCTTGTGAAGTAAGGAGTATCTAAACATTTCATTTAAATTACATGAATGATGTGACTGTACCTTGTAATTTAAAGTATGATAATGATTGCATGGAGTAAATGAGTTTTGGTAATATTAATGTGATTAACAACTGGAAATGTTTGAGTTTTATAAATTCTGAAAATGCTTTAGTGATTGTTGTAGCAATGGAAAAAGTTATAGGCATCAAGACTTACCAATTGTTTGGTTGATTGAAGTTCATGTTTCAGGTAGATTGTTTGCGATATGGAAAAATGGGTAAGACCATGACAAAGGCCGGAATCTACCATGTGAAGGAGCCAAACCTCATGAGAAGAGTCTCATGGCTGTGATAATAGTTTGTATGCATAATGAGTTGTAAATTTGAATTTGTAAATTTCAGATTTGAGAAATTGTTGACAACTGCTAATCACTATTGGATTGCATAGAATTGTGTCAGGAGGACACATTGTAAGTGGGTGTCCATGTTATGCTAGTAAGCATAAAATCATGATGGATATGATGGTGCTGCTCACAAGAGACCCACAATTAAGGATCACCTCATTGCCAAGAAAATAAATTTCTCGGTACACACTACAGGAGGATCATTTGTGATGGCCTGTAGGAGCCAAACTTCATGGGAAGGTTTTCCCTTATCTTGAAATGGGTTTTGAGGGAAGCTCCATTGGACATTTTGGAAATGTCTCATCTGCACTACATGTTTGGTAAGAAACATGAGTGAGATGGTATAGATTATGTCGGTAAGACACATGTGGATATGAAATGTAAGAAGGAATTGGGATGGAAAACCGAGGGACTGTCAACTCAAAGAAGGGAGCCCCCATTCCTCCTTAACAAAGGAATACTGCCTTGGAAAATGGATAAGTGTCCTGTGACCCTAGCTAAGAATATGCATGTCAAATTGTTAAATTCAATATGCAGAGCATGTTTTGATTAGGTGTAGTTGGATGATTTGGAGATTGAGAGCGAGTGGAGGAGGAGGGTCTTAGTGGCAGGGGGAGAAAAAATGATATGTGTGTGTGTGTGTTTGTGAGAGAAAGAGAGAGAGGATTAGGGAATATACAGGGGGTGTGGGTTACTTGTATTTGGATGAGTTGGGGAGAGAGAGAGAGTGGAGGTGGGGGGTGTCAGTGGTAG
>LPNX011180225.1:827235-869818 GCA_001517045.1 Pseudotsuga menziesii | reverse complement strand
AAGGGATAATGAAGGGTCGAATCTGAGCGATCTCAAGGTATATGGAAGGCCAAGAGTCATATGAGTCGGATCCAAGTCAAGGAACACTCCAAAAGGATTTGGATTTATGTACACATCCCGATGTATGCGACTATAGGGGTAAAACCTGCGTATGTCAATATTATAATGTTTTAGGGATGATAAAGGTAACATCAAAGGATAAAATGTGGTCCATTGGGTCTAATGAGTCTGCAGCGGGACAGGGGAAGTCCATACATGTGTGATTCATCTAGTGGGGTGAAAATCTCTATAACAGAGATTAGCTGCCAAAGAAGCTTTGTTCCCATAGCTAAGTTTTGGGCTTGAATACTTCTGATTTGGAGGCTTCCTTCACTGTAGGGTTTTTTAATTTTTTCCCAACTGACAAGATGAAGTTTTTTTAGATTTCCTTTTCCCCCTTCCCACAGAAATTTTTTGAGGATGCTTTCAATCTTATTGATGATCGAGACGGGTGCCAGAAGAATGGAAGTTTGATAGATTGGTACGCCGGAAAGGACCGATTTCAGTAACACCAATTTTCCTGCCAGAGTAAGCCAACTAGCCCCCCAATTCTGAATCTTTGCTTTTAACTTGTTAATGATGGGATTCCAATTTGCTGGTTTGATGGAAGATTTGAAGATCGGGACCCCAAGATGAGTGAACGAGTCCCAGCTTTGCGAGCCTTCCATTTCCAGAAGTCTAGAGGCGCTTCCCATTTCTGCAACAGAGCAGTTCCAACAATAGATTTTGCTTTTTTGCAGGTTGATTTTGCTTCCTGAGATTTGGATATAGGTTTCGAGTTCGTTCTTGAAGCTCCTTGCAGAATGGATACCAACACCTCCCAAAAGCAGCGTATCATCTGCAAACTGGGCATGATTAATGGCTTTAACATTATGAGCCATTTGAAGACCAGGAAGGGACTGGACTTGCTGACAGTTGTTTAGCTAGAAACTGAATGGAGGCATGAATGGCATAGAGGAGCAGAGACAGAGGGTAGCCCTGTCGCAACCCTCTTGAAGCCTGGAAAAAATTTGTTGATCTCCCATTGACTAGAGGGGCTATGCAGGGAGCACAGATGCATCCTTTAATCTAGTCAATGAAATCTGAGGAAAACCCAAATTTCTCCATCACCAGGAAGAGATAGTCATATCTTACCCTGTCAAAAGCATTGCCAAGGTCTAGCTTTACTACCATTCCTTTCTCTTTTCGATTCACGCTGGAGTGAATGGCCTCTTGGACAAGGATAACATTATCAAGAATTTTCCTGCCTTTTATGAATCCTCCTTGATTCTTAGGTATGATCCTTGGAAGAATGTTTTTCAGCTTGTTTGCTATGATCTTAGTAACCAGCTTATAGCCAGTATTGCAGAGGGAGATAGGATGGAACCTGGTGAAGCTGGAAGCCCCTCTCTCCTTCGGGATCAGAGCAAGGAAAGAGGAGTTTGTGCTCCCACCCAGCTTGTGATGAATTTGGGAGTTCCTAACCATCCTCAGAAGGTCATATTTAATTGTATCCCAGCAGGAAGAAAAAAAACTGGCAGTGAATCCATCTGGGCCAGGGGCACTGTCCGGTTTCATATGAGATAGAGCAGATTTGTGTTCTTTCATGGAGACAGGGGCAGCGAGAAGATCATTATCAATGTCTTGAACCAAAATGGGAATGAGAGAAAGGGGATGCATAGAGGGGTCTATAGGCTTGGCAAGAGGAGCATAGAAGAGGTCATGAAAATGGGAGAAGGATGCTTGTTTAATGCCTTCAAAGTCTTTTACCAGATTGCCTTGATGGGTAATTTCTTTCATGGTTTTGAATTTTTTTCTAGATTCAGCTTGCTTATGAAAGTAAGTGGTGTTTTTGTCACCACTTACTAACCAAAGGCTTCTGGATTTTTGACGCCAATACTCTTCTTCAACCCTGCAAGTTTTGAAGTAAGCTTTCTGAAGGTTGCATTCAGTTCGGGAGATACTATCAGTAATAGGGGCAGAATCCATGAGGATTTGGTGGCTTTCCAAGGCAGCTTGGGCATCTTTACGGCTAGAGACTAGGGAGGGGAGGAGCTTGGCCCAGGATTTCAGCTCATGCTTAAGCCGTCTGAGCTTTTCTTCCAAGATGAAGGAAGGATTCCCAGTGATCTTTTGGCTCCAAAATTTAGAGACCAGCTGGTGAAAGCCTTCTTGATGGATCCAAAGGGGGCTGAATCTAAAGGGCATGGGCCCCAGGTTTTCTTCAGCAGTAAGATCAAGGAGGATAGGCTTATGATCAGAGACACAACTAGGGAGGATTTTGGAGGACGCATGAAGCCCCATAGAGAGAAAGGAAGAGTGCACCAGAAACCTGTCAAGACGGGCTGCAATGTGCCCAGGCCCCAGTCTTTTATTGCTCCAAGTAAATTTACCCTTGGATGGTTTGATGTCAATGAGGTCCCACCCTAGAATGATATCTTCAGTCGATTCTCGGGAAGGGTCTCTCATAATGGAACCCCCTTTTTTCTCAGAGGCTATTAAGGTGACATTTAAATCTCCTGTAATGATAATATTTCTGGGCATGTGGGCATGAAGGAATGAATCAATGGACTCCCAGCACTCTTTTTTTTCAGCTGTTGAGATAGGAACATAGAGGATGAACAAACTTACATGCTGGCCCGAATCTTTATGAATGAATATGGTGAAGATCCAGTGTGTGGTGCTGTGAACAGAAAGTAGATCGAACTTGGAGGAGTCCCAGAATGTGGCTAGGCCTCCCGAGGCTCCCCTGGAACTCACACTTCCCCAGGGCATTTTTTCCAAAATAAATTTCTAGCTTGGAGGGCAAGGCCACCCTCCAATTTTGTCTCCTGGACGAGGAGGATCTCAGGATTATTGATTCTAACCAGATCTTTCATTGCTTCAGCTTTCTGGGGACTGCCTAGTCCTCTGCAGTTCCAGGAGATGTACCTCATTATTTACTTTGAGAGGGGGCGGCCCCTTTAGAGGCCTGGCCTATATTCGATCTTGTATTCATCATGCTTTTGAGGGTTTTTTGGGAGCCCTGTAAAACATCTGCATAAGACTTTTCTTCCCTTTGCTTTTTCTTGGATTTTCGGCCCCTTGGGATCTTGACTGGGGTTGCATGCGAACTACTCAACTCGGTGGCTCCTTCGTCGGAAGATCCTTCTGGATCAGATTCAGCTGCTGAAGGTTCCTCGTGCACTTCTTGAATTTCTTCACGGATAGGGGGCCTCTCAACCCTAGGGGTCGCAGATTCAGGATGGGAAGGGATTTCCCCTGGTTCCAATGAGTTTGTAGCTTGGGTGACAGGTATCTCCATGGGACTTGCGTTTTCAGGTGGAGTGGCTTCTGGAATGATTATAAGCAGAGGATGATCTGGGACATTCAAAACAGAGGATCTTGCCCCTTGGACCGTGTTAACTGGAGTCAGCTTCGTAGGATGGGGCTGGACTGGATCTTTCGTTGGGAATTTAGGGTCTGAAGTCTGAGCAGTACTTGTTTCTCTTTTGTCATTCGTCTTGGAGGGAGCCTTGCTTTTTTTGACCCTCTGCCATCCCTCCCCTTCTTCTACCGGTTGGGCTTTAGGGCAATTGCGTTGAAAGTGACCGTGTTCATGGAAATGGCAACACTTAAATGGAAGCTGTTCATAGTCAAGTTTCTGGAAATGGTTCCAAGAGCCCACTGAGATCTTGACGGCCTCTGGTAGCCCCACCTCCAGATCCACTTCAACACATATTCGAGCATAGGAATACTGGCCTTTGGGCTCAGCTTTGTCAATGAAGCGTCCTAGGGAATTTCCTATTTTCTCCAGAGCTTGAATGTTCCAACAGTGGATCGAAAGATTGGGAAGCCGTACCTAGACCAGAACCTCTTTGGGAACATCTACAATGGGATCGAAGTCTGGAGACCATCTATTGAGGTACAAACCTTGGGAGCCCATGAAATAGGGTCCACTTCGGAATATGAGATCGCGATCCTCTTTGGAGATGAATTCGAAGACAAAGAAACCTCTGCCCATCGGATAGCAGGTGACACTGTGCTTCAGGTGGGGTCTCCAGTTACGCTGAATCCAATCGTCCATGGTTTTGGGTGAGGGCCATAGCCCCATGAATTGGCCAACCAACCCTCTTTCGGCAAGAGCTAGAGCTATCTTGATCGAGGGTTCCTCTGGTAGAGCGATTTCAGGAACTGGATCTATTTTCTTGATAAATTTCAGGACCTCTTGGGCCACCAGTTTCTTCTCGGGGGGCCCTAGCAACCTTCGGAAAGCTTCAGCCGCAGAGATCAGGGATGAGGGATGGGGCTCCCCTCCCCCTAGAGGGGCCATGACGTGCGACCAGAGAAGCTCAGCTAGGAGGGAGGGCACAGGTAGCGAAAACAACAAAAAAACCAACTTCCATGAGCCCTAAGAGCGATCGCTTCCTGCACATCCAGAGATCGTCAATTTGCAATCAGGAATTTGAAAAGGTGGTTGATGGTTCTCATTGTTGAACACTTGAGAAGGGTAGCTATTTCTAGCATTTCATGCCATATCATCTGCCAACCTAAGTATTATACTCTCATCAGGTATCCCTAGCCTTTCTACAGTCCGATATAGGGACAATGTGCTAGCCATGTGCCGGTAATTGAACCATAATTGAGATGTGCAGACCAAAACTGCCGAGTTGTTAGTGTGCGTCATCCCTGCAAGCCCAAAGGCTGAGGAATATCCATAGATTGTCAAAATTAGCCACGATGATACAAACAAGAGGGATAAACTCATTTTCATATTTCCTCAAGTTGCCTTTGCCGATGACTGAATTTTCACTAATAGAAGAAATGTGATTGAGTCTACTGTGAGTCAACTCGCCATTCCAAACTCCTATGAAATTTAGCTGATAAAAGATATTGATAAAATTTCCTTTGATAAGAAATGCACTTCATAGGCTGCATAAGGTATGCTTGTGCAGATGAAGTGGATTTAGGGTTTTCACAGTAGAGTAGAAGGATAAAATGCAATGCCCGCATCGTGGAGATTGAGGCTATTGAGGAGAGAGAGAAAACATAAGATCCTGTTGGATCCTTGAGTCAAGTATGTGTAGTGTTGGGAACTCAATGGGGTAATGAAGGAAAGGGCAATCTTGTTGACATTTTAGCACAATGCTATGATATTGTGGCACGTTGTCAAGGAGGGGCAAATGCTGGTCATACCATATACACCAACGAGGGAAAGAAATTTGTAGTGAATTTCTCCACTGAACCAAGGAACATAAATATGAGGATTGCAAAGTAGACCATGAAAATAGAAGATGGAACAGAATATCAGATGGAGAAATTCAGTTATTCAGTGGAGATATTCTTTAGCACCTTCAAATCAAAATATGGATGGTATTCCAATTAAAATACAACTGGTGCAACTTCCTGAGTATTACAAATAGTGATAACTTCCCGCACAAAGCAAGGTATCATTTCTTTAAAATCATGACCCCATTTCAGATTGAATGACCATTTCTCCTTTTCAACACGAGTTGGATGGAAGCTGTATGGGAAAATGAAGGGATTGGGAAAACAAATAATGTGACAACGCTGTTGATGTACCTTTGCAACCTAATCAGCAAACTCTTTTGCACCTGGCACAGTTGCAGAGAGAAATACGAATCCAGAATTTTTCAAACACTTCACAAAGTCTTCATAGGATTAGGGTTTTCAGTAAAGGGAGTCTTCAACTCTCACGCACAAAACAATGAACAATGCCACTGCTTGATTTTGGAAATGACTGACAAGAGGAGGCCACGTTCAGCAAGGAGAGGAGCAATAATCTTGAGGCTGAGTGTGTTGGAGGGTAGGTGCAATAGAGATGGAGGATATGTAGCAATGGACGAGGATATGGGGTGGAGTTAGGTATTGGCAGCGATGATGGAGGTGCAGATGATGGAGAGCAAATGGAAAGGGGAGATGATGAAGAGCAGAGGGAATATCTGTGCAAATGATGGAGGCACAAATGATGGAGAGCAAATGGTGGAGATCAGATTATGGAGAGAAAATGATGGAGGGCAGATGGAAAATGGTGGAGGCACAAATGATGGAGGGCATGTTAGCAGAAGTGTGCCTAAGAGTAGCCAAAAAGTGGAGCAAATATTGGCAGCGTGCAGGAAGGAGGGAATGCCTGGAGCGATGAAAATGGTGTGCAGAAAATGAGAATTAGGGGACAATGAATTCCTGAGCTATGAATGGTTTGAAAAATTAGCATTAGGGCCAGATCACAGCCATGGGGAGAGGCGAAATGTAAAATTAGAAGCAAAAACCAGAAATAGAAAAACAAATAAATTGAGAACTACAGAAAATAGGTTTTAGGCAAAATGAGCATTATATAGAGAAAGCAAGACAAAAAATAAATTAAAATCTAGGTCTAGGAGCGAACTGCTTTGATACCAATTGATCTACCATTCACGACAAGATCTGGTAGCAAAGATCGAAGGTGAGGTGAGGATAGCCTCACCTCTCAATGGAGAAACCTAAAAGAACACTTAGAACCAAAACAATATTAAGAAAACCCTAAAACATGTAAGACACTAGAGTGGCACAAGAAAAGTTGAATGCTTCATTAGGAGGCCAGATGCCTTTTTATAACAATTACAAAGGGACCTCATGGATGAGGCCAAAACGAGCACAATAAATGCTGCTCATTATTTATACTAATATCTAATATATCTACTTAATACATTTTCGAATACATAATGGGGAGTGTGGGCCTCCCATATAGCCCAGATGCTTCCTCTACTTTTGGTTCTTCTTCTTCACAATCTATGTAGAATAATTTCTTATTGTTGCACTTATGTCCCTTACTATACTTGCTGTCACAATTAAAGCATAAACCGTTTTCTCTTATTTCATCTGGTTGTTGGGGTGTCAACCTTTTTGGTGGTTTAGAAGAAGGAACATTATTTTCTCTATATGTGTTGGAGAAGGCCTTTCTAGTAGTCATTGCCATATTTTTATTTTCAACCTTCCTTGCCATCATGAAAGCCTTCTCTAGCGATGATGGTTCAAAGACACACACCTCATGTTGAATGTTATATTTCAAGGTTCCAACAAATATATCTTCTAAAATATTCTTCACTATGAGACTTAGCTACTGAAATTGTTTAATGTGATCTGTAACTGAACCTTTTTTCTTGAGATTTACCAACTGACTGAAGAAGGTGTTGTTATTTATATCCCCACAATGTGCAATCATTTCTTCTGTGCACATAGAACAAGAGATAATAGACTCATTTTTATGGTCACAAATCCATTGGTACCATACATACTGATCAGGTTCTAAATACAAGTATGCAATAGTTACCTTTTTCATAGTGGGCACCTGGTGTAGATCACAGAATTGCTCCATCTGAAAAATCCACGTTATTGGATCCTTGAAATCAAACTTACTCATGTCAATCTTGGGAATAAAGTAGTTTCTTGGGCATGAATTGAACCCATGATGTTGTAGTGAATCATCAACTTTTGAGGACTCCAACTTCCTACTCTCCAATTGTTTTTCAATTTTCTCCAAACGTGACTGGAATAGTCATCTTTTTCCTCCTTATCCTCTTCTGGAGTAGATAATTGAGGAATAAAGTTATGTTTGATATCCTTGATAAACTCCTTCAATTCTTGAATATATTATTTACTAGGAATCCCTTTGAGATCCTCTTTAGTATCCATCTTCTTTTCAAATTTAGCAAAGTCATCAATTTTCACATTTCCTTTAATCCTATCTTCCAACTTAGACACTCTAAAAGAAATGTCTTCCATTTCCTCGTATGTCGAGGATAAATCCTATGGGGGTTTGAGTGGAGTGTGATTCTTTCCACTTCCTTTTGGTGCCATTTTTAACAATATCACACCCTAGGGTTTACCACAAATATATCCTTCTACTAAAAGCTATTCAAATGCAAAATGACATACCTTTTTCAAACCATGATTGGAAGCCTGTTTTAGGGCCGAATTGTAACTGAGGTAAAATTTGAATTGCGCCTCCTTTGACTCCAAAAATCATCCTGTATTACCTTGTTCTGTCCTCTTTCCAATGCCATAGGTTTGACCTAATTTAGATGAGCCAACAAAAAGTTATTGCAAATATACCAAAGCTTCATATTTTTGTCCTATCCAAAAGAGCGCACTTGTATTGTATGCCACGTGTCCACTGTGTTGTTTCTGTATCTAAAAAGTATACCACCAATACCCTATACCTTCTTCATTCATATTCAACTGGTATCACTCCATTTGGATCTTGTATTCCTCATATACGATCTTCTTCCCAAGAACACCTGTTTTAGACTAGTTGTAGGACTAGTCAGAAACCCTATATCCCTCTGCAATTATCTCTCAAACTATAATGTATCAGGATCTCAATTTTGGATTAGAGATATTTTGGCCTATTTTGGAAGTGGGTTTTTAACCTATATCTCTGAATTCTTCTAGAAAAAAAATTGTATCTATATTTCCAAGATGACTCATTTTACAGAATCCAGACCCGAGGAAAGAGCTTTGATACCAAATGTTATGCAACCAAGTCCCAATATATTGCATAAAAAGAGAAGAAAATAGATAATAAGAGAGTAATCCATGCCTAAAAAATGAATAGCATAGATAAATATCAATCCTCTTCGAGGGAGGAACCTCCTTTCATAATGTACTGAGTACACAAGATAAGATAAGATACTATGATGACTAAAATGAGAATATATCCTTCCTATATATAGGAGATAAAGGTGTACAATAACAACTAATAAACCCACTAATATACCCAAGCCTACATAAATAATATTTAACGCACCACAATAGGGAGCAATGTGCCACACTATATGGTGTAATGTGTCATCATTAAGGGCTTAACAGAAAGTGTCACACTTATGAGGGAGATGCATAATCCTACCCCTTTGGAGACTTCACATGATGAAAATTTTTCACTTTCTAATCCTTTGGGTGATTTAGATCTTTCTCTTACATCCTACACTTCCATGTTTTGCAGCATTCATCCTAATGAAGTATGGGTTAAAGGTTCATTTTTTATGGTGCCGCATGAAGAGTATGGACTTCCTATCTATCCTTTTGATGATGGCATGACTAGAGTTCCATATTCCTTACATTTGTAGTAGCATTCTTTGTTACATTATGATGATATACATATTCATGGGTGTATTGATGAGACTTCTTTGAGCCACTTGAAGTCTTCATGTTTTCTTTGCTCCTTATTTGGTTCAGATTTTGGTGGAGGTTCTTCATTCATTTCTTGGATGAAAGAACACATGGCTGGTTATTATTTTTATGCATCTTACATTCTTTTGGAGCAACAATATAAGACATGGGATCCTCACCTATGTCATTGGAGCATATTTGATATAATACTCAATGCTTGTGTGTATGGGACACATGATGATGTACTTACTTGGATGTACAAGCACTTTCATGATCCTTTGATGAGGTACCTTATTGATGTACAATTGTATGATGTATTTATGTACTTTGATGATATATCTTTTGTACTCATGATGTTTGGAAGGTTGCAATAAAATCAATGGGATCCAAGTATTGCTTGGTTTCAATTTTGGGGGAAACAAGTAGTAGGGGATATTGAGTCACCACTTGAGAAGGTGATTGTATCAGAGTAGAGAAAAAACAAGCATTGTGGTTCCTCTTTTAAACTTTCTTGGAATCTTGGAAATTCAAGTTTGACAACTCAATACCAACTTCAAATAATTATGCATAATAAAAAAAGGGCTAAAAGTTCATAAAAGGTTTCCAAAAGATGGAGGTAAAGATTATTTGTGCAATTTTTTTTTATGGATTTGATTAATCCTTTTGGTTTTAGTGGTGATGTCATGTTATATATCAATATTAAAACATCCACATATATTTACTTTTGGAAACACACAATTGTAGTACATGAGTGCCACTACTCAAACTATAGCTAAGGTTTGAAGCAAAGCCTTCGGAGGAAAGAAGGTTATTGAAAATACATGTTTGAAATTGCTTGAGTAAAATAAATATTGAGTGGGGAGTACTTTCATGTCCCCAATTAAATAATTTCCAAATAAGACTACTTGCAGATAAGGTTTCACCAACCTACTTGTTAGTTCCCTAGGTTGAGATGGAGACATAAATTCTGTAATAAGGAGATATGAGGCCCAAAAGGACTTTAGTTTAACATATTCACATTAAAATGGGTCACATAAATTATAAATGCTAGTAAAATAAGGAGTAATGGGTTTGTGAAGACACTTGGAAGCTTGTGGAGCCTTTGGGTGACTAGATTCTCTGCACGCTTGGCATGATCTTCATCCAAATTCAAACACATGGGTAATGTAATGTTATTGGAGGGTGATGTGGTGTTAAATAGAATATAACGAGACAAGTAATTCAAATAAATAAAGGAGAGTAACTCCCATGGAAGAGGAAGATACTAGAATACAATGTGTGCCACTTGGAAGGAGATTCCACGCACTCTATGACAACAAATGATGAAAGATTCTATGACAAGTATGGAAAATTCAGACCTGATTTTAGACATATGAAAAATATTACATGACAGGGATAAAAATAGCCACCAAGAGGTCGAATTTTGGATTTATAGGCATCCATTTGAATTGGGGAAAGAATTGGAGCATGAAGAGAAAGACACATGTCATAGGAGTTACTAAACCACGAAGGTGAGTTGGAGGAAGCCCATGGAGGGAAATTTGACCTTAGGAGGCCTCATGAAGTTAATAAAATAATTTCATGAGGAAGGAGAATGGATTTTGATAAATTTTTAATTGGAATTTGGCATTTTGGAGAGCTTTTGCTTGTCCATTGCACGGTGAGTGTTCACTCTCCCTGCTTGTGAACCAATTTCGAGGGAGTTGGATTCATTTCCAAGTTGGTTGATGGAGAGGACATTCAGAAATATCATTGGAGATTAATGAAGGATTTTTATTTTCAGGTTGAAGTTCCATACAATTAAAATTCTCATCTATCTCCCTATTCTCTCATTCCTTCTTCTCCATTCCCCCACACTCTTAGGTTGAGGGCACACTTGTTGGAGTGGTGCTTGCGATTTGATGAGTATATTCGATTCCCAAGATTTGATATATGATGTATGGATATGTAATATCATGTCCATATGCTCTGTAAGTCGAAATCATAAATACATGTATAAAAGGATTGCATTCTCATGCTCTTGAATAACTAGTTTTCATGGATTTAGATTCAATCTTGAAGTAGTTTTATATCAGATTTGTATGAGGGATATTCTCTGAGTTTAATGAAGTTGTGAAATCCATATATGACTTATTTCTTAAATTTCATGTCCCTATGCTATGTGGCTCGAAATCGAAGAAATTCATATGTGAAATGCTTACAATTCCATGCTCTTAAATCACTAGTTTTCATGTATTTGACTCTCATAATGAATGAGTTGTATACTCGACTTGTATGAAGGGATTTATCTGATATTTAATACTATTGAGGAAGAAATATTTATGCTATATATCGTATCCAAGTTCCCCACCAATAAATGGGAGGAGATATGAGGTTCACTCAAGTAGGCATAGACTACTACTATTATTAGGTTGTGTCCTAAACAAGTATCCTTTCTTAGTCACATATGTGAAAGCCTTATATTATTGAAGTTCCATGTACACTATCCTACTTTCTTTCTTTCTTTCTTACATTAAACCCACCGGACACAATATAGATTTATCAATGCCTCAATAGGTTCGGTCGATGCAAAAACAAATTTAGTTGGTTGGAAAAGACAACTTATTATAATTTGATGTTGTTGAGAAATGAAACCTATTATTTAGGGGGCTGGATGACAATCTCTACTCTGCCAATCAGGAAAAAATGGATTTTATTCTTTAGTAAGAATGCACTTGAATGAAGTTTCTCTTAGTAGGGAAGGGAAATAAGCCAACAATGGGACTAATCCGGTTCCATTGTAACAATAAATACATCATTATACGACGTTGCATCCCTTTGATATTTCAAAATCAGGCTAGTTATGTAATTTCCCCATAAGCAATTTCCTTGAAAGTGGTCATGTGAATGCTTCACTTTATAATAAGTTTACAAAGATAATAACCATGATTATTTACAACCCCTTATGTCTAATACTCATCTCCATACTCTTTTTCTTAAATTTGGGAGGGTTGTACTGCATTTGGAGAGCCAAAAGTGTCATCTACCCTTGGGGGTTTTAACATCGATTTCCTAGTGTTTTTGTCCTTCTTTCCCTATGGCCAAAATAAAGTTTCAGAAGCAATTGGAAATTTTATGAGAATTAATATTATGAATTAGTATGTACTAATACCCCTCAATTTCTTCCATACATAATTTTAGGTCATTTGGGTGCATTTGGGTTAACTTGGGTTTCACCAGTCTAAAGCTAGAAATTGGCCAAAGTTGTGCAAAATTGAGTAACATGTCAAAATGAATTTATGATTCAACAATTGAGTGTATGAGGTATTTTATTGTTTTTTAAATCTCATAGGATCCCTCCATAATAATTTGGAAAGGGTCGGTGGTGTTTGGAACGAAACCAAGAATGACTAGTTGATCACATTTTTTTAGTAAATTTGCATTATTTCTCCTTAACCCCAAACAAGGTTGCAGAGGTATAAATTCAGATACAAAGTGTCCATAAACCACCTTGGAATGTTTTAATACACACCATACCATTTCCTTTCAAATTCAGAACCATTTGGTGAAATTTGGAACCCTATAGAATCATGACTAGTTAAGCTCGAAGTTTGCCCAATTTGTACTTCTCTCCAAAATTCCAAGTAGGGACATAACAATCTTTTTATAAAACACTTTTTATTTTATTTTATGACATTCCACAACTAGGTATTGTATCTATATTGAATTCAACCTTGGGTTGCACATAAGGGCAAGTCTCTACCCATATAAATAAATATTAGGGAGGTAGGGGTGGGTAATTAGACTTCTCTTCATCATCATCTTTAACATGTATCCTTCCGCAACCATTTTTTTTCCTAGAGGAATCGATAAGAACAGGGATATTAATAGGTGCATTCAACTCAAATTTCAACAAGTTTCAGCATATTCATAATAGGATTATCTAGAAATACAAGACTGCAATATTATAGTATAATTTCATCTTTGAGTAGATTCAAATGGAGGAAATCATTATTTGATTATATGACAAGCGTGGGATATTGACCAATGACGTGCTATCATTTCATGAATTTATATGAGATTGATAAAGTATGAGGAAGTGGTTAAAGGGGATTCAGAAAGGTTCTTTAGAACCCTCCTCTCCATTCCACCCATTTAGGAGAGCATTAGGGATATTTGGAGGGGATATTTGGAGGTCTGAATAGCTTCAATACCTTCCACGGGTATCTCCCTCCACGCCACTTATTTAAGGGATTTGAAGATGGTTTTAGAGGAAGTTTAGATGGTTCTGAAATTTGGATGTAAATACACTTGATTAAATTTGAATATTAGCCTCCAATATTTTCCATGTGCTTTTAGTGCATGGCACTTATTTCAAGTGGTTCACTAAATAAGCTATATTATAGCATATGAGTTCATATTGCATGATTTAGCACACTAAAATATGGAAGTAATATATTACATATCATAAAGGGTCAATGGTATTTTTAATATCTTAAAAACATGTAGATATCAGGAGGGTTTATAATTATGTATTTAGGGTGCTGAATAGGGTATTGAGGGGTTTCAATAGGTACTCTATGTCTACTTTTGTGTTAGTTCGATTGTATGAAGTCATATTAGTGTTTGAATAAGTATGATCTATGTGAAGGTGATGTGAATCCAATTATGTTTGAAGTTAGAGTGGTGTTTGAATATGTATGATTTGTGATTGAATGTGATGTGAAGTTGAATGGAATGATTGTGAATGGAGTTGACTTGGGTTTAGCAGGTTGTTCCCCATCTTGAAAAAATTTCTCTCACTAAGATTTCTTATTTTATCGTGGAAGGTTTATATGGGTTATAGTATTTGTGTCATGTCAACATAATTAAGGTAAAAATAGAAATGGGTATTACAAATGTCATGGAAAAATTGGATATCTAGTGAAAAAGGGTTTTTCCAGATTGTAAAGGTGTTTTGGGAAGGGGTTTCAACATTTTTTTATTTTTTTGGAGGAAATCATTAGTATCTAGTGAAATTAGAGGTATTATTTAATATCATGTGAATGCACACACTATGTCATATGTTCAAAGATTTAACCCTTGAGATTTATTTAGAGGATTTGAGGTCGGTTTTGGAGGAAGAAGAGGGGTATGAAATTTGGGTATAACTACACTTTATTAAATTTGAATTAGTCTTTGATTTTATCCATCATTCTCATGTTTATGTTTTAAGTTTGTGTATTTTAGTTGATGATTATAGGAGTTGCAGTTGTCTTAAGGATTTAAATTCAACCATGAGTTGTCACCAACAAGACCTTTGAGTTCTTTAAAAAAAAAATCTCAAACAATCAATTGTGTGAGGAGAAATTTGTTGTTAATTTCAAAGAAGAAAAACTTCATGTATCAATGTCTCATATTGTATTATCCTATGGAAATGTGGATAAATCATCCCCATGACCATAATGATAGAATGTGGCTTTGATTGTTCCAAGTTTTGTTGTCTGAAACCAAAGATATGAGTGTATGAACCAAAAAACTTAAGGTATTTTTTCCTCTCCTCTATGCTCTACTTAGAACCATAAAAAAAACGATAGTTTACCATTTCCCTCATCAACATCTGTAATGGGATAAAACTATTTCTCAAATGACGGGTTGGTTTGAGAGAACTTTGTTGTTGAAAATTGCATGGGAAAATGTCAATTGCACCATTAAAACAACCTTTTTGAGGGGTTTATGGGGATAATTATGTTATCTATTTAGCGTACATAACTCAAAATTTGACTCTTGAATACATAATGTGCAATACCTCAAAGGGTTTTTGGACCAGCGATCCCAATACTTTGATTACAGACTATAAGGTAAACACCTTTTAGCATAGGATTTTAGTGTTACAAGATTTGCCAAATTTTTCAAAAAGCCTATGTTAAAAATTCCTCCACTAGTAACAGAGGTTATAATGGATGTACAAACACACTGATGCATAATTAACATGCATGCATTAGTGCATAAAATTTAAATGTTATGTCCTAGTGCTTTTGTAAACATAAGAGCATCTATGGATAGAATTTAAATGTTACGCCTCAGTGTGTTTATAAACATAAGAGTACCAATGCATACAACTTAAAATTTATGTACTAGTGTGTTTCATTTATATATCTCTCTAGTGCATGTAATATGATTGATAGCATTGATTCTTATCATACCATACACATCGTCTTGTTTTATAAATTTAATGATGTTGATAATGAATGGATTGTCCTTTTCTTTGTCTTCAATGCACTTATTATAAGTGGTAACACTAGTGTCAATTTTATGTATAAAGAATCTGTGTTGATTGTTACTTTAGCATTGTGATACCAGTGCGTTTATAACAAATAGAATAATTGGTGTTATTTTTATGGTACATAGAAAAGGCGTATACATTACGTATGTTCCACACCATTTAGCGAATTCAAAAAATACAATGCATCGGTATCTATATATTAATAAACAATTGTGAGTGTGTGTGTTTTAATTTTCAATTAATAATTAAAAATAAATAATTATTATAATAATATTGATATGAATTTGAATTATTGCATTTGGATATAATGATTGTATTAATGTGTTATACCATTCGATTACACTTTTATTCATTGTGATATTTAATTATCCATATATATCAACTAGTAATCAACAATGTAATATTTTATAGTGTTAAATAATGTAATATAATAAGAAACTCTTTTTATTATATATGAATAAAATATCATTCGTCATACAAAATGGGACAACATAAAGATCCACAATAATCAAAATGTCATTATGTAATTGTTACACTTATTGGTAACATCTGGTCATTCAATCGAAACAATATGTCCAATGCATTAAAAACAAAGTTTGATTTTCATAGATAAACCATTCAAAACATACAATTTGGAAAAACATTCAATTAAATTAATCATCATTCTTCACTTGAGTTTTTGTCAATGTTCAAGCTGCTTGCATGCCTTATTTATTCATCACTTGTAGGCGATATTGTACTTGGCTTACTTCACCAAATGTTTTGTTGATTGGATTGATTTTGTTCCTCTTTTTCATTTTCCATCTACATACATAGAAATGAAGTGTACACTTGTGTATATCTATATTTATAATATAATATACAATTTTTTTTAAATAAAAAATCCCATTATAGCAAGAATTGATTCATAAACAATCCACATTATTTCAAAGTCATTCCTCATGCCATCTTTCAACAAGTCTTATGTTAGCTCCAATTCATACTTTGTATTATGCAAATTTTATACACCATGACAATTCATTGATATAATTAATGTAAGTGTTTCTTGTTGTTCTATTTATTATAAAATAAGGGAAGTAAAACAAGGGTTTTCTTTGTAAGTTAGTGCCCATTATAAGACATCCAAGTACAAGAGTAAATTAATTAAAATATATAAACAACAACAAATATGAAATCTTAAGTACGGGAAACAAAAGTTAGACTAACAAACTTTGTAATTAACCCTTTTTTCCTTGTCTTTTTTTATGTGTTCGATGAGTTCCAATTTTCTATCTTTCCTACAATAAAACAAATGCAAATTAGTATTTCATGAAATAATTGAATTAAATGTAAATAAAGAAAAAATCAATGATTACATACATTTGATACACGTTGTTGTTGAGATGGATTCTCTTGTGTTATAATTATGTTCATTTCTTTGACCATCTCCTTGTATACTTTTTTCTACTCTACTGACAAAATGAAAAGCGAATTTTTTTATTTTATTCCATGGATATGAAAGTAAATATAGTAAATATATTAATTGTGTAAGTTTTTGAAGTAGTTTATACATATTATCAAAAAATACTTTTTAAATGGTTGTTTTTTGTTTTTTATGTTTTCGTTATTGCAAGCTTGACTTTTTAAAGAAATTCTTGCTGTAGTTTATATATAACCCGATTCTTTGAGTCATTAGATTTATTTTTGTACTGTAAGTAGAAATTACGACTATAAGTTTGTTCCACTATATCCCTCATAGTTATATATATAATCATCTTTCATTAACTTGTAGAACCAATCTAGATAAACTAAGGACCAATTCATCAATATTTATAGTGTTCATAACTTTTATCTTCTTAACATGATATTTCCATTCCTCATTGTCAGTCCTTGCACAACATTCAACAAATGTAAAATAGAGTGTTTGAAACATGTTAGTGATTATTTTTAAGAAGTACATTAATACATAAAATTCAAAAAAAAAATCATGTTTATTATCTTTGATTCACCTAGTTCATCCCTTTGCAACATTACCATCAAGATTTTACTCTCTTTTACACTTACATTGTAAATGATATTATCTAATTTATTCAAATCTTTTCTTTGCATGACATATAGTAACCAACATACATCATCTAAACTCAAATAATTCAAATATATTAATTTAATACTAAAATCTTAAAGAACCTGCTTTGCTTTATTTTTGGAATGTGCTCCCATCATTCTCTTTGCAACAAGTCTCATCTCCATCTTTTATCAAAAGATGAAATATTGATTAAGGTTTCTATTATAAACTCACTTTAGAAAATGAAATCACTACTCTTTTTTATATTATTATTATTATTTCAGTGTGCCTTAATGGTAATGCATACCAAGGTACTACTTTAATACAAATAGGAAAATACAGATAAATATCCATTATTAAAATTTTGTGTAAATTTTCTTTTGTGGAAGTTGTTGCATATACTAGTTCTCGATGTTTATCATTATTTAGCACATTGATTTGCATTTTATATTTATGTCATACCGTTGCAATTGTATATATTAAATGCACCGGTCACATTAAAAATCATTTTGTATGTTTCTTTGAATTAACAAATTTAAATGCATCCCACGTTTTCTTGAGAATACACAGATATAAATTACAATACTCAATAGGGTACAAATGATGCTTAAACTCACACCAAATACATAAAAAATGGTTTCAAAAGCCTATTTAAAGTTTAATTAATGTTATATCCTTCTCAAACTATATTCAAAAAATCTAGACATGTATTGATTATTCATGACTCAAAATTCAAGGAGAAAAAGTTCTAATATCAAATCACAAAATTTTCATATTTTAGCTCATTCCATATTATTCATAGTTTATTAACTTATCCCTTGTCATTTGTAGTAAGTTCATATTCTATTTAAATTTTATTTTCTATTTGAATTTATGTTATTTATCCATGTACATGTAAATAATTACACATTGAATTTTGCAGGATCTTTATTCGGGATTAAGTTTAGAAGCCAATATATTCTTTTACTCGAAAAACGTTGCAATCTCTTCTTAGGAGAAAGATACATCAAGTGGCTATAAAGGTAAAATGGAGAGTGTCTTTACCCCACCATTTGTAACAAGCCATCTTCTAGCCAACATCTTATGTTGATGATACTTCATTGTTAAATGGTTCTTTAAAATTCAAAGGGTTGAAGGAGAACCATCAACATGTCACACTCTCTCATTATATAAATAGTTGGCTAACTAATGTTGATGGTTTAACACCTTCCAATACAGTTTAAAATCCAATAAATTCTATAGAAAAGACACATTTAAGATCAATAATTCCAAATGCATATTTTTTGAAAAGTTGGAAGCTAAAACACTTACATTTCATCCTAAATTTACCAACCCGTTTCCTTCTATTGAGTCAACCAAGAGTTATAGTGAGACATTGAAGTATGTTATTAGTATGGTACACAAAAAAATTATACTAGAAAATCCAAAAAGTTGTATGAGTTGAGAGAAAAAGTGTCCAAGTACACCAATGTCAGTTTAATTGTTGGAGGGTAGCACTAACTTCTCACTCCATGTTCAACTGCAAAGTAAATACCAAACATGTTACAACCATGCTTCTATGGCACTTGGACATCCTCTCCACTTGTGCCCAATGTTGGGATCAAATTCTCATTTTCTAGTAATAATTATATGATTTCCAAGTCTAAAAGAGATGTTGCAAATATTGGGTTGTTTATCTTTTCACATGTATTCATTCCTCCCAAGTGATCAGTAGAACCTATGCCATTTTGTGGTCATATTTATTGTGAATATGATTAGTTGAATATTGTTAGATATAAACATAGCATTTCCATGTATAATATGTGCATGAACAATTATGCTTTTGGAAAATTTTACATGAAGAACCTGTTATATATTGATGGGCATCCACACACTCATGAGAACATTGCAAAGTTCATAAATAGTTGTAGGTGCTCATTATTTAGTGCAAAATGTCCACTTTAAGAACACTCTAATTACAAGGAATTCTTTATGAAAAGGAAAGCATCTATAGTTGTTGTTGTGCATGCTATACATAGTTTGTCTCCTCGTGATGAGTTGTTAATAAACTATAAATTTTGTAGACCACCAATTTCTTGTCAACTTGATGCCTTGCATTAAGACTACCTTTAGACATACCCTTGGGGCGTAACAAAAAGATCATTGAGTATTTGTATTATTATGATTTTCAATGGAGTTAATGTAATCGTATTGCTTAACTTAGACATTTTATTTTATAAAGTGGTTGGTTGCACATTTATTATTATAAAAAATATCCATCCTCCTTACTAAATGCATTAATTTTATTAATATCATTGATGTAATATTCGATATCTTTGCAATTATAATTTTTATGACGAGCAACTTGTCCACAATATTCTATTGCACTCCAGTACAATTTCAAATAGATACAAGTATTCTAAATGAGGATAGCTCAGAGAGGAAACATACACATATGGTTGAATCAACCACCCATTCAATTCCCACTACGCGTCGAGTCATCCATTTAGAATGTCTATAGTGACATTGCTTCTTCACATGTTGGCAATAAAGACAATGAAATAGAGGTTGGTATGGATGATTTCTTATGGGATATGAGCGCAATGGAGGGAATGTTGACATGAATTCCAACAATATGAGCTAGTTGGGAATGATGCTCATATCACAAATACCTTCTTTGAAAACTTGAAATCTGCTTCCACCACCCCTTTGTTTGGACATGGGTCAAAGTATAGCCAACTAGGGACAACTATGTTAATATACAACTCGAAATGAATGTATGGTATGTCAAATGTGTGTTTCTTGATGCTATTAAGGTAACTAACCGTTACTATCCCCTATATTTTGAGGAATATTGTCCACAATCAACATTGAAAATGGTTGAATTTATGCATGATTAATGACAATGTACATTTATATTGCCCACTAAATGTAGGTTACTCAAGGATAAGGTGCTTCTGAGTGAAAATGTCTTTCCCAGTAGATTTGAAGAGACAAATCACATGTTGAAAAGGTCAAGTGTTGAGTACATATGATATCATGCATTTTCAAATGATTGTATTCTATATATAGAGGAATATGCAAACAAAGAGATGTGTCCAAAATATGGGCATGAAAGATACCAAAAAGACAAAATATAGGGGTAAAGCACATGGTACTCCTCATAGGATAATGAGGTACATGCTTATAATCCCAAGGATTAAAAGGCTATTTCATTGGAAAGAATTAACAATGCTAAAAGGATGGCATGTCTTTGCATAAACATGAACCACGGGTTATGTGATTCCCAACATATAAAATAGCCATGAATCATATAGAGGATACATGGCTTGATAAATTCAAGGATGAAGTATGCAACCTTCGATTGAGCATAACTGTGGATGGAGTTGAATTGTATTCCATTCAAAACAACAACTATTTTATTTTTCTAGTACTTGTGATCAATAACCATATCCCCTCATGGTTTTTCATGAAGAATGAACATCTTATGTTGGCTCTTATGGTCTTTAGTAGAAGACTAGTTAAGAATATGAATGTCTACCTACAACCATTGATCAATGAATTTAAGTAATTATAGGAAAGGATACTTGCATACAATTCATCAAGATCCATCCCAATGGAAGGGTCTTTTACTTTGTATGGCACATGTGCATACACCACATATGATTATCTAGGATTAGTAGTTTGGTCCAAAGATTGATTTGTTTATATTCATACCATTATTTTGCATCGTTAATTTAGTTCCACTATCTTCTTTAACACTAACGTGCTTTGTATACAATAACATTGCAGGTCTTATAATAAGAGGGTATCACGAATGCAAATGTTATGGACCTTTTATAAAGGGTAGGTGATCCAAACATATACCAAAGTCAATGCATGTTTACTTGAGGAAATTCCTCCAATAAGGTCATCGTTATAGAAGAACAACATTTTCTTTGAATGGTAAACCAAAGAGAACCCAACAACTTAAAATACTGACACTGACTGACTAACTTAGGGAATATGACACAGATAAGATGAGGAATTTGTAGAAATGTTTGATTAAATGGGGAACCTATGTTCGGTGATCCTAATTTTTTTGACACTTATGTTGATAAAATGCCCATTGGGATGTAAAGAAAACCTATATTTTATGAGCTTCCATATTAAGAGCAACAAAAAAATTTCCACTTACTAGATCCCATGCATATAGTTAAAAATGTTTCATCTTCTTTATGGAGGCACATATCATCGAGAAAAAAGGCACATTGGGTATTAGGGGAGATCTTATTTCTTCATATACTAAAAAGAAAAATTAGTTGAGAAAGGAAAGTAGAGGAGATATTGGTCCCTCTTGGTCTTTTAAAGAAGGTGATGTCCCATGTATTTTGAAGAAATTAGATCTTTCTCTAGTGAATAAGATATATTAGGTATGAAGGTGCCTTCTTATACAGGTTGAATCTATGATAGTGCTTCAATGTAGAAGAACATTTGTTATGGTTTAAATCACATGCGCATCTAGATATTCTAAGGGTATGTATGTCAAATGCGTGCTTTTTTCATTGAAATGTAGGCTCTAATATACTATGTAGTTGTAGTTTTGTGGAAATTAACTTTGTATTTGTTTATTTTTTGGGTCTTTATCCTTTTCTTTTGCTCATGTGTGTGAAACATGACTTCCCCAAGACCTGTTGCATTCCATATCTAAATAATCTGCATATGTACATTGGATATAATTAAAGGAGATTCATATGTCTAACATTATATGGTGGAATTCGAAGATAGATGATATTGTTTGTATGTTTGAAAAGGAACTACCCATGAGTTTCACAGACTTACCAGTTCATCTTCTAATTCAATTAGTTGATGAGGTTGAATTAGTTGGGGTGGTATCATGGCATTCGATGTTCTTCTTAGATAGGTACATAAGAAAATTGAAGGGCTCTGTTCAACAAACGACACAACCCCTAGTTTCTATGACAAATGTTTACATAGTATAGAAGTGATTATATTAATCTAGGAAGTACATCAAGCAAATGAATGACACACCATGCACAGTGGTTTAGGACAACCAAAACGATGAGGACCAAAGGGAGGGGGTGATACCCTAAATGAATGGTAAAAGGCACATGGTAAAGAGTAAATCACCTTTTGTCAAATTTCTACAGAGTAATTGTTTACATTGAACTTGATAATATATATATAATCTCATTTTTTTTAATTTTTTTATTTCATGAATACATCAATGAATTCAGAAATTGATGCCATCAATAAATTCATACTTTAAAGCATTGAGGAAATGCAACTATGAGTTGTATTGCATGAAGGGAAGAGAAGGAAATGGGAGAGAAATAGGAAATAATTTAGGAGGTTTAACAATATAATCATACCTTATTCTGGCCATTTAAAAGAAAATATACCAATGATTTATCCCAGTAGTTGGGTGGCTAACTAGATCAAAGAGAAATATGGTGTAACCTATCATTACCAGTGTGGTGAAGAGGATGTGGTAAACAAAGGGATTGGGTGCAAAAAATATGTAATAATCTCTTTGTGTATGTTTTTAATTTTATAATACACATTTGAATTATGCAATCTCTATTTTTATAATAATTTTGTAGTTTTTTTTGTAAGTAATCATAACATTATATTACTAATATAAATAGTACATATCACTGATTACAAATAGTTTCCATGGGTGCAGAGAGATTACATAGAAGATGCCCATAGCCTAAAAACAAACTAGTACCAACCTGATTTATCTATCTTTCCATATCGAGACCATCAACCCCCCCATGAATTTCCCATTACAATAGGCCAAAGACAACTATTCCACCAAAGAATAGGACACTGATACCAAAGATACATCTAAAAGAAACTGAACCTACATAAAGCACAAGACATAAAAAAGTAAAAAGAAAAAAAATACAATGAATCCCATAAACAATAATGCTTAGGTCCTCAGGAGGCACACTAGGAAAGCCCAAAAGGAAGCCAGGAAACCCAAGCGAACAGTCCCCAAAAGACAACATAGGAAATCCATGAAATCGAATTACCAATACCTTGGAAATTGTATCGATATTGAAGTGCATCACCTTGGATTCTGAGTGATTCTCCTTCCAGTTATGCGCTAATACCTTGATACCTTCCTCCTTCAACTGTCTCTCCCACATAATGTTCCACATCATGTTTTTCATAACCCAATAGAGGGATACTATTATTTCATAAAACCCCAACCTGGACGTGATGTTACTAGTATTGATAACCCAATCTTCCAACACCTTAGCCTCCCACTACAACTTTCCATCATCCAAGTCCTCCCACGGCCTCACTTCCAGTTAATCTAATTCATTCTGGACATTAAGGGAAAGCCCAAGCTTGAAGTAGAGGGATTCCATGGAGGTTGTATTATGAGCCTGAGTAATGCTACGACCCTCTTCTAGGTCTTTCCCCTTGGGAACCCACCTCTTCCTGATTGCTTTCCACCCATTTCCTCACTCACAACCTGTATTTTGAGACTAACACATATTCACCACCCACACTCCAGAAGCATAAGTTTTGCATGCATGTAGGAGCAAGAATGGTCATGATGGTGGAATTTTCACCTTTCCATGGAATAAATAGGAATCTTCCATAATATGCCATGATGAGATTCATGACTTTGGTGATGTCAAACGTTTGTACGATGATCCTTTTGAAATATTTCCTGATTCCTCCTATGATCCTCTACTTTTTGGAATCCTTAATTTTTATACGAACATCATTACCCCCACACCTTGCGAATATGACAACATTTATTGTCCTTATTTCTGTTTTTAATCCTACTTCCATCTCCACATGTCACCTTTTGTTGGCAAGGTACTTCCACCTCGGGCCGTATGTCCACCTCACAGATCCACTATAGATCTCGACCTGTAGTACCTTACAGACGGGACATGTCCAAGGCATGCAGAGCTTCACACTGATCCATAAATGTCCGAGCAGCTAGGTCCATTAATGATCCTTCCATTATGGATATTTAATCCTGGATCCCTTTGTTTATCAACAAATCGTCTACACTATTTCCTTTCCTCTTGACGTGGTAGAAGGTACATGCTATCATGTCCATAAAAACACCAGCTAGATGATCCATCTATTTTTGAGATTGTTTCCAAGAAACCGTCAACACAACCTCTATTGTAGGATATCCCGTAGATCAACACTTAGCCCTAGGTTCGAAACGTGCAAGTTCCCCTGACTGCGATCGACGCGGGAAATGTAGAAGGTTCTCAGCAGTTGCACCTGATCCAGAGTGTGACTCTGGACCTAAACAAGTTGTCCACTACAGAATAGGTTGAGTTATAGCATGGCGCTGCACTGGAGTTGGAAGCCTGATAGCAGTCATTGACAGCAGGATATATCGAATCCTGGGATTCTTCTAAGCAACTAAAGAAGGATGCCACAGACCTGCATCAGGTCTGTGTGCAGTTGGCCGAAGAAAAGTTGTAAGAAATCAACACGCTCAAAGCGACACAGGATGAGATGTAGTGGGAAGCAGCTGCAGAGATTACGGGTCTTAAGAAGGCACAGGATTTCATAATTGTGGAGTAAGTGCAGCTGTGTGCACAGTATAGTGAATTAGAGCAAGCTATCTCTGCAGCTTGTTAGGACATGGTTCACACACCGACCGAGCTCACCCCAGTCGAGAAGGCCCAGCGATTGGGGCAGACTTTGATTCAACTTCAGGACCATAACTTGCTGCTTCAAGCTCAAGCGCAGCCCACTACCTCACCGGAGTAGGTCATGGAGCGTAAGGCCTCCCTAGAAGAAATTGCTACTCAGTTTGGCCACATGGAGCAAGAGGCCAAATCTATTATGGAGGAAACCACACAATTTTGGCAGAGTATTGTTCACGATGAGCAGGTGTAAGAAGAAGAGGGTCAATTGAAAACTTTGAAGTCAACACTTAAGGCCATGTCATTGATGGTGCAAATCATCCAGGCCACCGAACTAAAATATCTCCAGCAACGTGCTGCTCATTCCCAAGAGCGCCAGCAAAAGCGCTGCGACCAGCTTGATGAATTCCAAGATATTGGTGGCCAATTAGTTGTGAAAGTTGTTGCCACACTTCAGGCTGTTCATGAGAGTCGAAAAATGGTTGATAGTAAGGCTACTGAGGAGCACCCAGTCCAGCAAATGGTGAGCAATTGTCAGAATACTGTTTCTAAGGTGCATCTCCAAGTTCAGGAAGTTGCCCAACAATTTACCGATTTTAAGGATAAGACTGTCGCATACACCTTGTCAACTTGACATGGCTTGAGGGCAAGCCACAAAATTGTGTTGGGGGCCTTTTAGCAAGGGGTTGGGGTGAGTGATTTGTGCAGCGTCGCGGCAGCTGCACAAGCTCACGCAGCACCGCGCAAGGGCTGTTTAGTGCGATAAGCGGAGAAGTAAACGCTTTTTGAATATTTTATATATATGTGGACCTAATTTTGTTGTAATCGGTTAGTAGCGGTTATAAATTAGTTAATAGTGGACTCTTGAGCCGAAGGCGTAAGCCTATTTATAGATCCATTTTTGTAATGATAGAGAGACATGAATTTGGCATTGTAATTGTCGCTTTCAGTACTAGGGATTGCTCTGTCATCGTTGTGATTTTGTCTAGATCTATTTTGATGAACTCTTCGGTTTTGGAGAAAGATGATGTAATGTGGTATGTTTGCGCAAGGTCAATATAAGATGTGGTTCAATATCTATCTGGGTTCTGTTATGATGCGGTAGTACCACTTTTTGTTATGATGATACAATGCAATATATGTAGATCTGTGTGATGCTATGATTCTACTTCTGATACAGTGATGCGATTTAGTTTCTCCTTGCTCTGTTAATGCGATATGTTAAATCTCTATGATTGTTGAATATAGTATGATGTTTCATGATTAATGCTGTGATAAGATAGGGTGATCACATAAGTCATGGTTTTCTCCAGTCGGATCCCCATGTCCTCCTCCCCCACTGTAGAAAACTCGGTTCTAACAGCTCTCCCTTGAATGCCTCGGGTGAGACATCACCTGCTTCACAGATGTTGCTAGGCAGGGTAAAACCTATTTGGGCCAGTCCTCAGGTAGATCGCGCTGTAGGGCATCGACAAAGTGGGAACCCCTGTCGATGAGGCTTTGTTGGTGGATCACGCCAACACTAATGTGTGGAAAATTTAGTACTGTGAGGCTTCTTTTGAATGTGAACAACCATGTCTCAAGTATCCTTCCACCACAAGAGGAAACCAGTTCCTTCGCTAAGAAATAAGAAAACCATGGATCAGACCCTCCAATTCTGTAGCATTATTGATTTTGTGACCAATGTAACCCATGAAGATTCCCAATATATTCCCTTCATGATTTTGAATCATACGTCCAAACCCTGCATAGCTAGGGTTTCCCTTGGAAGTTCCATTGAAGTTGAGATTGAGGATCCCTATGGTGGGGCAATCCACCTTTATGGGCTATAAACCTACTAGTTTTTAGTCCTCTAGTTTCCAAAAATTTGGAGTGGCCTTCTGATGCCCCACACCTAGAGGATAAGAGCTTCAACACCTTTATTATTCTATTCATTTTCTTCCCAAGATTTGATTCGTATATATTCCAACATACAAGCTTGAACAATGGACCAAATTCCATTCTTAGAATTGGAATTTTCTTGGAATGTTATAAGCTTTCTTTCTTACTAGATTTCCCACATCAAAAATCTTGGGAAAATTTTCCATAGTCAGTTAACTAAAGGATTTTGGGATGGTATTTTTGGCCATCCCTAATGGAGAGATCTAGACGATATATAGTCCTGTGGAACCTCCTGAATGAATCTACCCATATATCCCATTAGATTGATAGCCCCATTGGAGCTTTTCCATGCCCATGTGGCATCAAATGTGTCTATCCTTGAGGGACTCCCAGAGAGGACAAAATTCCTTAGGGACACCCATTTCGTTCCACCAGTCTAGGGGAAGCCACTCTTGCAATTCCTCGTCTCCAGCATCATCCGTCCATAAATACTTAACTCTCCTTCTCTAATAAACATTACTTGATTGATGAAGTCTAGGATTATCTACGATCCCTTGAAGCTTAGGAATATGTTTCTAGGAGTGCTCCCATAGGAATGCAGACTCTCCATCCATAATTTCCCAAAAAATGTTTTCCTTGACCAGGAATCTTCCTTAATTTACCGAATGTTAAATGTGAGAACCCAACCTCATCTCTGTGAAGTAGTTGATGTCGCTCTTGTCCCATCTACAAGCTCTTTACAATACCACAACTTCTCCCTGTTAGTTGTTTTAATGGTTATACAAGATCTAAAACAGTTAGCATCATAACATCATAACCATAAGCAAAAGAATCACTGAAAGAAATACAAGTACAACAACACAAGAGAACACAAATGTTTTCCTTGGGGAAACCACAAGGGAGAAAACCCTGCAAAACTTCCTCAATATAGAATTTGACCAAGTACATTGTAAAACCCCAACAACAAGAATAGTTGCTCATCTTCCACAGTATACTCTCTCTCTCTCTCTCTCTCCAGTGAAATACTTGAGTGTAAGATGTGTGAGAATGAGAGAGGTGCCTCACCTATTTATATTCATTACGTGAGTGCCTCAAATAACTAACTAGGTCAGCCAGGTTCCCTAATTAGGGCTTACCTGCCTTGGGAGACTCAAAATACATTTTATATATTACTTTTGTGGGTACTATTTCCATGACTTACAATGGAGGGTTTACCTCATGAATTTTACATGACCAATTACATCAAGGACATCTTTGAATGGAGTAATAACATCTCTAATGGAGAATACAGTAAAATACAATAGAATAGCTTCCGAAGTTACAATACTTTAACACTCCCTCTTAACTAGGAAGGTATTCTACATCAACAACAACCATCATCACAACTGTACAACTGACTCGTGAATCTCTATATGTCATAGGAATTTTTGGAACATCTTCATCATCGATCTTAGCTAGATCATCTTTTGCAATCTCAGTATGTAAATAATGAATCATCTTCTGTGTGAGTTGAATTGTCTTCTATAGGTATATAAATATTGAATCATCTTCTATAGTATCAGCATGTGGATACTGAATCATCTTATGTAGCATCAATATGGGAATACTGAATCGTCTTCTGAACCTTCTTCTGTAATATCAATATGTGAATATTGAATCTTCTTCTACCACATCAGTATGTGAATACTAAATCTTCTACTTCAACATCAGTATGTGAATACTGAAACATCATATGCGATATCGGTATGTAAATACTAAAACATCATCATCTGCATCATCATTATGTAAATACTAAAACATCGTCATCTGCATCATCTGTATGTAAATACTGAAACATCATCATTTGCATCATCAGTATGTAAATATTGAAACATCATCATCTGCATAGTCAATATGTGAATACTCAAACAACAACAACATCATTAGCATGTTAGTGCTAAAGCAGCATCATCAATAAATGCTATATCATCATCTGCATTATCAGCATAGAAATGATGGAACACCATCATCATCATCATCAACATAAAAATGTTGAAACAACATCATCATCATCAACACAAAGTGTTGGGACTTCAACCATATCAACACTATCAACATAAGGTGTTGGGACCATAATCATATCAGCATCATCAACACAAGGTGTTGGGACCACAACCACATCATCAGCAGCAACATACAAATGCTGAAGCAACATCATCATCAACATCAGTATAGAAATACTAAATTTTCCTCACCATCATCATTATATAAATACTGAAACTATCTTATCAACATCAGTATAGAAATACTGAAACTACCTCATCATCATCAGTATAGAAATACTGAAACTGTCTTATCAACATCGGTATAGAAATATTGAATCTGCCACATCAACATCAATATGAAAATACTGAGCTTGCCATATCAATATCAGTATGAAAAATAATGAACTTGCCACATCAATATCAGTATGAAAATACCGAATCATCTCAACAATCAACAATCATCAGTATAGTAATATTGAAGCACACATCTCAACAATCATCAGTATAACAATATTGAAGGAAACATATCAACAATCATTAGTATAACAATACTGGAGCAAACATCTTTGCAATCATTAGTATAACAATACTAAAACAAACATATCAAGAACCATCAATATAACAATACTGAAACCACTTACAATAACATCTTGTCTGACTTACTAACCCTTTTGGGCCGACAAGCCTAGTCAAATAGATTGATTTCCTTGGAGACCAAACAAGTTGTGTATGGATTACTAAACCTTTTGGACCAACCAAGCCTAGCTAGACATACTAACCACTTCTTTCCCTTCAACTATCTCGGAGCAGCATCATGGTGAGTTCTTTGGTAGATCCATCTAGGAATTTTGTCTAACTTACTAACCCTTCCGGGACAAACAAGCATAGTTAGATAGATGGATATCCCTAGGGACCAAACAATCCTTGTATGGATTACTAACCCTTTTGGGCCAACCAAGCCTAGCCAAACATACTAATCGCCTAGGATCAACAGGCCTCATCTGACTTACTAACACTTTCAGGAAAAACAAGCCTAGACAGACTTACCCTCCTTTACACTGAGCTACTCACCACTGCATGCATCATCCATCTATTGTCACTCCCTCTTTCGAGAGAGGTCCTTTTGGACTACACCAAGCTTGTCTCGAAAGTATTTAAACTTTACATGAGCCAGAGGCTTAGTTAACACATCTACCACTTGTTCCTTTGTAGGAACATACTTGAGCTTTACATCTCCTTTCTACAACTTGTTCTTTGACGTTCTCTTCTTTTGCTTCCACAATTGCATCATACATTCACAAATTACATCATTCTTGTTTTGTGCATTTGTAACTACATCATTCTTCTCTTATACATCCGCAACAATATCGTACATTCACAACTTGTATCATTCTTCTTTTGTGCATCTATAACTACATCATTCTTATCTGCAACTGTATCATACATCCCCAAATTCATCATCTCTTCTCTTGTGGGTGATTGCATACAGTCCTTCCTACAAGTCAAATACAATTGTATGATCAGAAACATTTCATAACATATTCATAATGACATACATAGAGATATATGTCATATAATCATGCAACTATTTCTGCTAATGCAACAATCATCTATATCTTGTATACATTTGGTAACTTTCTATATGTCTTCCATCTTGCAGCCAAGAGATTATTTCATAAGTAGCAATGGAACATTGTACAACAACATAAGCTACTTACCCATCACCTACATATTAGTAGTAAATTACAAATATTCTACTATGCATAATACATTTCCTGAATCTAGAAACATATCTATGTACACATATTTGAACAACTAAATATATAGGAAATGACAATTCAAATACTTATCTTTCTTTTTTGGGTAGACTCCATCTTGATCTTCATCTTCTTGAATTACTAGAGTCTTTGCCAATGTGTTCAACTTCATCATCTGATTTTGAGGACCTGTTCCTATCTTCCTCATGATAAAAAATACTGAGCAATATTCTTACACCACAAATCACATAGAACCGTGTCCGTGTGTCCTACCAGTGCATCCCTTCTTATCCAATGATGAAATGGATAAGAGTATAATATTCATCTTGATTGGTATAATTATTTTGAATCATATTCCTCATTACTTGAGGAATCTTTACTTGCTTTCTTCTTGGCTGCAATATATTCATCCTTGGTTGCATTGAGAGAAACACTCTGCTTTGTGCAATATGTTGGAGTTTGCAGTACTACAAACTCAATCAAAGTCATCATATCTTTGCAATACCCTTTAGGTACCACATCATTTTCTCTGCATATTTTACTTGGATAAGTAAAATGTCCTATGGATTTCATCATACCTCTAGTCTCAATAATCATGTCAAGATTCTTGAACTTTGAGATCTACCGTAGTCAATCCCTCTGAGGTGGAGCACCATCGACCTCCCTCTATATTTGTATTAGGACAATGGGGTGACAGGTATCCTCCTCTGCTACTATTCTTCTTTGTATCCATCTATGTTACCTGTCGAGTTCCCTAGATATCAAGATCCTTCATCTCGAACTTTGTTGCAAGTTTTCTCTTGTACCCATCTATGAGCTTCTCGTCCTTTATATGATTCTATCTTCAACCTTGTAGTAAAGGTTGTGATCTCCATCACTCTAGTTGATCCTCAAGTTCCTCATGTAGTTGTATGTGCTATCCCATGGGTGCCTACTGAGCTTGTACAAATCCTTCTGTGCATAGGTGGTCCTCTGTAGAGAGTCTCAAACCATATAGTTTGCCAGATCTCTTCTTCTACTTTGATTAAACCAATTGTCTAGTGTAATATCCACTACTGAAGAGGTGTGTCTAGCTCCTACAACAGTGTATTTCCATAATCGACTATCCCTTTTGATAGAAACCATGAACCTTGCTTCATATCTTTTGATACTTCAATCGGCGATATACTCGATCTTGTAGATCTACTTGGAAGAATTTACAAAACTTCCCTTCATGTTTCAAACTCATATCCAAACATCATTATGTATGATCAACTAGTACTTCTAGATCATATCATCCATCCATTCTTCCTTCTTGGGACATTCTTTCACAAAGTGTCCTTTTTTATCAAAACTGAACTATCGAGTTGTGAGATGTCCTTCTATTCTTTGAAGAAATGTCCTTTGTTCTTTCTTTGCTTGGTATGAGTGATTAGGGATTGATTGTCATCTCTTTTTATTTTGCCATCAATAAATCATGCATTCCTCCATATGTGATCTTCCTAATAGAACAACTCTCTTTACTGAATTTAGAATACCATTCAAAGTTGTAATTTATGCTTTTGCTGCTTTGACATTGTCTTCAACAGCTTCTAATTGCTCCTTGAGATGAGATCTTCTTGTGAAGTAATCATTGAATCTTTTCTCACATTGCACCTTCACATTCTTGAGTTGAGTTCTTAAGGTCATCTTCATAAATAATGTTCATTGCATCGAACATATCCTTGGGATTCTTCAAGGATGTTACATGTAAGATCCAATGGAGATGAAAATACTCATCTTTGTTTTAAATAGGTCCTTCTTTTGCTTTGCTTCGATTTCTTCCATGTCTAGATCTACAACTTCTTCTTTGACATAATTCTTCATGGAATGCTTCTTCAAGTATGATAAGAACTCTATAATTCCATGCTTATAAGTTCTCGAATCTTTCAATATTGTTCTCAATCTTGGTATTGTTTGTCATCATGATAAAAATGAGAACCTCAAGTGGAAATAGAGAGGATGGAACTTACCAGTGAGAATGCTTCAACTTGATGCTTGCTTGATGGATATTTTGGAAGTTTGCTTCCGGTGGACCTAGGGTTTGATAGAGAAACCCTAATTTTTCAACTTAGGTATCTTTCATATATGATTGGATAGAAATATGTTCCTCCTCAAGGAGAGCTGAGCAACATACTTATTTTCCTAAAGTTGTGGACATAACTGCAAAATATCCCGATGCCCTAGTTTTCTCCAGCAGCAGTGTCAGGTCAAAAATTGAAAGTCCACAAAATGATAAAATTCTTACATAGAGATATGCTCCCTCACAGGGATAATTTTATGGTCCTCCTTCTTCAACTGATTGGTGGAGGGAAGTGCCCGAAACAGAAAGCCCTAGTTTTTCTTTGGTTTCTTCTACATAATTGACTGGTCTTGTTTCTACTATAGCTCTGAATTATCGGCTCTTCAAGGTATGAAACTTTGTCCTGCAGTATCCTAGTTTGTCTTATTTCCAACCCCATAGGTTAGATCATAATTGGATTCACCATGTGGTGCTTATGTGAAGTTTCCCAATGTGACTTATTTCAGGACTGTTCATAATATATAACTTGTACGAACATCCATGTGTCACTGTTTCAACTTCGGGGTCTAAAAATTTTACCACAGAAACTATAGTCTATTCCTTGTCTTAAACATATTTCAAAATTTCATTTTGACATTCCTAGCCTGAGATATAGAGATTCTCCCTAGGTCACCTATTTAAGGCCGAATTTTGGGAGAGTCTAGAACCTTGAGATGGAGGAATCATATCTCCTATATTATAGTGAATCTGAGGCTTAAACATTTACAAAGGGTAGAGTAAGATTTTATATTCAGATTTCAAAGTTTCAGCTCGTGAGACTTTTCCAATATCAAGTTATAGAGAAATTCCCAACATGAGTAGTTTTTGTCTTCTAGGGTTTTCAAGCATGAAACCCTAATCTTCAGTAGTTGTAGTTGTAGCAGTGTTTCAACTGCACAAAGAATTATTTCAGGGTGGCTCTAATACCATGTTAGTTTTTTTAATGGTTATAAAATATCTAAAACATTCAACATCATAACATCATAACCATAAGCAAAAGGATCACTGAAAGAAAGACAAGTACACCAACACAACATAACACAAAGGTTTTCCTTGGGGAAACCACAAAGGAGAAAACCCCGAAATGATAATATTAAGGATCATTCCTAGTATTTTGGTTGTTTTTAATCATTTAATTCCTTCTTGGACTAGAATTATACCATCCATTATTTTCCTTCCCTCCACAATTCCGGATTGCACCGGTGATACCAAAAGTGGGAGGGCCAATTTGAGTCTATTGAGTATTACCTTCATGATGATATTATAAATAATAGTCCATAGGGATATGGGTCTGAAAATACCTAAATATTCAGCCCATTTGGCCTTAGGGATTAGAGTCGAGAAGGTGGTGTTGAATTCAAGAAGGTCATTCAACATCCTCCTAGAGTTCTCCACAATTCTCCAAACCTCATATATGATCAAATTGTAGGAATGGTGAAAGAAGCTAACAATGAATCCATATGGCCTTGGGGCCTTACCATGTTCCATTTATTGCATTTCTTCCTTTACCTACACCATTGTTATTGGTCTCATTAGTATGTCATTCTAGGATTCTGTGACCAAAGAAGGAATATGGTGGATAATATGCGTGATTTCATCCCTTCTGTCTAGACGAGGGTCCTACATGAGGTCTTAGAATAAATGGAGATCAAGTTCCCTTTAAATTTCCTCCCTATTCTCTAAATGACCCCCTATCTCATTTCTTAGCACAAGGATATTTTTTTGGTTGTGGTTTTGAATCATGGAGCAGTCATTTTTTTTTAGTTTTGTTCCACTTCTTTAAGTCAAGTCACCTTGGACTTATGTTGCCATATAATTTCCTCTTTCCTTTCTATTTCTACTAATTGACTAGTGGTATGAGACTATGCTTCTCACAGGTCCGGGGATAATACTTCCCTTATACCCCACACTTGAATTTCTTCTAGTCGTCACTCTAAGGATATTTTTTCATAAAAAATGTTGTCAAATTCTTCCTTCATTTCTTGATTTTTCCTTTCAGATCCTTCAACTTTTGTTGGAAATGGTACATAATTTGTTCCCCCATTGTCTGATTCTTCCCACCATAGTTGCACTTTGTATTTGAAATCTAGATGACTGAGCCCAAACTACTTAAAGCATAAGAGATTCTTAAACTGTGACCCCAACCCAATACAAAATAAGCTCACTGGCCAATGGTTTGATCATGCAAATGGGAGGACCAACGTTGATATGTCACTCCCTAGATCCATTATAGATTCTAAAACAAGGAACCGATCAAGACGAGAAGCAACATGATTGTCCCCTCCTCTCTTATTATTCCATGTGAAGATGATGTTCCTAGTTACTATATCCACAAGATTCAACTCTTCAATAATATTTCTAAAAAGAGCATTGTCCATGTCCAATATCTTCCTTCCCCCCTTCTTGTCATCTAGTGACATGATCATATTGAAGTAGCCTCCAATAATAAAATGTTTTCCATCCTCCCACTAGCTCATTTTCCTCAAGGAGTTAAGAAAAATAAGTTTCTGTTGGGAAATATGAGGACCATGTACGTAACTTGTGAGAACCCCTTTAATTGGAAAATCAATCACTTTGACCTTGTAATACCCCCATGACATTAATTTTATTTTTCATGTTTTGAAAAATTATTATTTTTTATTATGTAATGAGTTATAAAACTCAAAGACAGAAATAACATTTGCACAAACAAACATTTTATTTATTTATTAATAAAGAAAATGACACTTGGAGAACTCAACTGCATGAGGGGACACCAACCATGGCACCAAAGAATATGTGTAAGAAAGCTAGATTGATTGATACCAATCAAATCCAATCCAAAACTCAACAACCAGACAAGATCCTAAATCATAGGGATTTAGAGATTTGATTGGGATGGCATAAGACCTGGGCAAAAGCTATATATATGAGTGCACTGGAATAGCATGGGACGCCGTGTTATTGATGGAGAAACTTTGCTGGGAATGCATGTGTTGAGTGTTTCTCCTGTTTCATAAGTCCATCGCTTAGCTTGTTACGGACTCTGAGAGAGAGTGCCGCGTGGAAGCTTTCTTGTTGTAGCTTGTTACGGACTCTGAGGATTGAGTGCCGCTAGGAAGTTACTTGCTGTTCTGGTGCATGGTTGGTGATCCAGCTCGGGGGTGGAGTGGAGCAAACCATTGAGTTGCTGCCTCCTATGGTTGGGAGGAATTGATTCTCCAAGTGTGTTTCCCTTGGATTCAAGTAAGTAGATCTGATTTAGTTTCTCATATATTTCGGCCTGTTACTAAAATATCTCAACAGTCGAAACAAACCCTTTGTCTGTGTTTCTTTCGATTAATTAAATTCTTTCCTGATGTATTGTTTATGCTGGGGATGTTACATATGGTATCAGAGCATGGTTCAAACACTAGGACCATAAGCTCATTATTTTGTTTTAGAAGAATAAGTTAATATTGTTATTTTATAGACTGCAAATTAAATATGAAAAGTATCTCTGTATACTTGTATTTGATAGCGATTATGGTTGAAAACAGCTAGAGAATGCTGCTCTGCAATCCGTTCATTTTTTTTTTTTGCGGGATAAACTATGTATCGAGCTTGGAGGTAACTGGACACCTGGTTCTAGTTTGAACTACCTAGTATGAAAACTACCCTATACTTGGAAATAAGTCTGTAAACATCAGAACTCGAGTTTCTATATATCCATATATTCTTAGATATGCAAAGGAAGGAATCTTTGTATGCGAGGTAAGCATGCACGCATAGATCTGTAATTTGTAAGTGGTGAGAATTGAATCTGTATAGACCCTAAGCCCACGCTCTACAAATCATGAGCCTTCCTGGTTGCAAATCGTCTTCCTGCATTATTTTCATCCATTAAATAAATTCTTAGTGTTGCTGTGTGTTACAAATAGAGGATGGAAGAATCTCTGAGGGGGGCGGGCGATGAGAAAGGGAATACCCCGAATAGGGGATGAGAAGAGGATCTGATGAAGGAACACAAGCTAATTGGGGTTTTCTTTTATTATGGATGTGGTATGGTACCATACTTATGTGATTTCATTTTATGAAGTCTTACATTTATTAATGCCTACGTTGTAAGGTATGGAACGTCTTTCCAAATTTCTGCAAGTAGCAACTAATCTACCCATGTTTGCGTTGTAAATTGTGGAAGTATTTTTGAAGTAGAATTGAACCCGTCTGCTGTGATTTCCCTTTCTTTTAAGAATATAATGTATCTAGTTTTAATAGCTATGTTTGTACATTACAACCATTGTGGAATCTTGGTAGTGATTTTGATGGCTGCGACTGCACAATGGAAATACCGTGTATTTTGATTTCTTGGAGAGATTACCTGGGATTTTCTTTTCGATTTTAGATCTGGTTGTAAAAAAATCATTTTTGATAACTGCAATCTAATTCAATCTAAGAAGAGCAAGTATGCCCCCGTTGTACCGAGGAGACCGAATCTTTTGGATCTATAGGTTTCAAACTTCCATACATGACAGTTCCAAAAGCATCTTCCTTCGCGATGGGAAATCCACTCGTAATCATATTCAAACTATGTAACTCTAGTGTGCGCTTAAGTCGGATCTGGTTTGAATTGCTTGTGGTTTAAAACTATTTTGAAATGTGTTCTGGATATGATGGGGTCTGGATGGATTTTGTTATATGCATTGGAAAATCCAAGCTTCTTCCTCCGTTAGAAATTTAATGAATGAGTTCGGAGTTGAAACAATTCGAAACCAGAGTGCATGCATCTTCATTGCCTGCAAGATAGTTCTGGAAAAGCATCCTTATACTTGTATTCATCTGTCTGTGATTTGATTTATGGTTTGAGAACTGTATGCTTTTTTTTCTGCAAGTCATTTATTTTATTAGTTTTCATATCGTCATGGTGCGCGCCATTCAGAAAAGAAAATTTAAGCGCCCATTCCCCAGGGTTTACATGGAGTTTAGCTTCTATTTCTGCCCATTGTCTTGATAAATAATTTTTATCCTCTGCTGCTTGGGGTTAAAATATGCCGAATCCCTATATTGTTGATGACTATGGCCTCAGGCCTTTTAGTTTTTTTTTCTTTCAATCTAAGTAGCCATTCTAGAATAGTATGGAGGAGAATGTGTGCTACCAATGGAAGTAAATTAACTGCTCAACACACCGACATACACAAGTCAAAGGGTTTATACATGATATTTGTGAATCCGCCGGACTTAGTTTTGGGCAATATGTTTGCATATTTTATGGTCGGTTGGGCTGTGGTTTAGCGGTAGACTGGTAGGAAGTTGCTACCACTATGCCAGTTTCGATTCTTAGTGTAATCCTATATGTGTTTTTCCTGAGAATCCCCAAAGCTACATCGTCCCAGGAGTTTTGATCCTGCTCCAACAAACAATTGTGTGGTTTTTGTTAAAAAAAAAAGGTTTTCCAACTGGAGCCAAGACTATGATCCCTGCTTTTTTTTTATCACCTGAGTTGTTGGCAGAGTTTTGTGAAGATATTGGTGATGAGTTCACAGGATAAATCACTTTCCAACTTTTCCAACTTCCCAGTTTTTCTCTTTTTCAAGCAATGGTCGGCAAGTGACCTTTGATTTTATTGTAAATCTGGTGATTGCATGAAAATGTGCAGATAGTGTTGCATGGAACTGGTTTTTGTAGTTTTTATTTGGATAGTATGGTTTGTCATTGACATTCACTTTTCTAGCATTGGCCAGAAAATGACCAATGCTGGAATTGAATAAATGCGGACACAAGTTTTCCAACGCCACTTTTTTGGACATAAAATAGCGTTGGAAATTTTCTGGAACTTGTTTGAAAAATAATACCTTTGTTAGACTCTACTTTGGGTTTTCTGAGTAAACTAGATTTGTGTGACTTTGGTATGAAGGAGACCATGTGCAAACAAAAACCCTTAATGCCGTTTTTTTTCATGTGGAGATCCCTAATGTGGACTATTAGCTAGCTTGGAAGAGCTGCCTTAAGGCTTAAACCTAAAGTTTAGGTTTAGAGCCTTGGAAAATTGTAGAGGGGATGGAAATTGGTGATAGGGCACCATTGTTAGGATTGGAAGGTACCCTTTCCCCAACTCTTGGTAAGTTACAGGCATTGCACGCTCTGAATCTTTCTTATAAATTATTTTTTGACAATGAAAGAATTCCATCCGTGTTTAGATAGCTCAAAGCGCTCCTGGGGTTAAATGACCTCAGCTTTAGTCTACTGTGAGCTTTTTTTTCAAATGCATTGTCTAATTCTGCTCACCTTCAATGGATGAAGCTTCCATATATAGAATCTTGAGAGGGTCATTTCCATACTTTTAGTGGTGTTAATGGAAGTATTCCAACCTCATTCAGTGGTTAACCTGTCTCTCATGTTTGTGGGTTGGATCCAGTTAGAATAAATTCATCTTTAACCCTAGATCTGTAATTTTGGGATAGTGATTGTGGATTCATTCACATGGATATCATGATTACATTGATCTTTTGTAAACAACAGATATGATGTTATATAGGCACAGAGCTTAAAGACAGCATGGGTGAAGCCATTCCCATTTTGAGTCATTTGGCCTTCGTAAAACCTGGATAGAAGTAGACTCAATCTCAAGATATATGCAGCCATGCTAAGTTGATCTTGAGAAATCTATGTGCAAATAGTTTCTCTGAAAGGATAGCTGAATCCATTACCAATTTGAGCAGGCTTGAGCAAAGATTTTTAGCCAATGCCATATTTACCTTGATACTCACAATATCTTAGGTACTATTCCCAAATCTAAAACAACATTTATGGGAACATGGTTGAAAATTTTAGTGGTTTTCTCCTTTACTTTCACTTCAGCTTATGGATCTAGCAGAAAACAGGGAGGAGAGATTTAATGATTCCCCAATGCACTTGAAGTTTATGAGCAAGTAGACAGAATACTGTTAACTTAAAAACAGATGCATTTTCTTACAAAGACTAAAGGTGTCCCAGATCTAAGCTGAATACAGTATTTTCAGCTTCTATGGCTGTTATCTATGCTCATTTTAATCATTATTTGCCAATATTTTGGGATCTTTGGCTACTTGTATAGAAGCTTTAGTTGCTACTCATTGGAAATCTGGACATAACCTTTCCAGCATCTATCACAGTTCTCTCTAGTCATTGATCCCCGGCCAACTGTATCCAGTTTTGACAGCTTGCTGCTCAATAGAAATATGGACACAGTTTCTCCAGCTTCTCTAGCACTTCTCGTCATTGGAATCACTTCTTTGCCACTATGCCAAAGTCTTGGGTTGAATGTATGAAGCTGCTGGATGCAACAGAAGATGCATTGACAGGTGAATTTCCTTGGGCACCTTGCATTTTTTCAGAGAGAATTTTAAGTTGTGGATTGGTTTTTGTATTCCTCAATTTATCATAGATCTTATTAAGTTGCTTGTTTTTTTTTTTATATATGTCTTGTATGTGTTTACCTTTTTTTGATGATCATTATTCCTTTCACTGTATGCATTGCCCATGATCTGCGTTTGAATACATGGTATGTGTTTTGTGTATAAAATTTAGATCTGATCAGTCAACTCCGATTTGGATTGCCTTTGCAGATCCGAGAGAAATCCTTGATTGCCCTTTTTCTTTTTCTTTTATTTGCTTCTCACAGTGCCGAGAGAAGATTTCGTTCATTAAAAAATGATTGAATGTTTATATAAATGTATAAAGTGGACGGGTTTATATAGTTCGGATTTTATATTAATTCCATAGTTTATATATATCACGAATGTATGCTTTAGAATTAAGTATCATACATGTAAGTGTCATTGTCGTAATGCATTATTACATGTTTTATTACCATTTATTAAAGGAAGGAACGCACATGCATACTTTAGGATTTTACTAGTTATTTTATTGAAAAAGATGGTATTTTTAAGTAACTATATATTCTGAATATAATGCATGTTTAGGATTTTACTAGTTACTTTATTGAAAAAGATGGCATTTTTAAGTAACTATATATTCTGAATATAATGCATGCTTAGTATTTTACTAGTTACTTTATTGAAAAAGATGGCATTTTTAAGTAACTATATATTCTGAATATAATGCATGTTTAGGATTTTACTAGTTAATTTATTGAAAAAGATGGCATTTTTAAGTAGCTATATATATTCTGAATATAATGCATGAGAAGAAAATTTTATTTATATTTTTATTGTAAAGAAATATGTACTTTAGTAGTACCTTACAAATTATAGCTTGCAGTTGATGTATTGAATAATGATAATATTTGCTTATGAATATGGAATAAAGATGTAGTTTGGTCATTGTTAAAAACAATGAAGATATTGTAATTGAATTGTTATGTAGGACATATTATTAAATATTTGATCTATAATTTAGAATGTAATTATAGGTTAATAGGTTTCTTTTTATTTATTGAAGTTTTAGTTTATTATTTATGTAATCTTATTTGATCGACATGAAAAGCTTTAAATAATTGATAATAATAATTAACCATAATCATGGTTAGTTAATATAGAGTTATTCTTATAATATAGGTATATAGTTTTCTAACTAAACGAAATTATTTTTATGAAAGGGGAATTTTTAGGTAAAGTAGATATTTTTAAAGAGAATATGATTTAAGTATATGATGGTTGTATTAAAATATGATGGATGTAGAATTTAGGTAACTTATTGGCATTATATATATATATAAGGTAAAGAAAGAAAAAAAAATGAAAAAAGGATTGTTCATTTTATTTTATTTTATTTTGGAAAGTGTTTCTAAAAAGGAATGCACTTTACCCACTTTAGATTTGATACAAGAGGACTTTGCATTTATTAGCAAATACTCTTTTTGTGATTTACATAATTGGGAATATGATGCAAATACAAAACATCGTTTTACATTTATTTTTATTTTTATTTTTATTTTTAAAGGATGATGGATAAGGTTATTATGTATTACTTATTTCAGTTTTGTTACAATGGAAGATTGAGTATTTTATAGAATATCCTTGACATTTAAAAATGGATGATGATCTTTTTAGTTTATAAATCAAAGGATTCTATTAATGTCATGGAAAATTAAAAATATTTTAGATCAAGTGGCATAAGTTCGTCAACACAGTTCGATTCAAAAGAATTGCATAAATGAACTAGGTATGAGGTTAATAGCAGTTCGACCTAATGAACTCGCATACACACAGGTATGTTCTATACTTTGTGAAGCAAATTGACTTTTTGAATGCAAAATTTTGTGTTTATTTTGTGTGTACATAAATAGAAATGTTTACATAAATGCATGAAGAGTGGAGTTGTACCTAAAGATAGATAATATGATATTTTTTGCTTTTTACCTCCCAATATGTAAGGGTAAAATGTGGTAATAACTAGTTAAGTTTTATAACATGTAATTGGAACAGACATTGTAATAATACTTAACTAAGTTGTAGTTGGAACCTATAATGATATGAAGAAGACATAATAAGCATGTTCCTGATATTAGTAAGATGTCGATATCTGCTTGGGGTGATATGTAAAATGTTTAGAATCTTCAGATAATGATTAATATGTTTATATTCTTGTATGTGGAAGAGGAAAAAGTATGGTTACAAGAAAACATGTATGCATTGAAGCATTGCTTGATTGCACTACCCAAAAAGATTGTCAAGGAAGTGCAACCAAATTTTAAAGTTGCCAAGGATCAGTAGAAACGCTACATGGATTTAAAACGAACTCTAAGGGAGTTCAACGTTTGGTGATCACGTATATCTAAAGGTAAAGTTGAAGAAGAGTTCCTTGAGTTTGGGAA
>LPNX011180225.1:653790-825130 GCA_001517045.1 Pseudotsuga menziesii | reverse complement strand
ATAGGAATCCCCCCTTCAAGGTTTGGAATTTCATATTCATTTTCAGAATATGTCTTTGGATGAGGATAACTTTCCAAATGATCAAGTTGTCTCTCAATGAACTAGTCATTTTTATTAGTCTCAAGAAAAATGACATCTCTGGAAATAACAAATTTCTTGTTTACCTCATCATACAAACGGTATGCCTTGGAGTATTCTTCGTACCCCAGGAAAATGCATCTTCTGCTTCGAGCACCAAGCTTGTTTCTTTGCTCCTTTGGAATCAAGGCATAACAGGTGGAACCAAAAACTCTGAGATGCTTGACTGAAGGGAGATGGCCAAACCACATTTCATGTGGAGTCTTGTTATCAAGAGCATTTGAGGGACTTCTATTTCTCAAATAGGCTGCACATTTTACTGCATCACCCCAAAAAATTAGTTTTACATTCTTGAAAAACATCATTGAGTGAACCATATTCATTATGGTTCTATTCATTCTTTCTGCTACACCATTTTGTTGAGGATTGTAGGGAACTATAGTATGATGTGCAATTCCATGTTGGCGAAGATAATTTTCAAAAGCATTTGAAGTGTATTCTTTCCCATTATCAGTACGAAGTGTACCAATTTTTTATTGTGCTTGTTTTTCTATCAATGCATGAAAGTATTTGAATGTTTGAAATGCTTCTGATTTTGTCTTTAAACAGTAAATACAACACATTCTTGAGTAGTCATCAACAAATGTCATAAAATACTTATTCCCATTTGCTGAAGGAGTTGGCATTGGGCCACATAAATCAGAATGTACTAATTCTAATTTCCTACTTTCTCTGAAATTAGATTCATGGAATGGCAGCTTACTATGTTTCCCTAATATACATGCATCACATTTGTTCTTCTCTTTGGGAATGGTGGGAAAACCAAATACACCATTCTTTCTCAACAAACGAAGACTGTTATAATTTAGATGACCAAATCTTGCATGCCACAATGAGCTAGATGACAAATTACCTTCTCCATGCCGAGAGAGGTATGCATAGTTTTGAATTCTTGCAGATGAACCCTTTAGCTTCAGCAGCTTTCCATCTTCGTATCCAGTCATGATGACTTGGTTGTCAGAGGACTTTCTTATTTCAACGATTCCATCAATCATGTGGATGGAATGGCCTTGCTGTCGAATTTCCACCATGGACAGTAGGCTTCTCTGCAACTCTGGAAGATAGAGAACGTTCTTCAACAAGAAATTAGGGAATCCAGGAATCTTCAGTCGAATGGTGCCCATTCCCTTTGGTTTAATACTTGACTTATCTACAAAGTAAACTATGCCATCTATTGTTTCATTCAGTTCTTCAAAACAGTCTTTTCTAAATGTCATGTGTGATGTTGCACCAGTATCAAGCAGCTAACAATCTTTGTAAGATGAAAGAGAAGTCATTTCATTAATTCCAAGATTACAATGTGCAACAACACAATGAGCAGAATCAGAAGATTTACTAGCATCTTGATGTTTATTATCATCTTTATTTTGGTTATGCTTGTCTTTAATGGAGTCCCGTGAAGCCCAACACTGGTCTGATGTGTGTCCAGTCTTTCCACAATGCTTGCACTGCAAATCTGATCTTTTGGTGAAGTTATTTCTGCCCCCTCTGCCTCTGAAGTTTCTTCTTCCTCTTCCTCTCTTGCTGCAATCTCCCTTGGAAGGGTCTTTGGATTGGTCTTTGCCAGATAGGGAAGCACCAATACTAGATGCCAAAGAGTGCATCTTTACAACTGTTAGTGTAATTTAAAATAATAAACTTGATATGACAAAGAGAAATAGAAAAAAATAATAACCTTGCAGGTCTACAGTCTCTGCCAAGGTGATTTACAACGTAGTCTTTACGGTTTTTAATGCAGCTGAAAAAAGTTTATCTTTAGATAAACCAGACATATGTTTTATACCAAACCACGATCACAATCTCACACAATTATAATAAGCACAGTCCCTCGCCAACAACAGAACTATTAGAGCCATATAAAATATAAGAACCAAAGAAAATCAATATTTAAACACCATGCTTATCTCCTCCAGGCATAGCAGTCTTCAACCAAGTCTTCAGAAAGTTAATTAGACTGGAGTTTGATATCATCCAGGCCAAGAATAGGTGTGTAAACTTAACCAAAGCCCTTAAAAATTTAGAGCATTGGCCATTGATCAAATTGCTGATTGAGTCTAAATGCGTGACTTGTATCCTTTACAATTGTAATAGAGCTCGCCTTGTAGACTAACAGAAAAGCTTATGGGTTACAACCATGCAGATCCAACTTCAAAGTGCTGCTACATGAAAAACTAATAGTTTACATCCAAAATCGCTGACATGCTGCAAGACAAGTTTTTATACAGAATTCGATCTTTCAAGCTTGTCAAAATTTAACACATCCCTTTTCACCCAATATACCGTTGACAGAAATTCCAACAAAAACTATGGTCGATACATCCTCAGAGCTTTGGATACTTGACAACGACAAAAATTAGGGCAAAAATTAGGGTTTTTGTGCACTTCCAATGGTTACAGGCAATACATAAAAAAATTATGCAGCTTATTACCTACAGGAGCCATGCTATCAGTCACCAAGGAGGAGTCACGCAGTAGTCCACGCTATCTCCAACGCAGCTATCTCACGCTGTCACCAGTCTTCAATACACACAGTCCACGCAGTCTTCAGGCAGCAGCATATTCATCTTCAGTCTTCAATGAGAGAAGTTTGAGTTTGGACAAATGAGAGGCTGTGGGAAGGGTCGAAACCTCCACGCTGGTCTTCACGCAGGCTCATACTATCTCCACGCAGGCTTATACATCTCCACGCAGGCTCATACTATTTCCACGAGATTTAACAATATTTCAACATAGCAAGCATTATATATCAGTCAGCAATACCATCTCTTCTCCACGCAGCATCACGACAGTCACGACTATCGTTCTCATTTCAACAACAAATTTATTCAACTCCCATAAATATTACTTCCAACAACAAATTTATATAACTCCCATAAATATTACTTCATCCTGTCGTGGATCTGAGTCACACGTTGGGTAAAATTAGGGTTACACTAACGGAGGAGAGGTATCGTCACTACGCAGATATGCAGATATGTTATATTTTGCAGTCAACAAAAAGGTTTACCTCCATTCATACAACACTTTTAATATTCTTCACACGTTCCAACAAGAAGGAGCCTTCAAACTTCAACAAATTCTCCACGTTCTTGCAGAGCATCCCCCACGACTCCTCGAATGCACTCAGATCAATACACGCAGCATGCAGTGGTCTCTTCACGCTTCAGCATGTATACACCATTATTCTCCAATGCAGCCAGTAGTCTCTTCATAAAATTGCAGTCTCCAGTGAGTCACTGAATACAATGCTTACATCAAGAAAATAACGCATATGGAAGGAGGGAAGAGCAGAGGGCAAACTGGCGATGAGCAGGCAGCTCTGAAACAAATGGACAAAGGGCAGAATGTAGGTCTGGCAATGCACTGGCAAGCATACAGGCTGCCAGGACTGAAATTTAACAGCAAGAGTTATGGCAGGAACCTGCTCTGATACCACTTGTTAGTTATAACTCCCTATTCGATTCTATTCCAATGCCAATGCATATATTTATACATTTCAGGCGGTGGTTGAGATTCCGACCGGCCTATCCATATTCCTATGTAACTGTTCAGCTTCCTATTCTTTATTTATTTATTTACAATATATAATCCCTACGGATTATATTCTAACATTAATAAAGAAAATGACACTTGGAGAACTCGACTACATGAGGGGACACCAACCATGGCACCAAAGAACATGTGTAAGCAAGCTAGACTGATTGATACCAATCAAATCCAATCCAAAACTCAACAACCAGACAAGATCCTAAATCATAGGGATTTAGAGATCTGATTGGAGATTTGATTGGGATGGCATAAGACCTGGGAAAAAGCTATATATATGAGTGCACTGAAATAGCACGAGACGCCGTGTTGTGCATGGAGAAACTTTGCTGGGAATGCATGTGTTGAGTGTTTCTCCTGTTTCATAAGTCCATCGCTTAGTTTGCTACGAACTCTGAGAGAGAGTGCCGCGTGGAAGCTTTCTTGTTGTAGCTTGTTACGGACTCTGAGGATTGAGTGCCGCTAGGAAGTTACTTACTGTTCTAGTGCATGGTTGGTGATCCAGCTCGGGGGTGGAGCGGAGCAAACCGTTGAGTTGCTGCCTCCTATGGTTGGGAGGAATTGATTCTCCAAGTGTGTTTCCCTTGGATTCAAGTAAGTAGATCTGATTTAGTTTCTCATATATTTTGGCCTGTCAATAAAATATCTTGACAGTCGAAACAAACCCTTTGTCTTTGTTTCTTTTGATTAATTAAAGTCTTTCTTGATATATTGTTTATGCTGGGGATGTTACAGAACTACATTGAAATGGATCGACGGGTGGCCAAAAATTTGGAAAGAGTCATCTCACTGGGGTTCCATAGGAATCCCATCCCTCGTGCAGACCCCGACTCATCGATCCCAACCACTTCACACCTGTGCCAAACCTTCATCCCGAATTATTTGAGGCGAGCCTTAGAGCATTTCATTTCTTTCAAAAACATTATGGCTAGATTTTCTTCCAGAATATTTTTCTTAAGAATGCTATATTTTTGGGGGTTATTCAAACCCCTTATGTTCTAGGTTACGATCTTCATTAAAAACCAAAATCTTAAAGAACCAAAGGCACCCTAATAGTAGGGTATTGAAATTATTCCACTATCTTGAGTCTTGCTTCAGCAATACACTACCAATTATTCTTCCTTCCTGCTTTCTTTCTTGTTTCCTCATACTTCCTCTTGTTATATTTATGGGGAATTGGCTTGATCCCATAGGGGTGCATAGACCAGGTCTTGATGATGGCATCTTGAAGTAGGGAAACTCTATACCGAGGGAAAATTCCCTTCTCCTTATCATGATGTGCTTGTTCAGTTACTTCTAGATCAAGCTCTCATATATCCATATCCTCACCTTCTTCCTCCATTTCCAGATCTTGTTGGGGTGAGATCTACCCATCCCCATCCTTATCCTTCCTCATTTCTTTTTTCAACTGCTCCTATTTCGATGGTGGAGTCACAATATTTTTTTGCAAAGGATTCTTGCACCAACTCTTCCCTTTCAAGTGAATCCAAGGATTCAAACTAATTGGACAACATAGGTTTTTATGTATCTATGGGGCCCCTTTCCTGCGGCCCCATCGCTTATGATTTAGATCCCTTGTAAACCCATCCTCATCTAGTTTCTTAGGAAATGAGGGATGGGGGGGGGGGACTATTTTGGGGATAATCCCTGAAAATGTGACTGTACTCATGGCATCATATACACCGAAAGGAATATACTCATAATCCAAGGGTTGCATCTAGTCCTCATCTTCCCAAGTAAGATTTATTTATTTCAGTAACTCCTTTGACAGATCCATATAAACACATATTCTCATGTACGCCATGTATTGTTGGAATTTGGTATGTTAAAAAATCTCAATAAAAGAGCCCAAGGTGATCCCAATGTCCTTCAAAATCTATGGGTCCCAATACTCCCCCAATAGGGAGTATAGTCGGATCCATACTGGAGCTATTCGAATATATTCCTTATTAGGACATAATATTCATTCCAAGGCCCGATAAAGAGACCATCCAAGTATAAAAAATGTGCCCCCCCCATCCAACACTCGATTTCAATCTTTTAAGCTAATGAATCTTAGCGTAAAGAATCCCTTGGACCCTAGATGAAGGTTGAAGTGCCCCCTAGGTTTCCAAGTCGAGTTTATCCACCAAATTATGGATTTTTTCGATAGAAAAACCCTAATGAATTTACCAAATAGGGAATGATATTTCATGTATTGAATACTATCCCTTAACTTATCCAACTTGATATGCATCAAAGGAATCTAGGAAGATCTATGAAAGCACTGGCCTAGGCGCCATCCCCCAAAACCTTGTTGTAATTCCCCACTTTATTTGCTCAACCCTTCTCCTCCCATTTCATATAATGGAATTTACATGCTACCAACTTGGATCCCTATGGGATGATCTAAGGGGGAGGGGGCCGACCCTCCCCCTATCCTTGCTTCCATTAGCTTCTGTCAATTTCCCCACCTCAATAGTTCAACGAGTATTGAAAGAATCACATGCTAGAGATCACTACGGAAACCCTAGCCACCGTATTCATGTCAGAGCTCCCTGATCCATTAACTGTCAGGTTTTTATTTCTTTTAATATTGAATGGCTTAGGTTTTATGAGTTATAAACCTTTATTAATTCTCTATTTATTAGACATATGTCTCCATCATTTCTTCATATTTTTATAGGTGTAATTGTTCTCATCTATGTGGGCATGTGTACATAATTTTCACACTGAGGATGTCGATGATGGTCGTGTCACACTCAATTTTGGAATGGAATTTTAGTTTGATTCATCTAGTCATGCTAACCATCGTGATCAAAACATAATATAGGGGAATTTATGTTACATCGGAAAGATATAAGATATGATGCAAGTGAAGTTCTCCTCTTTCCAATGTATTAACTTTAGGGGCAAGTGGTGAGATACCTTTGAGAGAAGTTGTTATGTATCTAATATTACGAGCAATTATTTTAATATTAATGTAGTATTAATTAAAACATAGGATCACAACCTTTTAGAGAAACGGTGTATTTTTAACCTATAAAAGGTCTTCTCATCATTGTAATTAAATCATCATTCAATATTCAATTTTACCGTGGTTAATTTTTGGAATTCACGTGGGTTTTAGAGTTTTAGTCCGCTTCAAGTGGTATTAGAGCCTTGTTTGGCTTATAGCCTTATTTTAGGGTTTCCCTAAAATATTGGACATTGTCCAAAAGAAAAAGAAAAATGTAAAAAAAGGGGAAAAAAGGAAAGAAAAAAAAAGTTAAAAAAAGAAGAAGAAAAGATAAAAGTAAAAGGAAAAAAAAAGAGAGAGGGTAAAAGTGAAACCACACCTAGTTTCTTAAAGTGGGTTTGAGTTTGAATATAAAAGTGCAAAATAATTACTAGTAAAGAGAAAGTGAGATTTTAACTTAGGTGGGGAATGTAACACTCATTCCTCCCAACCACCCAATCTACTCACATTTTACAAATCTTAAGGGAAAATAAATATTTTATTATATAATAATTAATTATTATTCCTTAAACCTCACCATTCTTAATAAAACAAAATTCCTCCCTGCATAAGAAAAATGGTAGAAATGAATGAAATTAAAGAAAGAATGGTGAAATTAGAGCTTAACCAAGACCAAGGTTCTAAAAATATTGAGGGTTTACACTCAAGACTCAACCAAATCGAAGAAGAACAACACAAAAGCAAAATTGAATTATCAGAGACTGTCAAAAAAGAAGTCAATGAATCAGTATCTTGGGAGATGGAAGGTGTAAAAAGAAACATCACAGTATTGTTCGAATCCAGGTTAAGAAAACTCAAGCATCATTTGGAAAACACAAATACTACATTAGTGTGCAATATGTCAAAGGAAGACCAGCCATCCTCAAATTCAAGGCATCATAAGACAATTCCTCCCAAAAGAGGAAGTCCACAAGAAGAGTTCAATCATGATCTATCTCCAAATCATGAGCAGTCACTTTCTCCTCCAAAAAGGAATGGATATCAAATGAAACCCGAGTTAGAATTGTCAAAATTCAATGGAGACACAAAACAGAGCGTGGCATGGATCAACAAGGTAGAATAATTTTTTCCATACACAATATCACAGTTGACGAGGAAATGATAAAATATGCCTCTATGCAACTAGAAGAGTGGACTTACAACTGGTACATGTGGTGGAAGGTTACAACATAGGAAACTAAGCGCAAGTGGAGAACATTCAAAAACGATTTCTTTAAGAGGTTTGAAGACTTAAAAGAAAAATACTTCTTCGTAAAACTTACCAGACTGTAGCAACAAGGCGATGTCGATGAATACACCGATGAATGGGAAGCCCTGGAGACACGTGTGCCAGAACTCACAGACAGTCAACGCCTCTAGACTTATGTGTACGGAATAAAACCCTATATAAGAGATGAACTAGATCTACTAAATGTATCAACCTTGGACAAGGCGAGACGCACGGAAAAAATCATTGAAGAAAAATTTAAAAAAAGCATGGAACAAAAACCATGACAAAGATAGAAGCTCTATTCCAAATACGAAAACCGACACCAAATACTAGCCACCACATCTAAGGAATGACAACAAAACCACCTTAGAATCCCAATGGATGAAAGAAGGAAAGTGTAAGTATTGCGGAGAGAAGTGGGACCCAAGACACAGATGTTTAAAAAAAGAGACCACCAAGAACTTATATCAATGTGAAGCAGAAGAAGAAGACAAGTTAGATAGCGATGAATCTGACATAGAAGAAACTCGTGATATCAAAAATCCTTTGTCATATTCAGAAGATGAAGAAACTCCCAAAATATCAATTGCATCCATAACAGGAATACACCAACCACAAACATTAAAATTAAAAGGGCATATAAAAAATAACAATGTTGTAGTCCTATTCAACACAGGAAACACCCATAATTTCATCAACGTAAGTGTTGCAAGGAGGCTTACCCTTTTCATATATCTAGTACCCTACATGAAAGTAATGGTAGCAGATGGGAAAAAGATCGAAAAATTAGGGAAATGCCACAAAGTTAAGCTGCAAATACAAGATTATAACCTTGAGTCAGAATTTTAAACAGTTCCCTTAGGAGGAGTTGATGCAGTATTAGGAATTCAGTGGTTGCAAACACTAGGTACCTACTCAGCAAACCACCAAGAACACTTTATAAAGTTTAAATGGCAAGGAGAAAGATACAAATTATATGGGTTCCAACCCCCTCGCACGCAAATTGTGTCATCCCACAAAATGGAGAAGCTAATTCGAAAAGGAGCACCAGCATATGTCATACAATGCTAGGAAATGGAATGATTAACTTTAGAAGTAGTTAAACCAGATCATCCAGAGATCCAAGGATTAATCCAAAAATACAAAAAAGTATTCGAAGACCTCCCCATGGAGTTACCACCAGAAAGGAAGATCGAGCATGTCATCAAAATCAAGTCAGGATCCAGCCCTGTCAATGTTAAACCCTATAGGCATCCACACCACCATAAAACAAAGATTGAAAGATTAATCCATGATTTATTGAAATGTGGAGTGATTACAGAAAGTCGAAGTCCTTATGCTGCACCAGTAGTACTGGTACAAAATAATGATGGATCATTTAGGCTATGCATCGATTACAGAGGACTAAACAAAATAACTATTAAAGACAAATTCCCCATTCCATTTATCGATTAAATGTTGGACGAACTGCATGGTACTTTTCAAAATTAGACTTAAGGTCTGGATATTACCAAATCAGAGTAAGGCTAGAAGATGTGGCGAAGATAGCTTTTCGAACCCATGAGGGACATTACGAATTTAAGGTAATGCCTTTTGGTCTAACTAACGCCCCAATGACATTTCAAGCAACCATGAATAACCTATTCCAGTCATTCCTAAGGAAGTTTGTATTAGTGTTTTTTGATGACATCCTTATATACATTAAGACATGGAAGGATCATCTCACACACCTAGAACAGGTGCTCTCTATTTTAAAAGAAAATCAGTTCTACACCAAGATGTCCAAATGCACGTTCGGTAAACAAGAAGTGAGCTATCTTGGACACGTAATATCTAAAGAAGGAGTCAAGGTTGATCCAGAAAAATTCAAATCCATCATAGAATGGCCCAACCCTACTAACATCTCTAAGTTAAGAGGATTCCTCGGGCTAACGGGATACTACAGAAGATTCATTAGGAATTATGCACACAGAACCACACCCTTATCCAACCTTCTAAAAAATAATGCATTCCATTTGAATGAAGAAGCGGAAAAATGTTTTGAAGCCTTAAAAGGAATTATGTCCTCCACACATGTATTAGCTACCCCAGACTTCTCCAAACCATTCGTGATAGAATGTGATGCTTCAGGTTATGGGCTGGGAGCAATACTAATGCAAGATGAATACCCGATAGCTTTTGAGAGCAGGAAATTAAACAAGCGAGAAAAATTGAAGTCTACATATGATAAAGAAATGCTGGCAATTATGCAGGCATTGGTAAAGTGGCGACAATACCTCTTAGGGAGAAAATTCATGATCCACACAGACCATAATAGTCTTCAATACCTACTTCAACAGAAAACGTTGTCCACAGAACAATAGAAGTGGATAGAAAAAATTGTTGCTTTCGACATGGAAATAATACACAAAAAAGGGAAGGAAAATGTAGTCGCAGATGCACTCTCCAGAAAATATGAGCCTTATTACCTCTTACTCCATCTCAGTTGCAATTCCAAAATGGATGAATGAAATATGAAGTGAATACGCCAAGGACCTAGAAACAAGTACTATAATTAACAACTCCAACCATGACCCCAAGTTTGAATGGAAAAACGATATTCTTTGGTATAAGGGGAGGATTTATTTGAACTCACACTCTAAGTTCAAGGTTAAAGCAATAAAATAATCCCATGATTCACCAGTCGTCGGACATGTAGGATTCTTCAAATCTTATTATAATGCAAGAAGGTCATTTTTCTGGAAGGGAATGCAGAACGATATCCAACAATATGTGGCAGAATGCGACAATTGCTAGAGAAACAAAAGTGAAAATGTTTTAACCCCAGGGTTACTCCAACCCCTACACATTCCAAACCAGAAATGGGAAGAGATATCAATGGATTTCATCAATGGGTTACCTCCATCAGAAGGAAAGGACAAGATCCTTGTAGTGGTCGACCGATTAACCAAATTTTTTCACTTCATGGCAATAAAAAAAATAGACACGGCAAAAAAATTTGTAGAAGTATTTTGTAAAAATGTCTACAAATTGCATGGCTTCCCAAAAGTCATCGTCAGCGACAAAGATGCAAAATTTAATTGAAAATTTTGGAGGGAATTCTTTAAACAAATGGGTACATCACTCAATATGAGCTCATCTTACCACCCCCAAATAGATGGTCAGAATGAAGTCGTAAATACATTATTAGAAGCATATCTACGTTGTTTCGTAACAGATAAACAAAACCATTGGTCTCAATGGTTACACTTCGCAGAATGGTGGTACAATTCAACATACCACACCTCCACAAAAATGACCCCTTTCCAAGCGTTATATGGGTATGAACCTCCAAATTGGAAGGAGTTAGTTATGAACGACGCTAATGTTCCAGAAGTAAGGAACCAACTAGACAAATCCCAAAAAAAATTGAATTACTAAAGGATAACTTAATCAAGGCACATAATCGCATGAGGCAACAAGCATATCAATGCACAACCTAAAGATAATTTGAAGTAGGAGACTGGGTATTCGTAAGACTCCAACCCTATAAACAAGTATCCCTTAAAAGTTGAGGGAAACACAAGTCGGCTCCAAAGTTCTATGGACCGTACCAGATTATCCAGAAGATTAGTCAAGTGACATATAAATTGCAGTTACCTGATAAAATTCGTATCCACAATGTCTTCCATGTATCATGTCTCAAAAAAATGTTGGGTAAATGTCAAACAGTACAAACAATACTTCCTATGTTAGATGACGAAGGGAGGTTCATTTGGGAACCCGAGGCAATCATTGCAATCAAAGAAAGAAAACTCTATTCTAGAACACTCAAGGATTATCTCATTAAGTGGAAGAATTTTCCAGATGAAGACGCATCATGGGAGACAGAACAGTTTCGTCAACAATACCCATCCCTACCCTTGCTTTGAGGACAAAGCATTCTAAAAGACGACAGCAATGTTATGTATCTGATATTACGAGCAATTATTTTAATATTAATGTAGTATTAATTAAAACATAGGATCACACCCTTTCAATGAAATGGTGTATTTTTTACCTATAAAAGGTCTTCTCATCATTGTAATTAAATCATCATTCAATATTCAATTTTACTGTGGTTAATTTTCGGAATTCATGTGGGTTTTAGAGTTTTAGTCCGCTTCAGAAGTAATGTAAAGGGATATCACAAAAGTGAGTTAATATGTATAATATCTAGAAGTATGTGCGATGGAACTAAGGAGAATTATGTTTTCCCTAAACACTGCAACCAACTATTTTTTACCCAGATGTGTTAGATAGGTATCAATGGTTCATACTAAGACACGACCCTATATCAAAACATATTTTTAAGAACAACAATGTTACAATTCAAAGCAAATAATATAATAAGGGCGATGTTAATAGAGAGTGAAATGTACATGTTTTATTTCAACATTTATATTGTAAATTTGTCATTTTATTATTGTTATCTAATATAATTGCCCATTTAAGTTCTTTTATTCATTTTATGATTTTGGAAATGTAAATGGTAACAACCATTTTCAATAGTAATGTTGAAAAGTAGTAATGATGAAGATCCTCCCGTTTTGATAACCTTATGATACATATATAATGTGAATTGTTAAGAAAAAAATGAATATTTAAAGAGGTTTAGTAATGAATATTTTTTAGCCCATTGCATATTTAATTACCTATAGGTTTAGGTTTTTTCAAAGATTTTAAATACATTTCAAAACATTGTTATAATTTACATTATATAGATTTCATAACTTTTCGTTATAAGATTCAAAAAAACATTTACTATTATTACTAAACATTGTTATATTTCATATTAATCTTTCATCAAAGATTGTAAATAATATTTGTAAGGTTATAGTTAAGTATATGTTTGATGTTTTTAAAACCATTTTAGTTGTTTTAAAATCAATTTAATATGTAATTTATTGTTTATTTATCTAGTATTATATGACACTCTCCCATATTCATTTTGTTGAAATCAAAATTTCAATTAAAATTTGATACATGTTTACTACATTAATTTCATTTATTTATATATGTAACAACATGACAAACATATTGTTAGAAAATTGTTTACATTTGTGACAATATGATAGTAATTGCACCATTAGGAAGAAGGTTTTATTGATGTTTTTTAAAGATCCAAATCCTAGGCTCTATCAAGCGCCGAGATGGATCAAATCTTTCGAGGTGCAAACCTCTTATTAGGTATCCATTGATTTGATTCAAACCAAAAGACACATCTTTTTATTTAGGTCCACATATAATTTTATTATTATTATTATTTAATATTATTTATGGCCGACATATAATATTTTTTATTTTGTTAGGAACGGACATTGCATCATTTCCCCACACATGGTTTTAAAACCATATGCAAGGCCCTCCTACAATCATGGGTTGTTTAGGAGGCCTTGCAGATGGTCTTAAAACCATTTGCAAAGCCCTCCTAAACCATGTATAATAAAACCATGGGTTGTTTAGGAGGCCTTGCACATGGTTTAAAAACCATGTACAATAAAACCATGGGTTGTTTAGAATGCCTTGCACATGGTTTTAAAACCATGTGCAAGGCCAACATTTTTTTGTGGATAATTCAATTTTGTGTTTTTTACTTGACCCACATTTTTTTTACGATAATTAAATTTTTACTTTTTTATTGTTTTGTTAGGTAGGAAGATTATAACATCTCTCCCATATTAGATTGTTTTTGTGGCCGACATTTATTTTGGCCTATTAGAAAATTTATTTTTTATTAATAAAAATAAAGTTACGAAAGCGATATTATTTTTTATTTTGTGTTACAAAATCTCTCCCATAATATTCACTATCACTATTATTTTTTGCCGACATGTTACAAACTTTACATCACGTTACAAGATCTCTCCCATAATATTCACTATCACTATTATTTTTTGCCGACATGTTACAAACGTTATTAAAGTTACATCACATCACATTAGAAGATCTCTCCCATAATATTCACTATCACTATTATTTTTTGCCGACATGTTACAAACATTACTAACGTTACATCACGTTACAAGATCTCCCCCATACTAGGCTATAGAGCTCCTCTCGGCACAATAAATAGTTTTCACAAATTTTCACAGTAAATATGCATTTTTTTGTTTCATGATTTACTATGCGTACATGATGTCACAGTATATAAAAGTGGAGGAATAATAATTTTGTTAAATTTAATTATAATTATTATTATCAAAATTAATGCAAACTATAGTAAAAATATTTAAAATATATTTTTTGTAAATTTTTTTTAATCCACAAACATATTTTCAAATATTAATCAAACCACGCAATCATTGATTGAATCATTTACTATTCAAATTTGTAAACATGTTTGATCAACATATAACTCAATAACTCATGAACCCAAATACAATAGATGACATAAGTGCAATGTGTAACCTACACACTATGAAAAATGCACCAAATACAATATAAAACTCATGTCCCAATAGGATGTCCCCTAATCATTGAGTCTCCCTTGATTCTATTTCAAGTGGGGTAAGCAACATCTAACATTGTTTCTATTAACTAAACATAATTTTGAGGTAGGGTGCATATGATTCTTGTTAGGAGATTACTTATCTCTTAAAGTGCAAGTTGGGTTATACAATTGATTAGGGTTATGTGGCTTTATAAAGCTTTGGAGTTAAACTTAATTGAGGATCGATGTGATTATAGTGGTTAGCAATTGTTAATGTTATAATGGTTGGGGGTTGTTGTTTAAGGGTTTGTGGATTAGATGCATTTAGTGTTAATATCAATTAGGAGCAAGGGGGTTATATGGATCAGGGATTAAGATGGATATGTAGGTTAGGGTGTTTGTGGGTTTATATGGTTTGAAGCTTTGGGTTGAAAGGTATTAGGGGTAAGTGGTATAGTGGTAATGGATTAGTGGAATATGAGTTAGTTCCAAGTTAATGATGATTGTGTCCATCAAGGGATAAGGACACACAAATGTTTATGTAGTTACAAAAGTTAGGAATTAAGGTCAGATAGGTGAAAGTAGGGTTATAATGGTTTTGAGTTAATTCAATTTGGGGTTAGTGGGTTCTATGGGTTATGGGGTTATGAGATAAAATAATATCCAAATTTATTGACAATTTTATGCCATGAATATGTATTTTTCTTGGGATCATTATAGTCACTCACATGCAAGAATCACATAAAAATATATAGCACTATCTTTCAATAATATTATGGGCCCTCTCTCAAAGTTGAGGGACCCTTTAGATGCAATCATAGTTTCACGAAACACATGATAGTTTAATAATTCTAAAACACACAAGCATTTGTTTGAACTAGGCATGGGTGGAACCGATCCTGCCATGCCATTAAACAAGCGGGATAGGTAATAATAACTCTCACGTGTTATGTATTTCTATAACGCTCGAGCATTATAGAAATACATAAAAAGGGTCATGAATTCCATTCTGCATTCCCTGTCCATAATCGATTGTCGACAAGGAGAGGAACTCTCATGTGTTTGTAGTTTCTAGGTTGAAAGAGGAGGCTAGATTGGAGAGGTATGCATCTATTCCCTCCATTTTTTCCTATTTCCCGTATTATAAACATGTAATTTTTTATAGAATTTAATTGCAATTTTTATACACATCACATGCGGTATTCAAATTTGAACCCTTCCCAACCCTTCCAAAGGGTTCTAACCCATTCCTATGAGTGTAAGTTAAAATTCCCATTGAAAAAAATTTAAAATCTAAATTTTACACTTCCTATTAATAAGGACATAATTTATATAAACATTTCAAAAGAACGGAAACATTAGAAATTACCCATCCATATAAATTTGTCAAGATGTTGAAATTCCTATGATATAAATTTTGACTCGTCATTCAAAATATTGGAAATATCATAAATTATAATCACTCACTCACTCACCTCACCCACTCACTGCTTAGCTGTGGAAGATGACGACTGATGAATACAAGGCACTGACCACTGGTATATGACTCTAACTCTCAATTCACTTGTGGCTACAATCTAAGGTGTGACAATCTGTTAATGATTGGAGTTGTAACAACAAAGAACAACTACTAGTCTACTATTGGGCCTGAAACAATCCCAAAACTTTGTGCCTACTACCTATGTGAACCTGGATATCAATGTCCACTTGTTTTTCATCAAAACAAAATTCAAATGGATGGTTTGATGAGTCCTCCTCTATGAGACTTCATTTCTTGCATGAATATCATGGACTCACAACAACTATATAAACAACACTCAATGTCATGCAACTACAAATAATGACATGCAACTAGGATCACAAACTGCGTAGAGGTTGATTTATGCATTGATATAGGGAGGTGTCACTGAGAACACAATATGGAGAAACAATGAGTTAGAAAAAAACATTTGCACCAAAGCACCACAATGTTTATTAATAAAATTAAAAAAACAATTTTTGGCTCAATAATAGTCTTCAATTTGATGGGTGGTATGATCATTATGTAATATCTCTCTTCCCTTCCAAACATTTGTGGTTTCTCACAACATTTGCCTTCGACACTCACCACCAAAATACATATAAAAATTACATGTATTTACATCCTCTTCTCTTTAAATCCTCACCTCATTGTCATAACTAAGGATTATTATGCATGGACATCCTCACCTCATATTTATAACTAAGGATTATTATGCATGCACATCCTTACCTTATAATATCAATTGATTAAAGGCGCAGAGACAACCATATAATATCAAATGTGCCAAGATACAAAGAGTAGGATACAAGTATACAAGTAAGTCTTATATTAAATTTGTCTTATAAGTATTTAATTAACACTATCAACTAAGATTTGACATGTTGGATTGTTGTTATCTTCTCATCACTCCTTACTAATGTGATTGCAAGGCATTCTTTGAAGGTGAAGTCCATAATTTTACATCTTCTTCCTCACTCTTGTGCCTTTTGGTAAGACAATACGAAGGGTAGTTTCCCGCATCAGCATGGAAAATTGTTTCGACACAGAGGTAGATACATTTATTTTTCATTAAATAACTTAAATTTCCTACCTGTGATTACGGATTCGCTGAATCATGGATTGGTATAGAACACAACAAATTTTAGATCCCTGAGATCTGAATTACTCACACCTAGAACTTTGTTAAATCCATCCATTAACAAACTTCTTTTGGTGTTCTAGTTCAATTTAAAAGGAAGACTGTCGAGACTCAAACATACAGTGAGTTGCAAGTATCTAATTGACTTAGGCTTGATTCCATTGCCCCTCCATCCTGTACTTGCATCTTGGTTATGAATGTGTGTGTTCTATGTTTAATACTTGTTTTATGTTTTCCCGATGCACATTGGGTTAATGAATGTTAAATTACAACCTACATCCCTCCTCACCATATAGATTTTAACCCCTGTAACCCTTTAAAACATATCTTTTAAATCCCAACCATCCCAACTCTTATAAAATTACACTCACCATCCTTATAACCCATTTAACATCTAACATTTAACACATATAACCCTACCTAATTTAATACATAACTCATAAAAAAAACACCTCAACACAGTTAACCACTAGCCTATATGTACTCAATAAACACCTAGATACTATAACCCCAAACAACTAGTCCCTACAAATATAAACCATATATCTCCAAGAAGCTTTTTGTTATTATAGTATATTGAGATGAGATTTATGTTTCTAATAGAAACGTTCTTGCACAATACTTTTTCATTTTTCATTTTCAAGAGATGGAATTATAGCATTTATATGTTTCTAACAATTTGTTTTTTAATTTTTTGATTGCAATGTCGAAAATGGATGCACTGTTACCAAATTTTTTGTACCATAATTGGGTTACCTGAGGAGCCGCCAGTTGACAGACTTGTTCAAATTCTGATTCCAGTGTATCAGTTGATCCGTCTGCTTGTCTAGCCAATATTGGCTAGTCACTTTTTTATTTGAATAATTTTGACCATGGCCCCACGGGGTTTGTAATAAAATGTGCTAGTAGGATAATTTTGAGTGGTTCGGTCTCCTGAGACATAGAATATCAAATAGGATATTCCAGGGAGTTTTTTGCCCCTGACAATTATGCTTTTCCTTCAGCCAAGTATAATTGACGAGGTTTTCTCCCGCTTCCTCCAAAGCTGGAATGCCCGATGTTGAATTCTGGGTATTGGGGGGTTATTAGAGCCCAACTAAATGTTATAAGCCTAATAGAAATTATTTAGATAGATCATGGTCATGTCCTAAGTCATCTGGACACAAAAAAAATTCGAAAAAATCTTTTTCAAACAGTGAAAAATTAATTTTTAATTGCTTTTCCTAAGTTTTTTAGGTTAATTTTTCCATAAATTAAACGAAAAAAACCCGCTCATGGTAAGTTGCTCATCTAGACTCCGAATTCAGTGATTGATGGCTCTAACCTTAAGCCAAAAATCATTCTTGATCAGCCAGCCAGTCAGAACCAACTTTCAGATCAACAATCGGACACATAATGCCTTTTTTCTCAAAAAAGTTAGTTTTGAGTAAAGAAATGAATTTTTATTAAAAAAATGATTATTTTGGAGAAAAATAAAACTCTCCAAATTAATCCAAATTCAATAAAATAAAAGGATAAATGACATCTCATGGAGCACTTATGATGATTGGAGTTATCATAACTCAACTTCAGTCATCATTAAGAGAGCAATTAATTTATTATCGGTTATCAGACATGTCATCTCTAGCTAAAGATGGGATGGATAGCTCTCATTGGTCCGGTGATTTGATCGAGGTGAATACTAAAGTTTACACCATCAGTAGGCTTCCCAGACCTAACAAAGTAGGTTTCCGGACCTAGCAGGCAGCTTTCCCATGCAGCAGGGTGCCTCCTTCAGTAGCTCATGCCCCACTCTCTCCTGAGGGTGCCTTCCACACATGTGGGCTCATATGTGGGTGGATTTCAGTGTTTAGGGTTGGAGTGGGGGCGCCTTGCCTGGGTGGAGGCCTCCCCTCACTCCCAGTTCTTCGATTTAGTTCTGGCATCTTTGTTTGGTGGCCAAGTTGGTTAGGGTTTGAGGATTGGTTTTAGGGTTTTAGCACTCTCTCATTGTACAAATAGAGGTTCCTTTAGCTCTATTCGGATGGATATTTATGTAAATAACCTCTGGTGAATTACTGTAATGTTTGTTGCTTTTGCAATCGTATAATAAATTTTAAGGATTTGGAGGCATACATGGTGTGTGAATGTGGATGAACAATTGGAGAATGAGGTGAAATGTTTCAATTTTTGTCTTTTATTGCTTAGGATTGGATAATAGCTCATGCTTTAGAAGGCTTCTATAAGCATGTAAGATTGATCATTTGATGTTACAACTTGATCTTTTATGGTTTTGTTTCTATGAATTAAAGTAGCATCGATTATTCAGTTGTATGACATGCTCTTTACATTTTTATTTACCAAACATACATGATCTAATCCATTGTTTGCAAGTATTGAGTTGAAATTGTGCAGGTCATCTCATTGAAGCGAGTAGGAGTTTGAGCTCAGGTGCATCCTCTCCTCTCGAAGCCAAGGAAACTTCCAAATTTTCAAGATCCAAAGGAATCCAAACCCCATCAAAGTACCACAGGTTTGAGTGTTTCTTTCATATTATTCATCTCTCAATTTTTTATAAAATCTTTGTTTTCTTGGGATTAGGGCACATTTTGGCTAAAGTGAACATTCATTAACTTAGCCTTTGCCCCGGTTGGCTGCCATGTTTACTTTTTGCAGATTTTTAGGCCTTATTTTTGTAGCCATTCATTCCCTTAGTTTGTTGTCCACTTTTCCCCACTTTTCACCCTTTTGGACAGCCCTCTTTTGCCTCCTTTTTTTCATTTTTTGCAGCCCCTTTCCATCCTCTTTTTCAACCATCTTTGGGGCTATACTTTCAGCCTTTTTTACCCTCATTTGCAGCCCTCTTTCTCCCTTAGTTTCCATCCTTCCTTGACTTGTCTTTTTTCCTCTTTTCACTCCCTTTCCCCCTCTCTTGCCTTGCCTTTCTCTTTCCTCTTCTCTCCTTTATTTTCGGTAAGTTTGGGTAGTTGTTTTTATCTAGTTTGTGGATTTATTTTCAAGTTATTTTTTATCAACTAATCCTATAACAAGTGTATGTCTAGAGCTCTTAGTTTCAGGCGGGTGAAGGAGATCCCAAAGGCCACAAGCAAGCAAGGAGTGCAAAAGAACAAAAAGACTCTCTCCCTCTTCTCTCAATCCCCTTATTTACCTGTTCTTCCAAGAAGCAAGGAACACATCATCATTGTAAAAAAACTAATAAAAAGGGCTACTGGGAGTAGGTCTCCTTTCTTTTATACTTCCCCTATTTGGGGGAAGGGTGTTGTGTCATTTTTCATGATCTTTTATTGTAGTTTCCGATAAGCAATTAGCTTAGTTATTTGCTTAGCCTTAGTTTCCATTTTTTGCTAATGGCTAGTTGTTCCTTAGCATAAACACTAATTGCTAGATTTATTATTGCATTTTGGTATCTTGTTATATAATTGTCAAATCATAAAAAGAACCAAAATCTCTTGAATCTCACCGTAAGGTGGATCAAGAGTGCTCTCTGTCGAAGAGTTTAATCAACCACTTTCATCTTAATTGTTGTGCTTGTTTAATCAATTAATTATTTAAGACTCTTGAACTTGCAAAAACACAAGTCAAGAGCACTCTCTAATGGAGAGCATCCTAGGTTTGCACAATCCCTGCATTCGCTGCATATAGATTAGCTAAGTCTCTTGAAACACTGTCATAAGACGGGGTCAAGAGCTCTCTCTGTCAGAGAGTCTAATTAATTGTTTTAATAAAATATTCAACACACATACCCCTTTAATTAATTAACCCCCTTCCCTCCTTGCCGGAGTATGCTTTGACCAATCCTAGATCGGAATACCCAGAAATGGAATTGGATCTTTAAACCCTACAAGAGTAATTTAATAACCATTAAACACCCTTAACCAACGCACCGGCATTGTAGGGATCCTTCCAAAGTACTTCCTATTAGAGGCACCAGAACCTGCCACTGTCTTAGATTCCCGACTAGCTGGTCACTTGACAATATCAGCCTGGGATACTGGGCGGGCTCGACATGTCTTAAACGGAGGAAATTTAGAAGAGTCTCCCAGCTTTGACAAACCTTCGTTGACACCCTAATCAAGAGCATTTTTTAAAATTCTTAAAATCTACCAAGAGCACTTGCAAAACCTAATATTCACTAGCCTAATTCCTAGACTCTATTTCACTCATTTATTTGAATCCATAAGGCACTGGTCCTTCGTTATAATTGAGTAATATTCTATCTTGATCAACTATCTATGGTTTATTTTTGCTGATTATATCTAAATGCTTAAGTTACAAGTCTGGAATATTTTCTTATCTTTCAGTCTCTTGCTAGCGACATGGATTGCTCTGATTTATGTGTCACATTCATAAACTTAATCATTTCTAATCACAAGTAACTCCTAAACAACACCCATTCGCATACAAAACATCTTAAAACTTAACTTAAACATTGAGCCATAGAAAACTCTTTGTTAGGGACTACCCCCCTTGGCTTCATTAGGAGTTAGCCTAAACGAAGGAGCTAGGAGACCTTGCTCTGTGCTTGCCCCCAAGGTCACACCTCTCCTACTTTCTCAAGTGAGGAGACAACTTTCAATTGATTTCTACTGCTGGTGTGCAATCGCCGGACAACATATCTTGGCATCGTTGCCGGGGACAAATCTTTTTGTTCCTGGACGACCTTTGTTTCTTTTAGTTTTTTACCTTTTTTTTTGTAGATTTTTAGTCCAGTCACTCTCTGAAATTAGAATTAAGTCCACCTGGCGACTCCACTGTCAGTTAACACCTCAAGGTATTCTACTAGAAGAAACTCTGTAGGTTTTGTCGATTTCATCCCTGACCCCAAAAAGGTCTTAAGGAGGAGATTAAACAAACTATCTTCTCACAGGATCCTTGCAGAACTTGGATTTGAGTCTGTAAACATCCATCTTTTATTTCCAGAAAGCTTAGAAAATTTGCAAAATAATAACTGTTTCCTTAATCCAATGGGTGATTTTTTTACTCAACTTAACTTTGCTCAGATAGTAGGTCATCCTCATGATATCCCTGACAAGGCTATAGACAAGCTTACGACATATAATGGCATTGATGCCTCCCTCTTTGCTGAGCAGCATATCAGGAATTTCACCAGACACTGTGGTGCCCATGTCAGGGGTACTGATAGGCATGAAGATTTTTACATGACCTTGTTTTCCTTGTCTTTGGATGGCAAGGCTGGCAACTAGTACGATAATTTGCCGGACAATTCTTTCGCCACCTTAGCAGACTTCAAGGTTGCTTTCCTTGGAAAGTTTTGACAGCAGAAAGGAGCCTAGACATCTAGTAGCGGCTTTGACCAGCATAAAAAAGTCTGAAATGGAAACCATGGATGAGTTCAACAATAGGTTCACAAAGTTGACAAATTCCATCCCTGACACTCATGCTCCTCCTGTAGCTTCCACTTTGGATTATTACATTGAAGCATTGAGTGGCAAGATCCAATACCAGATCAAAGATAAGGAGCCGACTACTTTACTTCTAGCTCAGGGTTTGGCCATCAAAATTGATAAGAATATGCAGTCATCTGGTGAATCTAACCTCCAGGGTTATTCAAGAGCTTCAACTCCTTTGAAAATTAGTGAACCTAAAGACAAGGATCCTTTATTAGCTATGAAGGATGCCTATGAAAAACAGATGATTGAAATGAAAAGGGAGATGAAGAAAAATATGGAGGAAGTAGAACAGAAACACTTAGCACGGTCAAAGGAGATTCAAAATAGGGTGGTAACGATGGAAAGAACTCAAACTCAGCCTGCTCCTAGAACCTTTCCTACCAACCCAACTTGGCAAAGAAAGCATCCCAACCATGAGCAGAGGCCTCCTCATCAGCTAGAGGTTGCTAACATGGTTGAGCAGTATAAGCCATTTTGTAGGGCATGTAAAGACCTTTATGAAGAATCTTCTTGTTATTATGCATGCTATGTTCAGGAGCATGGTTTTCCAGTGGGTTGTGGTCCTAAAGCATCATCAAGAGAGCCTGAATACATTAACACAGTTGGATAGCTCCATTCTTTCACCACAGAAACCCAGTGTCAAGTCGAAGATTATAATCAACAATTTGATAATCTCACTAAAAACTTTGGTACTAATCCTGCAAATGAGCATAATGATGATAGTTTGGTAGGTTTACTACCTTGTGACCTTTTTTCTGAAGGAGATGACTATGATCATGAGGAAGGATATAGCCAGAGATGTGATACAAGTGAGGAAGAACCCTTACATCTGAGATGGATGACAACTACGAGACTTTAATTGAAAATCCAATCTTAGAAGTTTCATATGATGAGATTCCTCCATGCTCTTCACCGGATAACAAATATTTGGAAAGTTGGGTCCCCTGTGATATCTTTGAAACCCAGCTTTTTGAAGAAGATAGTTTTGAGCAAAATGAGAAGTCTAGATAGGGACTTGATAACAATGATGAGGCATCTCTCATATCCGACATAGATGGTGATGATGACTATTGGACTTTTATTGAAAATCCAACCTATGATACCTTTGAGAATATTTTTGAGAAACTCATGTATGATATGTCTAGCAAGGGGAGTTGTTATTCTGAGACTTATGAAAGTTGTAAAGAAGAAGAGTTAGAGTTTTCATATGATTAGTCAGAACTGTACCTGAGTATCGGTAATAAGGATTTGAAAAAGCAGTGCAGTGAAGAATCAAATGGGATATAACTAGTTAAAGTTTTTTATCATCCATTGTCTTCACATATAAATGTTCCTTATGTTTTGGAGCAGCTCGGGGCTTATACAATGAGTTATTATTTGATAAGCCTTGATGATCAGCATGATGGAGTAGTCGACCTACCGCATCATCTCGATTTGTATATTAGCGCTATCTAGTCATGGATAGAAGCAGAATGCGCGAGCACCTACCAGTTTGGGAAGAAGTTTGATGACATTATTGATGCCTATGATTCCCCATCCATCACGCCCATTCTGGATCATCACGTAGGTTTGCATTTTCTGAAAATCGTGTCCTTACTTTGGCCGGTAACCAAAGGCAAGGCAAAACTTTTTTATATTAATAAAATGCTTAGGTGGCTACACTAGATTTATGATTACACCTAACCTTTTGTTTATCATGCTTAGAGTAGGAAAATAGGCTCCTTAAAGTGAGCGTTTACTTTAGCATTTTCTTTATGTACTTAGAAATAAATAAATTTTCAATGAAGTTTTTTCTTTGAATAAAACAACTTTTGGATCATTGGCTCTTTTTCATAAAACTTGTGCTACTAAGGTTTTCTTGTCAACTTGATATGTTTTTACAGGATATGGAAACCAGAGATTCTAGGGTTCTCGTATGCTCTCCTTGCATAAGAGACTAGATCGAGCACATGTCCCGCAATTGGAGCCAGATGTTACCAACTTTTTTGTACCATAGTTGGGTTACCTGAGGAGCCGCCAGTTGACATACTTGTTCAAAGTCTGATTCCAGTGTATCAGTTGATCCGTCTGCTTGTCTAACCAATATTGGCTAGTCACTTTTTTATTTGAATAATTTTGACCATGGCCCCGCAGGGTTTGTAATAAAATGTGCTAGTAGGATATTTTTGAGTGGTTCAGTATCCTGAGACATAGAATCTCAAATAGGGTATTCAAGGGAGTTTTTTTCCCATGACAATTATGCTTTGCCATCACCCAAGTATAATTGACGAGGTTTTCTCCCGCTTCCTCCAAAGCTGGAATGCCCAATGTTGAATTCTGGGCCTTGGGGGGTTATTAGAGCCCAACTAAGTGTTATAAGCCTACTAGATATTATTTTGATAGATCATGGTCATGTCCTAAGTCATCTGGACACATAAAAAAATTTCGAAAAAATCTTTTCGAACAGTGAAAAATTATTTTTTAATTTTTTAATTTTTAATTACTTTTACTAAGTTTTTTGGGTTAATTTTTCCATAAATTAAATGGAAAAAACCCGTTCAAGGTAAGTTGGTCATCCGGACTCCGAATTCAGTGATTGATGGCTCTAACCTTAAGCCAAAAATCATTCTTGATCAACCAGCCAGTCAAAACCAACTTTCAGATCAACAATCGGACACATAATGCCTTTTTTCTCAAAAAAGTCAGTTTTGAGTAAAGAAAAGAATTTTTATTAAAAAAATGATTATTTTGGAGTAAAATAAAACTCTCCAAATTAATCCAAATTCAATAAAATAAAAGGCTAAATGACATCTCATGGAGCAGTTATGATGATTGGAGTTATCATAACTCAGCTTCAATCCTCATTAAGAGAGCAATTAATTTATTATCAGTTATCAGACATGTCATCTCCAGCTAAAGATGATATGGAGAGCTCTCATTGGTCCGGTGATTTGATCGAGGTGAATACTGAAGCTTACACCATCAGTAGGCTTCCCAGACCTAACAAAGTAGGTTTCCAGACCTAGAAAGCAGCTTTCCCATGTAGCAAGATGCCTCCTTCAATAGCTCACGCCCCTCTCTCTCCTGAGGGAACTTTCCACACGTGTGGGCTCATCTGTGGGTGGATTTCATGTTGAAATATTGTAACTTCGAAGAATATTCTATATGTATCTTTTTGTGGTCCCCAATGGTCCTACCGGGCGAACCACTTGTATTACATTGTACCCCGATGCTCCTAATCGAAAGATCTAATAAGAGTCATGAGGTAGTCCCCTCTAATTGTAAAGGTGGGTCATTAGCACCCCAGTGTGGTTACTTGATCCTACATGTGTAACTCGAGCCCACATGATTTAACTTGAGCCTACATGTCAAATGAGTTAACTTAAGTGAACGGATGAATATAAATAGAGGTGTAGTGCTCCTCATTTGGAACACACACACTCTCACTTGTGTAGTGCATTAGTGGAGAAGAGAAGTAGCTGGAGAAGGAGGAGGATCAGGCTTTGATCTCCTTGCTGGTTTTATCTTTTATCTTTTTGGGCATCTATATTGAGGAAGATTTTGCTGGGGTTTTCCCTTTAGGGTTTTCCCAGGATAAATCTTTGTGTTCCTTTTTTTATGATTGTGCTTGTATATCTTTCAGTGATCCTATTTATATGCTTTTGTCATGAAAATGAAATGAAATACTGATGTCTTAGCTAAGCATATGAAAAATTTAACATGGTATCAGAGCTAACCTGAAAAGAAGACATTGTGCAACTGTAGAATCTAGGGCTTCTTACTTTTTGGGTCTCTCTCCACAATCCATCAGCAAAAGTATGCTAGGATGACTCTCCATTGAAGGGTGCATCTTTCTGTCGAAGCAGAATTCGATTCCGAACATTTCCAGTTTTCGATGTGGAATTTAGGGCTTTCTACAGAAGAAGAATTTTTGAGTGAGACCAGCATAGGATTTTTCTCCTCATCAAAACCAAATTTTAGAGACCTGTATCAAGAAATTTGGTTGGGCGAAACTCTGGGAAAGTCAAACCCTAGTTTGACCCCGAGGTAGAAAAACCCTAAATACTAAAACTGCTATGTTTTGGTACATTCACTATATTCCGATATTGGCGAAGGATCAAGAGCTGAAAATTGTAGGGACTGAAGATAAAATCCTGATGAACATTTTCTCCAAAATTCATCCTCATATTCGTTGTATTTCAGGAGATATGTTCTCTCCAAGTTAGGGTTCCAGCCTCTTCCAGAATTCATCCCTAAACAGGACACCTGGGGAGAATTGTAATATCTTGGGATATAGAGGTCCAAATGGAATTCCTAAAGATGTTCCAGAAAGGTAACATAATTTAATTTCAGTGGTCTGAATATCAGACTTAGAAGATGAACCAGTGACATGTGGCATGCCATACAGCTTCACTATTTTGAATAGTCATGTAACAGTTCACCTTGGGAAAAGGATCATAAATCCAAAATGGTGAACCCAATTCTGATGAAACCTATAGTTTTGGATCAGGGACATGTGAGGTTACCTCAGTACAAAATTTTAGATACAGAAGAGCAGAAAGTTTAGAGATATCATAGAAACAATAACAAGAATTTCTACTAAAGAAATTGGAAAATTAGGGCTTCCTGTTTCGGGAGCTTCCCTCCACTGTTTTCAGAAATGGAGTACATTGGACAAATCCATTTGAAGAGATATAGCCAATCAGATCTGAAAGATTCCAAGTTTTTGAAATTAGGGTTTCTATGACAAACCCTAGATCAGCCAGCTCCGGAACCAGGACGGACACCTCAAATCGGTAAGATCTAATCCTTTGCTATGTTCATTTGAGGTTCTCATTTCAAAGTGATCTATGACATCAGCTTGATGATAAGCTTGGTGAAGTTGACAACTTCCAAGCCTAGAAGTATATGATCTCTCTGAAGAAAATGGATTGGACACCTACATGAGCATAGAGGTTCCAGTTTCAAAGGGAGATGCGGCTAGAAGCCTTTCTCAAGAAGAACTTGGTCAAATCCCAGAAGATCATTGATGATTCAGTTACGAATCAACTTGTACTACAAGTGTATTTTCTAAAGACATCGATGAGGTTTGATTCCTTGACCAAGCTATTTGAAGGGAAGAACATAGATCGGAATATGACCTTAAGAAATCAGCTGAAGAATATGAAGATCCAGAATGCAGAGACCATGCAGTCATAAGGATCTCTCAAATCAAAGGACAACTTCAAGCGGGGAAAGAAGAAGTAAAGAATGCAGAAGTGGTGATAGCCACCTTGAATGGCTTTCCAGGATCATGGAATTCATTCATTCAAGAAATGTGTTCTAGAAGGAAGTAGTTACTTTCAGCAGACTTTGGGAAGAAGAAGAAGCTCGTCTCTAAAGATCAAGCTCTCATCTTCCAAAGAAAATCCCTCAATCAATGAGGAATATGAAGATCTCAACTCTTGAAGAACTGCTTATCCACCTCAGCATTTGGATAATAAACGATGCTATCATGAATGAAGAAGATGATGAAGCTGAAGACTCAAGGAGTATACCCATGAAACAAATAAAAGATAAGTATTCAATTGTCATTTCATGATATTGTTTTGTTATGCATTTGATTATATTCAGTTGATGTATTATGCATGATATAATGTTTGCATTAATGACTATATACTTCTGATATGTATGTGATGGGTAAGTAGCTCATGGTGCTATACAACTCTCCATTGCTACTTATCAAACCTCTTTGCTGACATATTGGATTAGTGCACAATCTCAATAATGTCATGGTGGAGATGGAAGGCATCTAGAAAGTTTATAAATGTTGTATTGACTAAACAGTTGCATGATGCATAAGAATTTGTCGTTATGCATATGTTTTATGAAATAGTTCTAACCATGCAACTGATGCATTTGAATTCTAGGAAAGGTCATTTACAACCTCCTACAAGAAAATAAGGATGAGACTTGTTCCAAAGAATAAGTGATGACAATTCAAGATCCACTCCAATAAACATGAATCTAAAGCTCCCAGGGTCATAGATACCATGACGGAAGAAAGAGCTTCAGAGAGTGGTAGATCCACCTTGAAGGATGAAGACCTCCATGGGTACAAGAGATAACTCAAGATGAAGAAAAGAATGCTATGATCAAAGAATAACAGTTGATCATGGGGAATGATGTATACGATATGATGGAACAAGTGTACAAAGCAAGGTTCGTGATTCTCCCCAAAAAAAATAGACTATGACATGACATACTCTATTGACTAGTATATATCAAGCATAGAACCACCTGAACAGAATGAAGAGGGAAGATGATACTCCACTTCAGGGGGAGTGACTGTAGAAAATTATATCTGAGTTCAACATGGTATGACATGATGGATAGCTTTGTGATGGATCGAGACTTTACCAAGAGTAAAGTGGGTTCCAACCTTCAAGGTTGAATGCAGAAGACTAGGATATGTTGATGACCTAAGAAGACAAACTCATAGAAGATGTTGTGATACTAGAATGATAAATGTGGTATCTTCCAAATGGATTTGCAAGATAATATATGTTGCTGATAGAAGTAAGGTAAGAGTTGTGGCTAGAGGTTTCTATCAGAAAGAGGGAATTAATTCTAAAGAGACACTTACTCCAGGAAGCAAGGTACATTTCCTTCAAAACTATCATGGTAGTTTCTTCCATGATGAAGTAAAGACAAGCCTTCCTTAATGGTATGATTGAGGAATATTTTTACATCGAATAGTCATGAGGATTTGAAGTTGAAGACAGAAGGAATCAAGTATGCAAGTTGAAGAAGGCCCTCTATGGATTGAAGCAAGCTCCCAAAGCTTGGTATGGAATAATAGATAGTTTCCTGATGAGCATGGGCTTTGCCAAGAGTAAAGTTGATCCTAACCTTTCCTACAAGGTTGTAGAAGATGTACCTATCATTCTATTACTATATGTGGATGACTTATTCTTGACAAGGAATGAGAAACAGATCATGGAAAGAAAGAAGAAACTAGCAGAAGAATTTGAGATGAAAGACCTTGGGTTAATGCATTATTTCCTAGGTCTAGAAGTATGGAAAAGTTCAGAAGGAATATTTCTCAACCAAGGAAATTATGTAGTAGAGATATTGAAGAGATTCAATATGTTGAAATGCAAAGTCATGGCCACACCCATGGACTCCAACCTGAAGCTGTTAGCTGATGACTCATTAGAGTTAGTGGATGTGACTCACTACAGACAAATCATTGGGTCATTGATGTACTTAACAAATACCAGACCAGACATTTGTTTTGCTATGAACACCTTAAGTCAATATCTTGTTCAACCAAGACGGGTTCACCTAGTAGCTGCAAAACATGTGATGAGATATCTGAAAGGGACTATAGACTTTGGTCTATACTATGATGGTAGCCGTGATTATAGATTGTATGGCTACACATATGCAGATTGGGATGGAAGTATCTCAAACAGGAAAAGCACATCAGGTATATGCTTTTGTTTGAGGTTTGCTATGAGTTCATGGTTTAGCAGGAAACAGTCCAGTGTTTCTCTTAGCACGGTTGAAGCAGAATACATAGCAAATTGCTCTACTAAGTTGTGAATCCATATGGCTTCAGAAGCTGATATCATGTCTCTTTGACCTGAAGATGGACACAACAATGATTCTATGTGATAACCACAGTTGTGATGTCAAAGAACCCTGTGTTCCACATAACACGTAGAAATCCGGTATTTCTACATACAAGATAAGATGAAGATAATGATACTGTAGATGCAGATGATGGTGATTTAGTATTTCTATATTGAATATAGAGATGATGATGTTTCAGTATTCCCATATTGAAGATATAGATGATGATGATTTCATTATTCCCATATTGAAGATATAGATGATATTTCAGTATTTACATACTGTAGATATAGATGATGGTGATTCTGTATTTCTATACTAAATATAGAGATGATGATAATTTCAGTATTTCTATACTGAAGATATAGATGATGATGCTTTTAGTATTCACATACTGGAAATACAGATGGTGATAGATCAGTATTCAGATATTGAAGATGTAGATGATGATGGTTTGGATGATGATGTACTGACGAAGGCTCTGCCTCGAGTAGAGTTTGAACACTTTCAAGACAAGCTTGGTGTTGTTCAGAAAGACCTTCCTAGAAAGGGGGAGTAGTGATGTTGCAGTGGGATTGTATCATCCCTGGGAATTTTCCCTAAAGTGATCCGGAGACCTCGGTCCTCGAGAATGAAGAGGGATTGTATCATTCCGGGACATCTGTCCACAATAGATCCGGTGACCTCGGTCCTCGAGAATGTGGTGGGATTGTGTCATCCCTAGGCACTTGCCCTAAAGTGATCCAGAGACCTCGATCTTCGAGAATGAAGAGGGATTGTATCATCCTGGGACATCTATCCATAATAGATCCGGTGACCTTAGTCATCGAGAATGTGGTAGGATTGCATCATCCTTGGACATCGTCCTAAAGTGATAGGGAGTGATTATCCCATAATTGTATCCGGTGACTTAGGTCATCGAGAATGTGGTAGGATTGCATCATCCTTGGACTCAAGTCCTAAAGTGACAGGGAGTGATTATCCCGTAATTGTATCCAGTGACTTCGGTTGTCGAGAATGTGGTAGGATTGCATCATCCTTGGACTCAAGTCCTAAAGTGATAGGGAGTGATTATCCCGTAATTGTATCCAGTGACTTCGATCATCGAGAATGTGGTAGGATTGCATCATCCTTGGACTTAAGTCCTAAAATGATAGGGAGTGATTATCCCGTAATTGTATCTGGTGACTTCGGTCGTCAAGAATGTGGTAGGATTGCATCGTCCTTAGACTTAGTCCTAAATTGATAGGGACTAATTCTCCCGTAATCAATCTGGTAACTTAGGTTGTCGAGAATGTGGTGGGATTGTATCATCCCTAGAATTTAAGTCCAAAAGTGATCCAAAGACTTTTTGTCTTTGAGTTGTGGATTGCAGGTTGTTGCTACTGATGATGATGCCGTACTAAATCGAAAGATCAGAGTATGATGATGATGACGTACTGATCGAAAGATCAGAGTATGATGATGATGACTTACTGATCTAAAAGATCAGAGTATGATGATGATGCGCTATGATTATGATGTTTCTGATCGAAAGATCAAAGTATGATGATGATGTTTCTGATCGAAAGATTAGAATGTGATGATGATTATGATCGACAGATCAGAATATGATGATGATGATGTTGCTGCTGATCGAAAGGGAAAAGTGTTGATGATGATATTGTTGATCGAGAGATCAAAGTACTGAAGATGTTGCTGCTGATCGAAAGGTCAAGGTGCTGAAGATGTTGTTGCTGATCTAAAAGTCAAAATGCTGAAGATGTTGCTGATCGAAAGGACAAAATACTGAAGATGTTGTTGTTGATCGAAAAGTCAAAGTGCTGAAGATGTTGTTGATCAAGAGGTCAAAATGCTGAAGATGTTGTTGCTGATTGAACAGGAAAAGTGCTGAAGATGTTGCTGATCGAAAGGTTCAAGTGTTGAAGATGTCGTTGCTAATTGAAAGATCAAAATGCTGAAGATGTTGCTGATGGTTGAAGATGAAGACTACATGATGTTGAAAATCTTCCAATGATTTATAGATGTGTTACCCTATTGATGTTGTTGCTGTCCCCTATCTCTACTCTTGTTGTTGTTGATGTTGCTATAGAATACCCTTCTCGTTAAGGGGGAGTGTTGAAATATTGTAACTTCGAAGAATATTCTATATGTATCTTTTTGTGGTCCCCGATGGTCCTACCAGGAGAACCACTTGTATTACATTGTCCCCCGATGCTCCTAATCGGAAGATCTAATAACAGTCATGAGGTAGTCCCCTCTAATTGTAAAGGTGGGTCATTAGCACCCCAGTGTGGTTACTTGAGCCTACATGTGTAACTTGAGCCGACATGATTTAACTCGAGCCTACATGTCAAATGAGTTAACTTAAGTGAACGGATGAATATAAATAGAGGTGTAGTGCTCCTCATTTGGGACACACACACTCTCACTTGTGTAGTGCATTAGTGGAGAAGAGAAGTAGCTGGAGAAGGAGGAGGATCAGGCTTTGATCTCCTTGTTGGCTTTATCTTTTATCTTTTTGGGCATCTATATTGAGGAAGCTTTTGCTGGGTTTTTCCCTTTAGGGTTTTCCTAGGATAAATCTTTGTGTTCCTTTTTTTATGGTTGTGCTTGTCTATCTTTCAGTGATCCTGTTTATATGCTTTTGTCATGAAAATGAAATGAAATACTGATGTCTTAGCTAAGCATATGAAAAATTTAACATTTCAGTGTTTAGGGTTGGAGTGGGGGCGCCTTGCCTGGGTGGAGGCCTCCCCTCACTCCCGGTTCTCCGATTTAGGTCTGGAATCTATGTTTGGTGGCCATGATGGTTAGGGTTTGAGGATTGGTTTTAGGGTTTTAACACTCTCTCATTGTACAAATAGAGGCTCCTTTAGCTCTATTCGGATGGATATTTATGTAAAGATCCTTTGGTGAATTACTGTAATGCTTGTTGATTTTGCAACCGTATAATAAATTTTAAGGCTTTGGAGGCATACATGGTGTGTGAATGTGGATGAACAATTGGCGAATGAGGTGAAATGTTTCAATTTTTGTCTTTTATTGCTTAGGATTGGATAATAGCTCATGCTTTAGAAGCCTTCTATAAGCACGTAAGATTGATCATTTGATGTTACAATTTGATCTTTTATGGTTTTGTTTCTATGAATTAAAGTATCATCGATTATTTAGTTGTATGACATGCTCTTTACATTTTTATTTACCAAATATACATGATCTAATCCATTGTTTGCAAGTATTGAGTTGAAAATGTGCAGGTCATCTCATTGAAGCGAGTAGGAGTTTGAGCTCAGGTGCATCCTCTCCTCTTGAAGCCAAGGAAACTTCCAAATTTTTAAGATCCAATAGAATCCAAACCCCATCAAAGTACCACAGGTTTGAGTGTTTCTTTCATATTATTCATCTCTCAAATTTTTATAAAATCTTTGTTTTCTTGGGATTAGGGCACGATTTGGATAAAGTGAACATTCATTCACGTAGCCTTTGCCCCGGTTGGCTGCCCTGTTTACTTTTTGCAGCCTTTTAGGCCTTCTTTTTGCAGCCATCCCTTCCCTTATTTCACTTTCCACTTTTCCCCACTTTTCACCCTTTTGGACAGCCCTCTTTTGCCTCCTTTTTTCCACTTTTTACAGCCCCTTTCCATCATCGTTTTCAACCATCTTTGGGGCTGTACTTTCAGCCTTTTTAACCCTCATTTGCAGCCCTCTTTCTCCCTTAGTTTTCAGCCTTCTTTGACTTGCCTTTTGTCCTCTTTTCACTCCCTTTCGGCCTCTCTTTCCTTGCCTTTATCTTTCCTCTTCTCTCCCTTCTTTTCAGTAAGTTTGGGTAGTTGTTTTTATCTAGTTTGTGGATTTATTTTCAAGTTATTTTTTATCAACTAATCCTATAACAAGTGTATGTCTAGAGCTCATAGTTTCAGGCAGGTGAAGGAGAGCCCAAAGGCCACAAGCAAGCAAGGAGTGCAAAAGAACAAAAAGACTCTCTCCCTCTTCTCTCAATCCCCTTCTTTACCTGTTCTTCCAAGAAGCAAAGAACACATCATCATTATAAAAAAACTAATAAAAAGGGCTACTGGGAGTAGGTCTCCTTTCTTTTATACTTCCCCTATTTGGGGGAAGGGTGTTGTGTCATTTTTCATGATTTTTTAGTGTAGTTTCCTTTAAGAAATTAGTTTAGTTCTTCACTTAGTCTTAGTTTTGATTTTTTGCTAATGGCTAGTTGTTCCTTAGCATAAACACTAATTGCTAGATTTATTATTGCATTTTGGTATCTTGTTATATAATTGTCAAATCATAAAAAGAACCAAAATCTCTTGAATCTCACCGTAAGGTGGATCAAGAGTGCTCTCTGTTGGAGAGTTTAATCAACCACTTTCATCTTAATTGTTGTGCTTGTTTAATCAATTAATTATTAAAGACTCTTGAACTTGCAAAAACACAAGTCAAGAGCACTCTCTATCAGAGAGCATCCTAGGTTTGCACAATCCCTTCATTAGCTGCATATAGATTAGCTAGGTCTCTTGAACCACTGTCATAAGACGGGGTCAAGAGCACTCTCTGTTGGAGAGTCTAATTAATTGTTTTAATAAAATATTCAACACACATACCCCTTTAATTAATTAACCCCCTTCCCTCCTTGTCGGAGTATGCTCTAACCGATCCTAGATCGGAATACCCAAAAATGACATTGGATCTTTAAACCCTACAGGAGTAATTTAATAACCCTTAAACACTCTTAACCAACGCACCGACGTTGTAGGGATCCTTCCAAAGTAATTTCTATTAGAGGCACTGGAACCTCCCACTGCCTTAGATTCCTAGCTAGCTGGTCATTTGACAATATCGGCCTAGGATACTGGGCGAGTCCGACATGTCTTAAACGGAGGAAACTTAGAAGAGTCTCCCCACTTTAACAAACCTTCATTTACACCCTAATCAAGAGCATTTTTTAAAATTCTTAAAATCTACCAAGAGCACTTGCAAAACCTAATATTCACCAGCTTAATTCCTAGACTCTATTTCACTCATTTATTTGACTCCATAAGGCACTGGTCCTTCGTTATAATTGAGTAATCTTCTATCTTCATCAATTGTCTATGGTTTATTTTTGTTGATTATATCTGAATGCTTAAGTTACAAGTCTAGAATATTTGCTTATCTTTCAATCTCTTGCTAGCAGCGTGGATTGCTCTTATTTACGTGTCACATTCATAAACTTAATCATTTATAATCACAATTAACTCCTAAACAACACCCAACCACATCCAAAACATCTTAAAACTTAACTTAAACATTAAGCCATAGAAAAATCTTTGTTAGGGACTACCCCCCTTAGCTTTGTTAGGAGTTTGCCTAAACGGAGGATCTAGGAGTAGGTGACAGTACCTAGCTCTGTGCTTTCCCCCAAGGTCACACCTCTCCCACTTTCTCAAATGAGAAGACAACTTTCAATTGATTTATGCTGCTAGTTTGCAATCGGTGAACAACATCTCTTGCCGCCGTTGCTGGGGACAAATCTTTTTGTTCCTGGACGACCTTTGTTTCTTTTAATTTTTTACCTTTTTTTGTAGATTTTTAGTCCAATCACTCTCTGAAATTAGACTTAATTCCACATGGCAACTCCACTGTCAGTTAACACCTTAAGGTATTCTACTAGAAGAAACTCTATAGGTTTGGTTGATTTCATCCCTGACCCCAAAAAGGTCTTAAGGAGGAGATTAAACAAACTATCTTCTCGCAGGATCCTTGCAGAACTTGGATTTGAGTCTGTTTTAGACATCCATCTTTTATTTCCAAAAAATTTAGAAAATTTGCAAAATAATAATTGTTTCCTTAATCCAATGGGTGAGTTTTTTACTCAACTTAACTTTGCTCAGATAGCAGTTCATCCTCATGATATCCCTAACAAGGCTATCAACAAGCTTACGACATATAAAGGCACTGATGCCTCCCTCTCTGCTGAGCAGCATATCATGAATTTCACCAGACACTGTGGTGCCCATGTCAGGGGTACTGATAGGCATGAAGATGTTTACATGACCTTGTTTTCCTTGTCTTTGGATGGCAAGGATAGCAACTGGTACGATAATTTTCCGGACAATTCTTTCGCCACCTTAGCAGACTTCAAGGTTTCTTTCCTTGGAAAGTTTTGGCAGCAGAAAGGAGCCTAGACATCTAGTAGCGGCTTTGACCAGCGTAAAAAAGACTGAAACAAAAACCATGGATGAGTTCAACAATAGGTTCACAGAGTTGTCAAATCCCATCCCTGACACTCATGCTCCTCCTGCAACTTCCACTTTTGATTATTACATTGAAGCATTAAGTAGCAAGATCCAATACCAGATCAGAGATAAGGAGCCGACTACTTTACTTCTAGCTCAAAGTTTGGCCATCAAAATTGATAAGAAAATGGAGTCATCTAGTGAATCTAACCTCTAGAGTTATTCAAGAGCTTCAACTCCTTTGAAAATTAGTGAACCTAAAGACAAGCATCCTATTATTAGCTATGAAGGATGCCTATGAAAAGCAGATGATTGAAATGAAAAGGGAGATGAAGAAAAATATGGAGGAAGCAGAACAGAAACACTTAGCACGGTTGAAGGAGATTCAAAATAGGGTGATAACAATGGAAAGAACTCAAACTCAGCCTACTCCTAGAACCTTTCCTGCCAAGCCAACTTGGCAAAGAAAGCCTCCCAACCATGAGCAGAGGCCTCCTCATCAGCTAGAGGCCACTAACATGGTTGAGCAGTATAAGACATTTTGTAGGGCATGTAAAGACCTTCATGAAGAATATTCTTGTTATTATGCATGCTATGCTCAGGAGCATGGTTTTCCAGAGATTTGTGGTCCTAAAGCATCATCAAGAGAGCCTGAATACATTAACACAGTTGGACAACTCCATTCTTTCACCACAGAAACTCGGTGTCAAGTCGAAGATTATAATCAACAATTTGATAACCTCACTAAAAACTTTGGTACTAATCCTACAAGTGAGCGGAATGATGATAGTTTGGAAGGTTTACTACCTTGTGACCTTTTTTCTGAAGGAGATGACTATGATCATGAGGAGGGATATAGTGAGAGATGTGATACAAGTGAGGAAGAATCCCTTCCATCTGAGATGGATGAAAACTACGAGACTTTAATTGAAAATCAAATCTTAAAAGTTTCGTATGATGAGATTCCTCCATGCTCTTCATCGGATGACAAATATTTGGAAATTTGGGTCCCATGTGATATCTTTGAAACCCATCTTTTTGAAGAAGATATTTTTGAGCAAAATGAGAAGTGTAGACAGGGACATGATAACAGTGATGAGGCATCTCTCATATCCGACATAGATGGTGATGATAACTATTGGAATTTGATTGAAAATCCAACCTATGATACCTTTGAGAATATTTTTGAGAAACTCATCTATGATATGTCCAGCAAGGGGAGTTGTTATTCTGAGACTTATGAAAGTTGTAAAGAAGAACAGCTAGAGTTTTCATATTATCAGTCAGAACTGTACCTGAGTATCGATAATAAGGATTTGAAAAAGCAGTGCAGTGAAGAATCATATGGGATACAACTAGTTGAATTTTTTTATCAGCCATCGTCTTCACATATAGATGTTCCTTATGTTTTGGAGCAGCTCGGGGCTTATACAATGAGTTATTATTTGATAAGCCTTGATGATCAGCATGATAGAGTAGTCGACCTGTCGCATCATCTCGATTTGTATATCAGCGCTATCCAGTCATGGATAGAAGCAGCATGCGGGAGCACCTACCAGTTTGGGAAGAAGTTTGACGACATTATTCATGCCTATGATTCCCCATCCAGCCCGCCCATTCTGGATCATCATGCAGGTTTGCATTTTCTGAAAATTGTGTCCTTACTTTGGTTTGTAACCAAAGACAAGGAAAAACTTTTTTATATTAATAAAATGCTTAGGTGGCTACACTAGATTTATGATTACACCTAACCTTTTGTGTATCATGCTTAGAGTAGGAAAATAGGCTCCTTAAAGTGAGCGTTTACTTTAGCATTTTCTTTATGTACTTAGAAATAAATAAATTTTTCAATGAAGTTTTTTCTTTGAATAAAGTAACTTTTGGATCATTGGCTCTTTTTCATAAAACTTGTGCTACTAAGGTTTTCTTGTCAAGTTGAGATGATTTTACAGGATATGGAAACCAGAGATTATGGGGTTCTCATATGCTCTCCTTGCATAAGAGACTAGATCAAGCACACGTCCCGCAGTTGGAGCCAGATGTTACCAACTTTTTTGTACCATAGTTGGGTTACCTGAAGAGCCACCAGTTGACATACTTGTTCAAAGTCTGATTCCAGTGTATCAGTTGATTTGTCTACTTGTTTAGCCAATATTGGCTAGTCACTTTTTTATTTGAATAATTTTGACCATGGCCCTGCGTAGTTTGTAATAAAATGTGCTAGTAGGATATTTTTGAGTGGTTCGGTCTCCTGAGACGTAGAATCTCAAATAGGGTATTCCAGGGAGTTTTTTTCCCCTGACAATTATGCTTTGCCTTCAGTCGAGTATAATTGACGAGGTTTTCTCCCACTTCCACCAAAGCTAGAATGCCCGATATTGAATTCTAGGCCTTGGGGGGTTATTAAAGCCAAAATGAGTGTTATAAGCCTACTAGACATTATTTAGATAGATCATGGTCATGTCCTAAGTCATCTGGACACATAAAAAAAATTCGAAAAAATCTTTTTCGAACAGTGAAAAATTATTTTTTAATTTTTTAATTTTTAATTACTTTTCCTAAGTTTTTTGGGTTAATTTTTCCATAAATTAAATGGAAAAAACCCATTCGTGGTAAGTCAGTCATCCGGACTCTGAATTCAGTGATTCATGGCTCTAAACTTAAGCCAAAAATCATTCTTGATCAGTCAGCCAGTTAGAACCAACTTTTAGATCAACAATCGGACACATAATGCCTTTTTTCTCATAAAAGTCAGTTTTGAGTAAAGAAATGAATTTTTATTAAAAGATGACTATTTTGGAGAAAAATAAAACTCTCCAAATTAATCCAAATTCAATAAAATAAAATTCTAAATGACATATCATGGAGCACTTATGATGATTGGAGTTATCATAACTCAGCTTCAGTCATCATTAAGAGAGCAATTAATTTATTATCAGTTATCAGACATGTCATCTCCAGCCAAAGATGAGATGGAGAGCTCTCATTGGTCTGGTGATTTGATCGAGGTGAAGACTGAAGCTTACACCATCAATAGGCTTCCTAGACCTAACAAAGTAGGTTTCCAGACCTAGCAGGTAGCTTTCCCATGCAGCAGGGTGCCTCCTTCAGCAGCTCACGCCCCTCTCTCTCCTGAGGGCGTCTTCCACACATGTGGGATCATCTGTGGGTGGATTTTAGTGTTTAAGGTTGGACTGGGGGTGCCTTGCCTGGGTGGAGGCCTCCCCTCACTCCCGGTTCTCCGATTTAGGTCTGGCATCTCTGTTTGGTGGCTAGGCTGGTTACGGTTTGAGGAGGGTCTTAACACTCTCTCATTGTACAAATAGAGGATTATTTAGCTCTATTCGGATGGATATTTATGTAAAGAACCTCTGTTGAATTACTGTCATGCTTGTTTCTTTTGCAACCATATAATAAATTTTAAGGCTTTGGAGGCATACATGGTGTGTGAATGTGGATGAACAATTGGCGAATGAGGTGAAATGTTTCAATTTTTGTCTTTTATTGCTTAGGATTGGATAATAGCTCATGCTTTAGAAGGATTCTATAAGCACGTAAGATTGATCATTTGATGTTACAATTTGATCTTTTATGGTTTTGTTTCTATGAATTAAAGTAGCATCGATTATTCAGTTGTATGACATGATCTTTACATTTCTATTTACCAAACATACATGATCTAATCCATTGTTTGCAAGTATTGAGTTGAAATTGTGCAGGTCATCTCATTGAAACGAGTAGGAGTTTGAGCTCAGGTGCATCCTCTCCTCTCGAAGCCAAGGAAACTTCCAAATTTTCAAGATCCAAAAGAATCCAAACCCCATCAAAGTACCACAGGTTTGAGTGTTTCTTTCATATTATTCATCTCTCAAATTTTTATAAAATCTTTGTTTTCTTGGGATTAGGGCACGTTTTGGCTAAAGTGAACATTCATTCACTTATCCTTTGCCCCGGTTGGCTGCCCTGTTTACTTTTTGTAGCCTTTTAGGCCTTCTTTTTGCAGCCAGTCCTTCCCTTAGTTCGCTATCCACTTTTCCCCCTTTTGGACAACCCTCTTTTGTCTCCTTTTTTCCACTTTTTGCAGCCCCTTTCCATCCTCTTTTTCAACCATCTTTGGGGCTGTAATTTCAGCCTTTTTAACCGTAATTTGCAGCCCTCTTTCTCCCTTATTTTTCAGCCTTCTTTGAGTTGTATTTTGTCCTCTTTTCACTCCCTTTCCCCCTCTCTTGCCTTGCCTTTCTCTTTCCTCTTCTCTCCCTTCTTTTCGGTAAGTTTGGGTAGTTGTTTCTATCTAGTTTATAGATTTATTTTCAAGTTATTTTTTATCAACTAATCCTATAACAAGTGTATGTCTAGAGCTCTTAGTTTCAAGCAGGTGAAGGAGAGCCCAAAGGCCACAAGCAAGCAAGGAGTGCAAAAGAACAAAAAGACTCTCTCCCTCTTCTCTCAATCCCCTTCTTTACCTGTTCTTCCAAGAAGCAAAGAACACATCATCATTGTAAAAAAACTAATAAAAAGGGCTACTGGGAGCAGGTCTCCTTTCTTTTATACTTCCCCTATTTGGGGGAAGGGTGTTGTGTCATTTTTCATGATTTTTTAGTGTAGTTTCCTTTAAGCAATTAGTTTAGTTCTTTGCTTAGTCTTAGTTTCCATTTTTTGCTAATGGCTAGTTGTTCCTTATCATAAACACTAATTTCTAGATTTATTATTGCATTTTGGTATCTTGTTATATAATTGTCAAATCATAAAAAGAACCAAAATCTCTTGAATCTCACCGTAAGGTGGATCAAGAGTGCTCTCTGTCAGAGATTTTAATCAACCACTTTCATCTTAATTGTTGTGCTTGTTTAATCAATTAATTATTTAAGACTCTTGAACTTGCAAAAACACAAGTCAAGAGCACTCTCTATCGGAGAGCATCCTAGGTTTGCATAATCCCTTCATTAGCTGCATATAGATCAGCTAAGTCTCTTGAACCACTATCATAAGACGGGGTCAAGAGTGCTCTCTATCGGAGAGTCTAATTAATTGTTTTAATAAAATCTTCAACACACATACCCCTTTAACTAATTAACCCCCTTCCCTCCTTGCCGAAGTATGCTCTGACTGATCCTAGATCAGAATACCCAGAAATGACATTGGATCTGTAAACCCTTCAAGAGTAATTTAATAACCATTAAACACCCTTAACCAACGCACTGGCGTTGTAGGGATCCTTCCAAAGTACTTCCTATTAGAGGTGCCAGAACCTCTCGCTGTCTTAGATTCCCGGCTAGCTGGTCTCTTGAAAATATCAGCCTGGGATACTGGGCAGGGCCGACATGTCTTAAACAGAGGAAACTTAGAAGAGTCTCCCCGCTTTGACAAACCTTCGTTGACACCCTAATCAGGAGCATTTTTTAAAATTCTTAAAATCTACCAAGAGCACTTGCAAAACCTAATATTCACTAGCTTAATTCCTAGACTCTATTTCACTCATTTATTTGACTCTATAAGGCACTGGTCCTTCATTATAATTGAGTAATCTTCTATCTTGATCAACTGTCTATGGTTTATTTTTGTTGATTATATCTGAATGCTTAAGTTACAAGTCTGGAATATTTGCTTATCTTTCAGTCTCTTGCTAGCAATGTGGATTGCTCTGATTTACATGTCACATTCATAAAATTAATCATTTCTTATCACAAGTAACTCCTAAACAACACCCATCCGCATCCAAAACATCTTAACAATTAACTTAAACATTGAGCCATAGAAAACTCTTTGTTAGGGACTACCCCCCTTGGCTTCGTTAGGAGTTAGCCTAAATGGAGGAGCTAGGAGTAGGTGACAGTACCTAGCTCTGTGCTTTCCCCCAAGGTCACACCTCTCCCACTTTCTCAAGTGAGGAGACAACTTTCAATTGATTTCTACTACCGGTGTGCAATCGGCGGACAACATGCACAATCAGACATACAAAGGATTAGAGAAATTCAATCCTCGATTACTATTCGTGATGGTATACATTGTCTGTTTGCTTCCAATTTGGATGCAATGATAGCGACCTTTAGTATGTCATATGGATGCAATGATAGCGACCTTTAGTAGGTCCTATTATTTACAATTTTCTAAATAGCAGGTTGTATATCCCAAAGAGGGATTATTCATTTCTTCTAGTGATCTCCCCCTTGGTGGGGAGATAATCCCTACACATCCACAGGGCATGAGAGTGTGGTAGAATGTGTTGCAGATTTGTTTGTAGCATACCGTGTATTTGTAAGTATTTCAACATAGTCAGTTTGTTAATACATGTTATTTCATTGATTAATGCATTTCTAATTACATTATTACTTGGTGATTGTAACCACAACCTAGTATATTTAGAGAATAGTTTGTAGTTACCTCTCCTCACAGTCCATATGTGTTGAAGGGTTGTTTGTATATCAAAGGATCCACTCCTTGAAAGGGTGTGGATCAGGGATAATTTTAAGAACCCTAGAGAAATTTATATGTATAATAAATGGGCGAATCTCCCTAATATATAGGAAAAATTGAAGGCTATCCATAATATAATATGTATATATAATTTTTTGGCTAATATTTTATTCTATTATATAATTTTGTAAAATCTTGGTGAATATTTCACTAAACTATAAGATATTGTAAAATACTGGAGAATATTTCACTGAATTATAAAATATTGTAAAAACTTGGCAATTCTTTCATCAAATTATAAAATCTTGTAATGTCTTAGTGAATCTTTTGCTAGGAAGACTCAACTTTTGATTTAGAAAATTACTAACGTAGTACAATAGAAGATCATATACCAGAGCTCAAATCTTTCAACTCCTAGAACCTCAAATGAACAAATGTATGAATGAGGAGAACAGCGATTTACTTATGCATTTCACAAGCATTATTGGGTCACTCACAACATGAAGTGATGGTGAAGCACAACTACCCTAACCAAATTTAGGGAAAGTGGGGACTCCACTTTTTATCTTGTCCCTTAATGGTCCCATGAACATGTGGGGACCCAAATCTTGACATACCGACAAAATGATAGAATTAAATACTTTACAATATGGAGTGATTATGGAACCCACAAACCATTAATATTACAACGTGGAGTATTATCGAGACCCACAACCTTAATATAGTGTATGAAATCCAAATTAGATTATTTTCCAAATCTCTCATTTTTAAGCTACCCTTTAAGAAAAAAAACCTACTTATATGTTTATAGATACGAATGTGACTTTTTCCTTTCTTTCGTTAACAATCAAAATATGAATTATGTCATTTGATTTAGAATTTTTGAAGTTAGTTAGAAACTTGCAATGGTTATTAGAAATAAGAACATACACTAACAATAATAGAAATCATGGTAATGCATCATCACACATATTATTAGAACTACTCTATTAAAGACTACTTTTTTCTAAGATAAAATAAGGAGGTGTTTGTATCTGTGTCCTTGAAATTTTTTAAAATTTTGAAAGATAGCAAAACGTGGTAAAGTTGTTTTATCACCCTCATTGAATGCAAAAAACTAGATATCAAATAGCATAATGTCTACATCTCAGGTCAAACATGCGTTGTACATATTATATAAAATCATGATGGAAATGAAGTATCGTGTTCCAACTAAATCATACATTTATCATACATAACTAGATCCATTTCTGGATGATGATAGCAATTACACATCAAAACAAATCACCAAAAAACATTTTAATGTTGAATGACCCTTACAAAAAACAAAATATCGTAAAATAAGTACCGAACCCAACAAATTTAGGTCACAAATAAAATTGACAAACTTTGCAATACAGATAGAAAAATCTACTAGTCACGAACTTCTCGATACAAATAAAATAATCTACAAGTGCGGTTTGGACAACTCTACAAGACAACCAAAATAGTGACCATTCCATTGTAGGCCCGCCATTATAATCAGTGTACATTCATTTATATTACAAACATCCCAAAAATCAACAATAATAAACATAAAAAATATCAACATATACACTCTCATTAACACCCTAGATCCAATAATAATTTCAAAGCAATATCCTAATAAAACCACATTTTAAACAACTGGGTCAAATTCAGTTTCAATATATAAAAAAACATGTGTTCCATCAAGAGTAACATCTACTAACAACATATAAATGTCAGTCGATAATTTAAACATGAAAATGCATAAAATAAATCATATCTTTTGAGCTCTATAACACTTTCACGGACCAATACTCCTAGGATAGAATAAAAATTTCATAACACCGAATGAGCCGTAATAATCAAAAGTGCCTTAGGATTCAACAGGACTCAAAAAGATTCCATGAGACTAAAATCATGATGAAAGGTAAATGTACAATATAATAATTTATTGTAGCTATGGATAAAAAGCATAAAAAGTTTGATAAAAAGCTATACCATGTTAACTATTGGATGAAAAGGATGATGTGAGTTTGAATTCTCTGATAAATTGTATGTGTCACATGCCCCTTCAAAAATTGAGCTTTCTACAATGGAGATGTTATGTGAAGACTAAAATATCGAGAAAAATAAGAATGAAAAGTGGAATCGCATTAACGAGAACCTTCACCCTGCAAGTGCAATATGATGTGGGTGAACCATGAATCACTATGGCATATAAATAGAAAAAAATAGCCCCTTATTTTCCCTCCAATACTGCAAATCAAGTGCTGAAAGAAGGTATCACATGAAATTGACTAAAAATACAGGTAAATGCAACCATATTCATAAATTATGATGAAAATGGAGGGAAAAATAACCCTTGGGAGCCTCCATTATTGAAAATTAGGGGCAAAAGAGTGATTTTACTATATTTTCTCTAGAAATTGGGGGTGAAATATAGATTGGGAGATTTTGCTAGGGCGAAAAATAGTTTTTTTCATTTTCCTCATTAATATACAGGAGGCTATTCATTTTGGATTTAGTTTTTTTCTAATAAATATCGAGTGAATATATTTATCTGAAAAAACCATTTCCATATAAGAAAATAACCCACTAAATTTGTGTAACCCCCTTAATATAGAACATGGGATATATATAGCCCCTAAAATTATCCATGGTGTGCATGTCCTCTATAGCAGACACGCGTGAGATCCATTTACGCCTAACTTAACAAGGGTCATTGATGTTTCAATTAGTATCGCATCTGCAATAGAAACAAGTCATGTGAAGGTAACTATTTCAACATGTATACATAGTAACATGTAACTGTATTTGTTATTCATGCAAGTCTAACTATTTCAGTATTTGGTGACTGTAGCCAATAGCAACAACAATGCCTAGCCCCTCCGGTCACTCCATGGTTTTGATTGGGTCTCCTCATGTGATGAGATGTGCATTGATTACCAAGTATTTTATTCAATTTGCATACACATGTTGATAATTGTTGAATTAATCGAGATATGATCGTTTAGTTGCAGAGCACAATTATAGAGAGTACTTCCATGACCACACCGTAGGAATCAATACCCCGACTAGATTTGGTGAGTGTTTTCCATAAATAATTTGGCCATAAGTTAATTTTTGAAGATTGTTAGTGGTAGGGTATTAGTGCAATTGTTTGATAAAAAAAATCATCTTTGATTTACAGACTCTTTAGATGCAGAGCAATCATAGGGAGATGGTTGATAGAGGAAAGTTGGGGAAAAACAAGAGAATGATTCATTTTTTATGTTTCCTATTGGATTTATGTACTTTGGCACACATGTACATTGTTGTACTTAGGGATACATGTACATTGACAAGCCATTAAGGGCCAACTACTTTGCCATATTTTGTATTATAAACAATCGGCTATCAATGCATGAATCAATTTATTGCATGTTTTCTCTTGAGTTTCCACATGTTCCTGTGATGGTTTATGTCTTCTACAAATTGATAAATTATGTTACTAAAATTTATATAATTACATCTAAAGTCATTCATTGCATATTATCATAATGGACCATTCAACATTGTGTTATGGAAGCACAATTTTAATGGAACAAACTAATTTTATCTTTCATTAGTTCAATGAACTCATTACATGCATGCTAGTCCTATATCTAATTTAAAATTGTGGTGTTTAAGTCTTTCTATGACATGTATATGATTCAATTTTATGATTTTAATATTTTAAATTTCCATCTATTGTTTATGTTTATAATTCAAATTTATAAAGGAATATGTGCATGTATTATACATTTAGAATTTATCAATGTGAAATTCAAATACTCAAATGATAAATGATTCATAAATCAGTGATGAATTGACAACTGTGCTTACTATGATGAATTTACTATTTTGTATTTACTATTTAAATTTTAGTATGTAAATGGTGATGGGATGAGGAATTTATATGTTAATATGTTAGGATTTATATAAATTATATATATTTTTAATAATTTTAAAGACCTTGATGTCCCCCAATCCCCTAAATTTTCCTAAATTTGGGGGTGGTGTCCACATGTCTCCAATGTGCGTTTCCCTGCTCCCGCGTCCCAGAAACTTGGTGGAACACCAATAGGAACATACCATATTTTTGTTTGACATAGTCAAACCTAGAACATACATGGATCATATTTATCCTTTATGCAAGCCAAGAGAGCATCTACATGGTTACTCTCATATACGAATGAACATAATTTCCCTAGAATACAAGATTTACACCATTCCCATGCATCATATTCTAAGTTAGGGGAACCCATTTATTCTGATAGAAACTAGTTATGTTCCCTAGTATGGATTTCATGCCCCCTAGAGAAGGTCCACAAATTGTCCCTGAATGGCCCGAGGTAGAAAGTTGCAACTAAGCATAGAATGAAAATCGTAAATCCGATCACAAAACCGTCTACTTTGATGGATTCATGATTCCACGTTTCAAGAAGGGGAACCCCTCAACGGTGATTCAATCTCCCAAAAATGGTATGATTCTACCATCTCCGGAACTAGGGTTTTTCTCACTAAATCCAAATGCCACTTTGGAAAAATGGGTTCAACTTTGGATTGATATGTCCCAGGCGAGCGTGGAAAAAACGACCTTGTGCACAGTGGCCAAACACATATGTGGGAGCTAATAGAACCCATTTATGTTTCTCGATATGGTTTTCGTACCCTTCAGAGCAGGTCCACGAATTGTTCATGAATCGCCCGGGGTGGAAAGTTGCAACTAGGCATAGAATGAAAATCGTAACTCTGATCATGAAACCGTCAATTCTCATGGATTCAGGATTCCAAGTTTTATATAGGGGAACCCCTCTACAGTTATTTAGTCTCCTAGAAATAGTTCGATTCTACAATCTCCACAACTAGGGTTTTGCTCAGTAAAGCCAAATGCCACTTTTGCACAAGGGGGTCAACTTTGGATTGATATGTATCGGTCAAGCGTGGACAACGTGGGCATGTCCATAGTGGACAAACACATACATGGGAGCTAATATAAAACAATTATGCTTCCCGATATAGATTTTTGTGCCCCATAGAGCAAGTCCATGAATTGTCCTTAAATGGCCTAGGGTGGCAAGTTGCAACTAGGCATTAAAAAAAAAACTGTAACTCTGATCCTGAAATTGTCGATTCTAATGGATTCAATATGCCAATTTTCAGGTAGGGGAACCTAAATACGGTGATTCAATCTCCCATAAACAATTTGATTCCACCATATTTGGAACTAGGGTTTTTCTTAGTAAATCCAAATGCCACTTTCGCACAAGGAGGTCAACTTTGGATTGATATGTTCCGAGAAAGCATGGACAACATGACCATGTCCATAGTGGGAAAACACATACGTGGGAGCTTATAGAACCCAATTATGCTTCTCAGTATGGATTTCATGCCCCCCAGATCAGGTCTATGAATTGTCCCTCAATGGCCCGAGGTGGCATGTTGCAACTAGGAATAGAACTAATTCTATAAATCCGATTGTGAACCCGTCAATTCTAATGGATTCAAGATGCCAGTTTTCATCTAGGGGAAATCCTCTATGGTGATTCAACTTCCCAAAAATGGTCTAATTCTACCATCTCCAAAACTATGGTTTTGTTTAGTAAAGCCAAATGCCACTTTTGCACAAGGGTGTGTGAAGGGGATCAACTTTGGATTGATATGTCTTAGGTGAGCGTGCACAACACGACCATGTCCAAAGTGTCCAAACACATACATGGGATATGATAGAACCCATTTATGCTGCTCGATATGGATTTTGTTCCCCCTAGAGCAAGTCCATGAATTGCCCCTGAATGGCCCAAGGTGGCATGTTGTAACTAGGCATAGAACAAAAACCGTAACTTTGATCATGAAACCATCAATTTTGATGGATTCAGGATTCCATGTTTCAGCTAGGGGAACCCCTCTACAGTGATTCAATCCCCCATAAATGGTCCTATTCTACAATCTCTGGAACTAGGGTTCTGCTCAATAAAGCCAAATGTCACTTTTAAACAAGGGGGTCAACTTTGGATTGATATGTCTTGGGTGACCGTGGACAAAAATACCATGTACAAAATGTACAAACACATATGTGGAATTTGATAGAACCCAGTATGGATTTTGTGCCCCCTAGAGGAAGTCCACGAATTGTCTCTAAATAACCCAGGGTGGTAAGTTGCAAGTAGGCATAGAACAAAAACTATAACTCTGATCAAGAAACCATCGATTATGATAGATTCAGGATGTGAGGTTTCAGCTAAGGGAACCCCTCTATGATGATTCAATCTCTCGAGAATGTTCTAATTCTACCATATCTGAAACTAGGGTTTTTCTCGGTAAATAAGAATGCCACTTTTGCACAAGGGGGTCAACTTTGGATTGATATGTCCTGGGAGAGATATGACAACATGACCATGTCCAAATTGGAAAAACACATATGTGGGAGCTAATAGAACCCATTTATATTTCCTGGTATGGATTTCGTGCCCCTAGAGCAAGTTGAGGAATTGTCTCTGAATGGATCAAGGTGGCAAGTTGCAACCAGAAATAGAACGAAAATCGTAACTATGATCATGAAAAATGTTGATTTTGATGGATTCAGGATGTCAGGTTTAAGCTAGGGGAACCCATATGTGATGATTCAATTTTCCAGAATTGATCTTATTCTACCATCTCTGGAACTAGGGTTTTGCTCAGTAAAGCAAAATGGAACTTTCACACAAGGGGGTCAACTTTGGATTAATATGGCCCAAATGAGCATGGATAACACGACCATGTCGAAAGTGGACAAACACATATCTTGGAGATTATTGAACCCAGTTATGCTTCTTGGTATGGATTTTGCGCCCCTAGAGAAAGTCCACGAATTATCCCTAAATAGCCCAGGGTGGCAAGTTGGAACTAGGCATATAATGAAAATTGTAACTCCGGTCGTGAAATCATCAATTTTGATGGATTCAAGATGCTAGGTTTCATCTAGTGGAACCCCTCTATGGTGATTCAATATCCCAGAAATGGTCTAATTCTACCATCTCTGAAACAAGGGTTTTGCTAAGTAAAGCCAAATGCCACTTTTGCACAAGGGGGTCAACTTTGGATTGATATGTCCCGGGAAAGCGTGGAAATCAATATCATGTCCATAGTGTCAAAACACATATGTGGGAGCTGATATAACCCAGTTATGCTGCCCAATATGGATTTCGTGCCCCCAAGAGCAAGTCCACGAATTGTCTCTGAATGGCCCAGGGTGGCAAGCTGTAACTAGGCATAGAATCAAAACCATAACTTCGATTGCAAAACCGTTGACTCCGATGGATTCAAGATGTCAGGTTTCATTTATGGGAACCCATATATGGTGATTCAATCTCCCAAAAATTGTATGATTCTACCATCTCTGCAACTAGGGTTTTACTCAGTAAAGTCAATTGCCACTTTTGTACAAGGGGTTCACCTTTGGATTGATATGTTTCATGTGAACATGGATAGCACGACCATGTACAAAGTGGATAAACACATAAATTTGAGATGATATAACCCATTTATGCTGTCCAGTATGGATTTTGTGCCCCCAGAGCAAGTCCATAAATTGTCTCTGAATGGCTTGGGGTGGCAAGTTGCAACTAGGAATAGAACGAAAATCGTGACTCCGATCGTGAGACAGTCGACTCCGATGGATTTAAGATGCCAATTTTCAACTAGGGGGGGGGGGATCTATGGTGATTCAATCTCCTAGAAATGGTATGAATCTACCATCTTTGGAGCTAGGTTTTCTCTCAGTAAGCCGAATGACACTTTTGCACAAGGGGGTCAACTTTGCATTGAAATGGCTCGAGTGAGCATGGACAACACGATCATTTCCACAGTGGAAAAACACACACATGTGAGCTAACATAACCTAGTTATGATGCTTGGTATGGATTTCATTCCCCCTAGAGCAAGTCCACGAATTGTCTCTGAATGGCCTAGGGTGCAAGTTACAACTAGGCATAGAAAAAAAATCATAACTCCAAATGAAAAATCGTTGACTCCGATGGATTCAGGATGCCAGGTTTCATCTAGGGGAACTTGTCTACTCTGATTTAATCTCCTAGAAACGATATAATTCTACCATCTCCAGAACTAGTGTTTTGCTCAATAAAGCCAAATGCCACTTTTGCACAAGGGGGTCAACGTTGGATTGAAATGGCCCAAGAGAGCATGGACAACACGACTGTGACCGCAATGGACAAACACATTATATGTGGGAGCTGACAGAACCCAGTTATGTTTCTCATAATGGATTTATTGCCCCAAGAGCATTTTTTAAAGGTGTGAATGCTTGATACTATATATCACTTAATGGGGACAGTGCATTTTACATTAAAGTGATCATTCAACCTAGGGACTCTACAACAAGGGCATAGACTACAAACTAAGGTTTACATTGAAATCACAATCTTTGGTTCAGATACAAGATAGGGTTTACAAGTACAATCTAGGGCTTCTACAAGCCCAATGATGGCATTGAAAAGTTGTAAAGGTGTGAAAGCTTGATACTATATATCACTTAATGGGGACGTTGCATTTGACATGTAAGTGATCGGTCAACCTATGGATTTTGTAAACTAGGGACCAGCCTACAAACTAAGGTCTACATTGAAAACTAGGAGTTAGTCTACAATCTAGGGTTTAGATACAATATAGGGTTTACAAGTACAAGCTAGGGATTCTACAAGGCCAATGATGGAATTCAAAATTTGTAAAGGTGTGAATTCTTGATACTATATATCGCTTAATGGGGAGATTGCATTTGAAATTTAAGTGATCGGTCAACCTAGGGATTATACAAAATAGGGCCTAGCCTATAAATGAAGGTCTACATTGCAAACTAGGAGTTAGTCTACAATATAGGGTTTAGATACAATATAGGGTTTATAAGTACAAGCTAGGGCTTCTACAAGGCCAATCATGGCATTGAAAAGTTGTAAAGGTGTGAATGCTTGATACTATATATTGCTTAATGGGGACATTGCATTTCACATTTAAATGACCAATCAACCTATGGATTCTACAAACTAGGGCCTAGCCTACAAACTAAGGTCTACATTGCAAACTAGGAGTTAATATACAATCTAGGTTTTAGATACAATATAGGATTTACAAGTACAAGTTAGGGCTTCTACAAGGCCAATGATGGGATTGAAAACTTGTAAATGTTTGAATGCTTGATACTTTTGTTGGCATTATGGCAGATGAATTTGTTGGCATTGATGTCAATATGTGATGTGGAGGAAATGATGACATGGAATGACATAGATGATGATGATGATGTTCTGGATATATCATGAAGACATTATAGCAATCTGAAATTATTTTGGAAAAATATGGCAATTTGGTGAAAAACAAGAAAATGACTAAGTAAGAGGAAATTAGTAAAAATTGCCCTCGGGAAATGCACGCCATACTTTATAGGAGAATATAAAATCCCTCACCCCATGGGGGTCCTGCAGATAAATGGTTTTCCTACCTGACCATGTCTTCAGTTTGTCCTGAAAGTGCCCGAGGAAGAAGTTATGGACCTGCCAAAATAAGGTTTTAGCAAGCAAAAAAAGACTAAATCGCCTCAGAAAGATGCCCACCCTAAATTATCGGTTAGAGTAAATGCATGAAGAACATGGAGTTCTTGTAATATGTTGGATTGTATATCCAACCATGGCCTTAGTTCTCCTTGAGCATGTCTGGAGAAAAATTCATTGATCTGCCAAAAAGGGGTTTCAGAATAAGTTTTGGAGGAAGTCCTAAAATTGACTAAGTGTCAAATCACTAGGTTGAAGAGGCATTTGGAAATGCCTGCCAAAGCTTGTCTGAGTGATGATAAATTCATAAGAAGGTATAAGAATGTTCTTTGATGAAATTACTATCTAGCCATGCTCTTAGTATTTCTTATGGTGACTACATGAGGAAAATATCAGCCTGCCAAAAGAGGTAAAAACATTAGTTTGCATATTCAAAAGTATGAAAAATTGACTAAGAGTTGAAAACAGGAGTTTGAGAGCCCACTTGGAAATGCATGCCAGATTCAGTCTTGAACTGATAAATTCATCAGATATTATGGGTCCATTCTTTGATTATCTGGGCATCCACTCATGATTTTAGTTTTCTTGTAAGTGTTCACACGTGTGAAATAGAAATCTGCCAAAATGGGAAGATGGTTTTGATGTTAGAAAACGAGTTGAAAAGCCACTTTAAAATGATCGCCAGAAGCTCAGGGGTCTCAATAACATCTTAAGATGATGTGGTATTGTTTCCTAGTGGACTGGTTGTCCAGCCATACCTTCAGTTTACTTAGTGATGGTCAGATGACAAAGATATGAGTCTGCCAAAATGCCTCTTGGCATAGTAATGACTAGGGTCTGACAAAATTGACTAAGTGTTGAATTGAGCAGTTTGAAAGACCATTTTAAATTGATTTCCAGAGACTGTGTGTTTGTCAGTAAGGTTTTAAGGTGACATGGTCTTGTTCCTAGTTAAGGTGGCTACCTAGCCATACTCTCAGTTTGTTTAAATGATGGTCAAGATGTGAAAAATATAAGTCTTCAAAAGTTAGAAAAGTATGCCTATACAATCTTGGTGAAATAAAAGAGTGAGCTACAGGAAATTAATAAACATAAATTTATAAAAGGATTTCTACATATTCCAGTTTGTAAGTTTCTGCGGGGATTAGTGTAGGGTTTTTTCGGAAATTCCGTGGTAGTCATTTTGTAAGTCGACGTTTCCGAATCAGGAACCATCATCAGGACTTGGCTTCTTGTCCTGATGATGGTTCCTAATTCGAAATCGAAACGTCGACTTACAAAATGACTACTGCAGAATTTCCGGAAAAACCCTACACTAATTTCTACATATGTTGAGAATTCCAAAGCATTACAAGAAACGAATGAAGTCCTATTTGAAAAGAAAAAAATTAAAAAGAAGATTTTAAAAAAAAATCTAAAAGAAATTTAATGAATATTAATAGAAAATTAAAAAGGAAGGTTAAAAAATTAAAAGAAAAATTACGTGAAAGTGAGGTTGAAATAAAAAGGGAGTTCCATAAAATGGATAAAAAAGCTAAATATGTATTTTCTTATGATATTTAGAATCCCATGGTATTTTCTCATTATATGTGCAAATAGAAGTTTTATGATGAGTAATATTTTATTAAGTTGCATGCTGTTAAGAATAACAATATAAGAACTTAAATAATATGTTATAAAACATAAAGACATGTTGTTAAGAATAACAATATAAAAACTTAAGTGATATGTTATAAAACATAAAGAGGCATGTACTGTGAAAAGTTATGATGTCTTATAAAAGATAAAGACATGATGTTTTATTTAAAAAGAAAACAAAGGAGGAATCACATTATTACATTAGTTAAATTCTTAATGAAGAGACGTGTCCCCTTTCAAAAGGATATCATATCATTTTAAAGAGTCATGATGATTCAAGTTCCAAGACTATTGAAGCATATAAAAATTTGAAGTCAGAGTGTGTCTAAGGGTATCTCGATGGATAAAATATAATATTTTGGTGGATATTCTACCTTTGACATGAACCTTGTGTTCATTCAAACGTATTGGTGTCTGTAATCAGGTTGGAGCCTGAATGAGGATTGGATTCCTCTTTACATGCTGGGTCTTGTAAGAGAGTTGGGTCTCTCAATCTAGCTGGGTGTAGATAGTTCATGCTATGTAATGTTAAATTTTATTTAATAAAAAATACATTTGTTGTATTCATATTTGTTTGTTATTTCGCATATATATATAACTGGTAAATGTTATGATTCATTAAATGTCATTTGTGTTTTGGCGAGAAAGTTTTAACAGACACTGATTCACCCCTCCCCCCCTCACCCTCTCAATGTCTAAGACCTATTTAACAACTTTATATTGCTTAATGTGGACATTTCATTTTACATTTAAGTGATCATTCAACCTACGAATTCTACAAACTAGGGCCTAGCCTACAAACTAAGGTTTAGATTGCAAACTAGGAGTTAGTCTACAATCTAGGGTTTAGATACAATAAAGCATTTACAAGTATAAGCTAGGGATATTACAAGGCCAATGATGGAATTGAAAAGTTGTAAAGGTGTGAATTCTTAATAGTATACATTGCTTAAACTAGCATTTCGAGGGTTTAGAATACAAACTAGGCTTTGGGATACAAACTAGGGCTTCTAGGGTTTACAATAGAAACTAGGATTTAGGATACAAATTAGGGTTTCTAAGCTTCACTCTAGGGTTTCTAGGATAGGCTCATGGATCTAGGTTTATAGGCTTAAAGTTAAATTCCTCTATCATGACCTTCACAAAAATGGAAAGTTGTTTATAGCTTATTTTAACACTTGCATTAGGAAGTTTCATGGAAACTTGGGGTGTTGACTAATGTCCTTGGAGGAACAACTTCAATATTTAGTGCAAGTGGAATTATGACAAAGCTTGTACAATTTATCAAGTTGTGTATGTCTATGCAATTTATCAATCTATCAAGATACCAATGTCTAAACTGTAATAGTCAAAATATTAATTTCAATAATCAATGAGACATACATACCACATACCTGACAACCTACATATGGTTATTCAACTATACCATTAGGATCACCTCTAATACCAACGGTTTCCTTTAACCTCTCATGCCTAGAGTAAGGAAAAAAATAGTGTGCCTTTGATGAGTTATTCCTTGGCATTGTTTGAATCTGGAGGTTGGTAATGATAACTAAGTTTGCATAATGGTTTACAATCTAACCTAGTCTATGATATTCAAACACATAACCTTTTATCTTTGGTGCATGGGAAACCTGTGTCAAATATTCTCCTTTGATAGCCATTGACCCAATCATAAAATCATTGCCCTCAGAGTCCCTCAATGAGACATTGAGTGTATGCTTCCAATCCAAGCAACGTTCCAACCAATAGTCGGTTCCCAACTCATTGCCTCTCAAGGAAATCACTACGTATATGTGCCCTACAGAAAATAAATTCCTGACATAGGAGTCAACTAAACAAACACAAGTAGTTGTCAAACATTTCAAAATTATCAAGACATTAATTGAACCTGGTTGTACGAGATCTAATATGTGGTCATAGTCTGTTGAAATACTTGATTGTTTCTCATCAAACTAGGATAATTCTACAGCTATATGTCGACTAATGGGTTGTGATACATGAACCCAACTGTCAACCCAATCTATGGATTCACAATTGTCCTATTCACCACTAATACATGGAGAACAAAAACAAGAGAGTTTCATTGTCCACATTTCAACTATAGCATTGTATGATGTTCTAACTTAGTGAAATGCATGAGTACCCTGGACGATAGTTGTGAAGTTCATTTCTTTCCTACGTAATTTAGTATTAATGCACACACTTGCCCCATCATGTTCATATTTTCTGTGTCAAGTGTCAAAATAATTCCAAATATGTGGCACCTTATGACTTTTGTGGAGCATACACAACCATTGGAATCCATGAGCATTTTTTAATTGCCCCACACAACCATTAAGAGACGAAATCCAATGTTGCTCCATCTACATGTTATTATCCTTCAAGTGATTATAGAACAATTGAAAGTCATGTTGGAAAAAATCCCAAGTCGTAACACATGTCATCACTTATGTAGAAGTGATATTCCTTCAATATAACCCAGTTATCTTTAGTACTAGTTTCCCCATGTCTATAGGTGATATGGACCATTATGCTAACACGGTATGAGTGATAATATTGAATTTGAATCTCATTTGTTGGTTGAAGAGTGTATTTTTCCGCAAAATCAACCAATGATAATATAGTCCCAACATGAAATGTATCCATGCATGTCCTAAACTGCACATCTTTCCAACGAGACACATGTACATGCTTTACATATTGTTGTACCTAACAGACCAACAATAAAGACATATATCAATGGATTGTTACGTATGAAATTGAAATATGAAAAAAAATATTATTCAAGAACTCATTGCGAACCTGTGAAGTGACCAATTGTATTTTTTTTCTTTCATTCTCCCCATCAATATAATATGTGACATATTTGAATTCTTGCAAGTTCACCTCCTGCCTCCCAAGTTCATGCTCATTGGTCACATGTATACATATGTCCAATAATGTCATTCCACCACACCTTGTCCATGTTCCATCTATGAAATATATTTGATAAAATGTGCAACCTTTAGTATCCTTCTACACAACATGCTATGAATAAAGTTTCTAGATAACATTGATGGCAATGTAGCTGAGCATTCCTGCACAAGAGTGTTATGCAATACACTCAATATATATATATATATATATATATATATATATATATATATATATATATACCCATCAGAATAGTAACCATACTCAATGTGGTATTGACAACAACATGTATTACGAATTGTGTTTATTTTAACATACCATTGTTTTCATTTTTCAAAAGTCTTCCGCCCAAGTTAAGTTCATTATGTCCATGCCTAAATTTCTCATATAATTGTGTTTGTGTTGTGTCAATAAAATGTTTAATGTGGGGTTCAGGATCCCTTCAACCCCTTCTCAATTTTAATACATATTTTTGGTTGGAAGAAGGTCTAGTGTTATCATGCCAAAAATATTGAACTAGCCCCTTCACTACATTAATGCGCTTCATATCAGAGTGTGGAAACCTACTGATGAAGGCCTAGACATCTGTTTGACCAAAGTCAAGTTGTTTTCTTCTATAACAATACCTATGGAGTGTTTTCACATCCAAATTAACAAGTTTAGATGTAGGCTTAAGAAGACGAAGGGCCCTAGTGCTTTTGTTCACGATCAATTGTGACAACACACAACAAGTTGGATTGTGATCCTTTGAACGAGATTTCTTTCCAATTGTACTAAATGCATCTAATAAACATCTAACAATATGAGAACTTGGTTCAATCTTTTTGGTCATCTTTATCCTTAGATTCCTTCTAACAACAGTCAAAGACCTAGATTTTAACAATGACAAAAATAATTTGCACTTATCCCTGTCACATTTAGAATACAAAAATTATCAAGCATTTGTCGAGTTTGATAAGCAATAGTGCGTTTAGACAACGTACCTTCAAGTGAACTAATTAGAATTTCATTAACATGTATATGTTTCAGAGTTCTTCAGTGTGTACTTGCTAATTGAGGTAAGGGTGTTGGAACTATATCATGTACAACATCACTATGATTCTCTTGTGTTTCAATAGTATCATGTTGTCTTTCATTCTCTTGCTACAAGCTGGAGGTGGGAAATTGTACATTCTCTTGGACATGCTCAATAACATCTGGTACTTCCTCCATAAATATTGCATTCAACGCCTCCCTAACGTTGTCGCTTGTATAACCACTACACAACAAGTCATCTACTACCATAGTATGAGGTTGACTTGATGCGGGAATTGAAACATCCCCCAATGAGCACCTACGTTTTAATTCTTTACTAGTTACATGGGGTGATTGTTCATCAAATTTTGTTGAAATTGGGGGCCCCTCTAGAGAGTTCTTTTTTTTCTTTCTTGATGTGGAACAGTAGGAACAACCATGGCTTCATCTATGGTTGGAATTTGATGTGTATCTATGGAATTCCTTCGATTCCACATGTCCTAGATCTTTTCTTTTCTCTATTTTCTTCCATGGTTTCTCGAGGCTTCTCTTTCCTTATTGATTTCCTTATTCGATTGTGTGCATTCTCCATGACCACAATGAATAATTTACAATGAAAATAGATTCTACAAGTGTGCTCAACTATGAATGTGGATTCTCTCTCAATTGTGAATATAGGTTCTTTAATCTTACTCAACCGTGAATATAGATACTTCCTCAATTTTGAATATAGATTCCTCAAGCTTTCTCAATTGTGAAAGTAATTTCTACCTCACTTGTGAATATAGAAATTCTTAATTTGTGAATATAGGTTCTCAAACTTTCTCAATTGTGAATAAAGATACTTCCTCAATCCTAAATATATATTCCTCAAGCTTGCTCAATTGTGAAAGTATGTTCTAGCTCACTTGTGACTATAGATTCTTCTTCAATTGTGTTTATGTAGATTCCTCAGGCTTGCTCAATTCTGAGTATATACTATATTTCCTCAATTGTGAATATAAATTATTCAACCTTGCTTTTGACTGTGGACATAGATTCTTTCGCAGACCTTAATATATATTTTTCAAGCTTATTCAATATAAATTATTCAACATTGCTTTTGACTGTGGATATAGATCCTTCATCAAACCTGAATATAGATTCTTCAAGCTTGCTCAATTCTGAAAGCAGTTTCCTCTTCAATTGTGAACATAGAATATTCAAGTTTGTTTGATTGTGAATGTAGAATATTCTTCAAAAATGCATAGAGAATCTTCAAGCTCGCATAGATCGTTGTTCAAAATCTATATTCGCGTGGGTATGAAATGGCATTATTGTTGGGGAGACAATACCCAAAGTATTTGTAAAATTATGCAGAGCCAAAATGCTAGAGGGTTATAGCTAGCAAAAAAAAATTAGTGTTACTTAAGTCCAGAACGTTAGTGCATTCCCTATCACAAAATGCTCTAGTGTTTCTTATGCCCATAAGGCTAGAACGTTCCTCTTCAATAAAAAAATATCCCAAACATTTAATATGTTTGGTGCAAGGCTAGGTAACATCTAATGGAGGAAAACACTAGTGTTATATTATTAGAAATAAACGCTCTAGTGTTATGCCTATCTACACAACATTTTTCTTGAAACTTTATACTTTAATATTTGCTTACCAATATAATATTTCATTTATTTCCCTATCCCTCCTTTTCTTCAAGGGTTTTGGACTTCATGTTGTATGGGTTAAGAGCTTACATAGGGCATTGGGATAGGGGTTAATGGATTAGACTTAAAGGGATAAAGAGTTTTAGGTGTTTAGTGGTTCTAGGGTTAGAGGGATAAGGAGCTAAGAGGTTATGGGGTTTCCTATCTAAGGAATTAGGGGCTAGGGGTTAAGGGCTTAAGTATTAGGGGTTAATTAAGGGATTATATTATTTAGGGTTTATGATATTTAGGGGTTAGAGCTTAAGAGGATAGGATTTAATGGTTTAAAAGTTAGGGGTTAAGGGACAATAAGTGGTTAACTAGAGTTAAAAGGATAATGTTTAAGGAGTTAGGGGATTTAGTTGCTAAGGGATTTAGAGCTAGGGTGTTAGGGTATTAGTGTTTTAGAGGTTAGGGGTTAAGTTTTAAGGGCTTATGAGTTAAGTGGTTTAGGGGTGAGGGGGTAAACTTGGGGTAAGATGTTAGTGATTAAAGCAAGAGATGTAAATAGGCCAAGGGGTCAAGGGGCTTATGGCTTATGTGTTACGTGTTAACTGCTTAGAGATAAAGTCATTTAGATGCACCAATGTTAGGGGGGTTAAGGTTCAAGAAATTTTAAGTGTTAAGGGTGAAGGGTTTAAGCTGTGTTAAGGGCTTGTAAGAGATTAAGGGCTTATGGGATCAGTGGTTAAGGCCATAAGGGCTAGGGGATATAGGGCTTAGTTGGTTTTAAGGGAACTAAGTGTTAAGGGGTTAAATGATTAAAGGCTTGGCGGTTAATGGCTAATTGGATTCTAGGAGATGAGGGATTTATGGGTTTTGGGCTTTAGGGATTATCAGTTAGGGGTTTTAGGATTAGGGGGTTAGTTATGACTCATAGAATAGGGGTTAAGAGTTGAGAGGTAATGTCATAAATTGGTTAACATGATTAAAGATTTATGGTTTAGGGAGTTTAAGCAGATATGGGGTTAGGGGATTTTTAGGAGTTAAGGAATTTAGGGTTCAATGGTTAGGGGGATAGGGGTTAAATCCCAAGTCGTTAAATACGTAATTGTTTCTAGGGGTTAAAAGATTAGGTATTTAGGGCTTTAGGGATTTGGGATTTAAGTATTACGGGTTAGGCTATTTATGGGGTTAGGGGTGGGGTAGGTCTTAGGGTTTAGGGGTTGTGGGATTAGGCGTAAAGTGGTTAAGGGGTTTAGATGTTAGGGGCTCTAGGGGTTAAGGGATTTAGTGATTTGTAGTTAGGGTGTTAAGGTTTATGAGGTTAGACATTAATGGATTAATGGCTTCTAGGAGATGGTGGATTAGTGGTTTCTAAGGATTTAGGGGTTTTTCGATTTAGGGATTAGGGATTAGGGTTTTTAGGCTTATGGGGTTAACTGGGACTTAGAGGTTAGGGATTAAGATTTTAGAGGTAAAGGCATAAAGTGCTTAACATGATTAAATATTTTCGGTTGTTAGGGAGTTAAGGAGATAAGGGGTTAGGGGATTTAGGGGTTAAGGATTTTAGGGCTCAATGGTTAGGGCGATAGGTGTTAAGGCCCAAGTTGTTAAAGTTTTAATTGTTTATAGGGGTTAAGAGCTTAGGGCTTTAGAGATTTAGGGATTTGGGCTTTGAGTATTATGAGTTGGTTTGTTTAGGGATTAGGGGTGGGATAGGTCTTAGAGGTTAGGGGTTGTGGTATTAGATGTAAAGTGGTTAAGGGGTTTAGGGGTTAGGGCTCTAGGGGCTAAGGGATTTAGTGCTAAGTGGTTAGGGTTTTAGGGTTTATGAGGTTAAGTATTAATGGATTAATGGATTCTAAGAGATGATGGATTAGGGGTTTCTAAAGATTTAGGGGTTTGGGGATTTAGGGATTATGGGTTAGGGGTTTTAGGGTTATATGGTTAACTAAGACTTAGGGGTTAGGGATTAAGAGTTTAGAGGTAAAGGATTAAAGTGCTTAACATGATTAAATATTTATGGCATGTTAGGGAGTTAAGTTGATAAGAGGTTAGGGGATTTAGGGGTTAAGGAATATAGGGCTGAATATTTGCGGGTTAAGGGTTAAGGCCCAAGTTTTTAAAGGTTTAACTGGTTCTAGGGGTTAAGAGATTAGGGATTTAGGGATTTGGGCTTTAAGTATTATGGGTTAAGTTGTTTAAGGGTCAGAGGTTGTGGGATTAGACATACAATAGTTAAGGGGTTAATGGATTTAGTGTTATGGGTTTAGGTTGTTAGGGTTTATGGAGTTAATGGCTTAATGGATTCTAGGAGATGATGGATTAGGGGTTTCAAATGATTTAGGGGTTTCGGGCTTTAAGGATTATGGGTTAGGGGTGTGATGGTTAGGGATTTAACTAGGACATAGGGGTTAGGCTAATGGTTAAAGGAATATATGTAAACAATTAAAGGACTTAAGGGGTTTAAGGTTAAAGAAATTTAGGGCCATGGGGTTAGGGGATTTAGGGGTAAAGGAATTTAGGGCCCTGGGGTTATGGGGTTAGGTTTTAAGAGGTTAGACATTAAGGACTTAGGTATTAAATAATGTTAATGGATTATAAAGGGNATTAGGGGATAATGACTATGAGGATAGAAACCCCCCCCCCCCTCTCATATCCCCCTTCTTTATCTCCCCCCGCTCCGTCTTCTCTCCATTAGGTACTTAAAAGACATTTAATATGTGTTGTTGGAAAAGCTAGAGCATTTTATAGTTCATAAGCGCTATAGAGTTATATATACATAACTCTCTAGCATAATTTTCTACATAATGCTAGTGCATTATGTAGTCCATAATGCTAGAGCATTAGCGCTAGCATTTTGCAATAACAAAACACTCAAGTGTTTCAATCAAAACCAAGCACACAGAAATATATTTGAATTTAGACATATCATGTGAGAGTTCTATAGCACCTAAAACCCCACCCTCTCACATGTCTACATGTCATCCGCTGTCCTATGTGGCTGGTTCGGAAATACCAATCCTGTGGTATGGAATATGGAAAACCATGGCTAATTAACCATTTCCTCCATTTCCACTATATGTCTGTCTTTCAGCACTCTTTACAGCTAGATAGACACAACCATATTTGATGACATTTTAGACACAGATATAATTTTTTATGCAGATTCCAAATATATAATTTTTTCAAAAGAATATTATTTTTTTCAATTGTTTTCCTAATTTTCTTGTGGCATCACTTCTTAAGTCAAAAACCATGTTGTTAGTGTTTCTTCCATAACTTTTTCATTTCATAATCATTTCTTATCTAAAAAATTGTACGGTGCGCTAGAAGATCTGATATCTACATTCTATAAAAACCCATATCATGATTATTCAATTAAGAACTTCAAAGGTTGCACACACAAAAGATGTACTGTTTTCGAGGAATTATTACTTAAATAATTTAAATAATTTAAAAATTACTATTTTATTTTCAAAAAATAGCATTGCACTAGTGTTGTATGTTATCTACATGCATGCAAATTTTTGTAGCTCAAGCCATCATTTAGGCCCTTAGAGGTTGCACCCATAAAAACATATAGCTTATCATTTCCCTAAAAAATAAAAAGTGCCTGTTAGTAAAATTGAAACTTGACATAGTTCTAAAAAAAATTAATACGTAAAAATTATATATTTGGAAATGAGATTTAATTTCCTACATTTCTTCTTTTTTACTCAAAGCAATATATTTTGTGCAAGTATCTCAAAAAATCCAAGTAAGTTGAGGGATGTCTGATTTTTCATTTTTCTATTGCATCTAATGCACCAAAAGTGTCCCTCATTAGCTTACACTCACCCTTACATACATTTTCACAAGCCCTACCACATGGTACAACTCCACTCATTTGATCATGGTGTGTGCATAGGATGTGATCAAATTACCAATTAATTTTTTAGTCACCATATATCCCTTTGAAATAGAATCATATGTGGAGAATGATCATATTATTGAAACTAGGCATATAATATAAGGAATAAATCAACATTACAATTTTAATACAATAAAATAATAAAATAAGATATCTTATTAATAAAATAATAATATAAAAAACACATGTTATATGTTGTAATTTATATTATATGTTGTATGTTATAATATATAACAATACTCAACAAAATAAGCATAGCCCATGCAAACACCCAATTTGACCCCTGACTAAGACTAAGCTCACAAACACCCAAGTTGACCCTGGACCAAGACTAAGCTCATAAGCAGTTGACCCTATGATTGCATAATTGATACTGCAGGAGGTGGCAAGACAGAGAAGGAGACACATGGATATATTGGAGCCTATTTTTCGATGATGAGTATATCACCCTCAATAGAGGAGGAGATCTAGAAGCTTAACATTTTTTTTTAAGTGATAAAGGTTTCAGATGATTTTTGTTTAAAAGTGACATAGGAGTTAATGGTGTCTGTTTGAAAGTGATGGAGGAGTTGAACGTTTTTTTTGTTTAAAAGTGATAGATGAGATGAATTATTTTTGTTTGGAAGTGACAAATTCTGAGACTTATATGAGTATGTAAGGCCCATCATGACATATGATAGTCTTTAACATCCCCACTTGTACTAAAATGGTACCAAAAATTGTAAGCCAATTCCCAACTATATGTGAAAAAACTAATTTTAGGGTAAATTGTTTGCTATAATATGTCAATGGATTTATTTCATGCCAGAATAACGACAAAATTCAAATTTCTATTTCATTTTGGGTAGTTGGGGAAACAAGCATAAAACTAATATGTTTTAATTGTTAAATTTTCTACTATCATATATATTGTTGATATAGAATGTAGATGTCACTTCAATAATTTTTTTATGTACATATGTGGTGTGCGTGTGTGCACGTGCACACATTTGAAACATTTAATATATTCGATATATCTAGAAAGTTATAATCGTTACTCCTCCAAGCAAGAAATAGTATTTTAATCCAAAATAGATTTCAAATATTATTCAAATGAGGTAATCAATGATTGAATAATTTAATATTCAAGTTTGTAAACATGTTTGATCAACATATTACAACTTATTATACAACAAAGAATTATCATTTAAAATTTGCTAAACATTATATACTAATATTAAAGGATTACTACATCAAAAAATGACATTAGATTATTTTCACTAGAGTTAAACATTAGATCGCATATCTAATTTAGATAACTAATATGCATTACATTTTATAAATCAAACAACATCAACATGATATGAAAATTCCTAATATGTGTGTGTGTGTGTGTGTGTGTGTGTGTGTGTGTGTGTGTGTGAGAGAGAGAGAGAGAGAGAGAGAGAGAGAGAGAGATTAATAAGTGCCATAAGCTAGGGGTGACAAGAGCCAGGGGTATAATCATTGATCCTAACAGAAATACATGGGAAGAATTCACTTTGGGTTTAGGAACATCTTCCAATAATATAGAATAATCCCTTACAATGTATCAAGGACTAAAAATACTTGTGAAAGCTGGATAGTGTGATTTGATAATTCTTGGTGACTTAATGGTTATAATCAAAGCCTTCGTCCTTCATTCATCTCCTTTCAATCTCAATATATCTAAAATATATGATTGAACAACCAAGTCGACAAAAAATTGGGAGAAATAAAATCCTATCATGTTCTCCGAGAAAACAACAAGGAATCTGGCCAAATTGCCAACCTAGCCTTAGAATTACCTAAAGGAATCCTTCATCTCTCATATTGTAATGTAATTCTTGAACCAATTCCATAAGGTTTATGCTAGAAGGAAGAAATATCTTGAAGGAGGTCGCTTGAAGTGCAAGGATGATTGACCCATATCAAAGGCATATTCCTTCGAGATGGAAGTGAATGTCAAGCTCGTATGGGCCCCTGTGGGAGGTGGTAAGCAAACACATGTGAAGGATTTCAAGACTAGACTTGGGAAGGTGATGGGTGTAGAAATCGGTGGATACACACGACCTTCCATGAACATGATAAATACGAACTGGATGAAGGCTCCCTTAACTATCAACTCCTATATTATGGCATTAAATGCCTATAAACTCTCGGTATGCAGGAAGGATCAAGATTGTGCTTCATGGTGGGTGAACTTTAGTTAATGATTTTCAAGAGAAGGAAGTTCAAGTAATCATGTATGGAGGTGGAAGATTTATTTTATAGAGCACGACAGAGAAGGTTTGAAGTGTGGTTGCAAGTTAAGGATCTCAATGTCCTTCTTACTGGAGTTGGAAATGAGGGAATTGAACCTAGGAGTTTGGATACTGATGATAAGGGTATACAACAACGGCATGGAAAAGGAATAATGGAGAGAGGAGGGAGACTATTGCATTCCTCATAGGTTAATGTGACTCAAAGCAATACATTTTCATTTGCATTAGACCACTAGTTGGATCAATGGAAAACATAGGAGGAGAAACAACACCTAATGGAGTGAGGTGAGAATGCATATCAAATGGAAGTTATGAGTTGGAGGTGCAACAGACCAAGAATGAAGATTAGAAAGCAATAGTCACAATGTTGGAAGCACAATAGGCTATGTTGCATATGACTTTAGGAGGAAAAGATGCTCCAGAGGATCTTCCTTCCACCCAGCATAACTACATAATGATCATTAGGTCCTGGGGGACACCCTCTCATTGTCATTTTTGTTTTTTCACTATAGTATCTTATTGCAACAATATGTTAGAATATATAGTTTTAGGCATAGAAGTTATAGATATTATTTGGTGTTGAATTCTTTACATAAATGGAATTGTGAAGATATGATGGTATTTTGAAAATCCGTTCATGAGGTCTTTTTTTTCTGTTATTATGAGGGAATCCTCCTCTCTTTTTTTAATATTAATATAAAAAATACTAATCGTTCTTGTAAAAAAAAACTGTTATGAGCTAGCTAGTTCACCACCAAAGCCAGAGACATCAATACCTTCACCACCAAAACCAAAGGCATTAGTACCTCTACTAGATAAAAAGGTAGAATGAAACAACTGGTAGATTTGCTTATTGTTAGCATAATTGCTTTGTGTTTATGCATGGGGCCTAAGCATGATTCCTATTTAGATTAAATGGTTTGTCACTATCGTACTTAATGGGTGTTTTGATATAAAGTCTAAAATTGCTTTAGTTTTTGGTAGTTTTGAATTTTATTAGAAATATTCACGGTCATTGAATTTGTGACATGCATTTTTGTTATAAAATAATTTGCTAACTTTTTGATAAATAATTAAATAATTTTTTTAATAAAAAAAATAAAATTCTATACTTTATATTTTTCCATTATAACATTTTTTGCACCAAGGAAAACCATATGCATTCTACAACCTAGTATTGAAGAGCTTGTAGATTTTGTCCCATTTGTCCATCTATAATATTGTCTTAACATATGTCATCCCATTATAGTATTTTATAATGTAACATTAAAAGTTAGTATATAAAATTAATATAAATTATTGGAAGAAGAGGAATCTAGGATCACTTTTATTTTAAGAAAGCATCACTAGCCATGTAAATCTCTAATGAACCTTTTTTTCTACATTCTATCTACTCACAATCAATTGTGAGCTAGCTTGTATGAGTATGCATGATCTTACACATATATAAGAATAAAAGGGTAGATTCATCTTAACTCAAGATGTTTTAAGCATCGATATATTTGCATCTTGTTTTTTTGGGTCTTTCTTGGTGCTTGATAAATTAAAAGTTAATATGGATTTATGTTGGTAATGAAATAAATAAGAGTATATGTATTTTCTATTAATTGCACGAAGAGAAGCAAAGTGCATTTTACAAACCAATATTGAAAACATTGTAAAATGTGTCCAGTCCATCCAAGTATAACAATGGCTTTCGTCCAATATAATATGTTATACAAAAGTAATAATAATAATGTGACTTAAAGAATAATCTCTCTCACACACACACCAGCTATAAAATGAAATCATATCAATTATTAGAAGAAGAGGAATTTGACGCAATTATGTTTGGCATCATCCTTGGTCATTTCTTATCATCTTAAAGTATCAACACTGAATTGCATTATAGAGAGAGAGAGAGAGAGATCTGTCTTAGCTGTGGAACTTTTAATATTTAGAGATAGATTTGCATCTTAATATTTTTTATTTTTTTTTAAATTATTAAATTGAATTTAAAATGAATATTTATTCTAATATATTTTATAGTTTATGATTTATTATTAGAGTAGTCTATCTACTCTAGGTTTTTGACTTTATGATAAGTTTTGGTTGGAATCTGTCATCTAAATTCTGCAATTTCCATATCTAATATATGTGATTCTAATTTTTTTTAAGATTTCAAACAAAAATAAAACAAAAAACAAAAAACATACTTTAAAAAGTTAAAAACTTAGAACATTTAAACTATACCTTTATTATTCATCATATTAATATTATATTTCACATTAAAATTTATATAAATAATATAGTTGAAAAAAAATATTATTTCAAATGAAGATTTACATACTTATTTTCATATTTATAAATAAATATTTTTGAAACACATCACATATTTATAAATAAATATTTTTGAAACACATTATGCGATGTGACTTGGGACAAGAAACCCTTTCCGTGTAATGATTTTATTTCTACCAAATACAATTTTAAACTATTCATCATTGTTCAACGATTTCTTTCCTGCCTCCATAAATTTAGACAAATTCATAAATTTTTTCTCGATTTTAAACCATTCATCATTGTTCAACGATTTCTTTCTTGACTCCATAAATTTAGACAACTTCAAGAATATTTTCTCGGTTTATGTGTAATGTTGTTTTTAGTATGGATGATAGGTAAAGAAAAAGGTGAAAGATACATTACATGTTATTTGGCATTAAATGCGACGGTAGTCGTAATGTGCATCATTGGATCTCAACCTGGCTGATATCCAACGATGCACAGTGCAACGGCCGTCGCATTTAATGTCAAATAGCATGTAATTTATTGTTCGCCAAAAATAAGACGTCAAAATTAATTAAAATGAGCAATGTGCTTCTTGGACTAAACAAATCAACAAAACATTGTTTTTCCTTTAAAAAAAAAAATACTTCATTTCAAGTAGACAAAAGGCAAGGTGGAATGATCACTATTAATATTTAATCATCACTCACTTAGATGAAACCAAAAATTACTCCCAAATCCCATGGTGGGTTCATATGTGGGCCAAATAATTAATTATAATGCTTTATAATTGTAACACCTCGGTTTTGACCCCGATGCATTAAATATACATGATACATATGTTGTAAATAATCGTGGTGAGGAGCTAAAGGCAAAGGCCCCACCATCGATTTGGTTATGTTATGTTTCGGATTGGAATGGTCACCGATGGCATATCGGGACATACGACACGTATTAAATTGTGGCATCATGTAAATGTGCATTTTAATTAAATGAACCCAACCAGCTATGTTCACTGCAACCAAATTGAGAAGGGGCATGATTTCCTAAGGTTAAGGGGGGGGATGTTAAACCTTGAACCTATGGGGGAAAAGCCATGTGTCACCACCATGTTTCACTGCTCACCTTCACTTGTCCCATCCAACCACCACTTTAATGTTATGCTGTTCGTTGGGGCAATTAATGATGGCGGTGGAGTGTGGTAGGACTGTCATGCCTTGCCCACACGCACACTCCACCAGGCTGACCCCCACGCTGGCAAGGAAAACCACTACGCCCACGATCCCATTATCTGGACAACGGCACTCTCTCCAGCACTGACGGTTTAGTTTCCTCACGCGGGCTGAGATAAAAGGATCCACAATCCATTGTTTGGGGGTTCGTTGGTTCTCCCTTTTCTCGAGGATTGCTAGTCTGTGAGATTTTCTTCTTCCCGTTCACGCAGAAAGATTGTTCCCTCTTTCCTGTTTTTGCGCTCCTGATCGGACAGGGTAATGTCTTGGGTGTTCATTGCTGAACTGTGACTGTTGGCTACGTCTTTTCCCTCACGTACAGAGTGGGAGTCTATTCCTTTCCCATTTTCTACATGTGCAAGTTCTCCAGTGACTACATTGAGGATCGGGTGCTGTGAGTTCATGGTTGTTTGTGGATTGTTGTTTGCCCACGATTGCTTGGCTGTGTTTTTTCCTTATGATCTAGCTGCTATAGGTTGTTGTGGAATCGTTTTGGCCACGCTAGGGCCAAGAACGATTCAGGGAGTTGTTTTGCCCTCGTTAAAGCTTTAATAGCTGGCTTGCTGCATGGACGCAATGGTTTTGTCCTCGAACTGCATTGAAGTGGTGAATGAGGGCCTGATGTGCTTGATAAACCTAGTGAGTTAGGAACCACACAAACAGATCTAGTGGGCTGGCTTTCTTCTCCACAACCCCTGAATAGCACTAGAAGGGAGATCAGGGTCTGAGGGACTGCGTTGCAGAGAAAGGACTGATTTCCTTGTGTTGGGTGTGTGTGGGTGTTCTAGAATCCAGGCTGGTTCTGGTGTCGGTGTCTGTAGCTCTTCAATGAGCTCACCAGCTTAGCATTTAGCCTTTCCCAGCTCTTAGATGGCCTGATAAACCCAACTTTGTTGGCTTGGCTGATCCGTTGTTCGCCTGATAAACCCAACTGTGTTGGCTTGGCTGAACTGTGTACCCTTGTGGTGTTGTTATCCTTGGCTATGTGTAAGCCTGTTAGTTCCTTATTCCTTGGGGAATCATGCCCGACTCGGGGGTGGCAGCGTTGCTGAGAGATTAAAGAGCATGCGGGCCTATGGTTGGGTGGAACGTTGCAACGACGTAGCTGGTTGCAGAACAAGTTCTCTATAAGATAAGTATTCTTGTCTATTTTACTTCTGCAGTATGTTTACTGTTAATGAATTATGATGAACATGTATATGAATGAATGTTGTCTTGCTTCTGCTGAATATATGTGTGATTATGCATCCAAGTATGTTTTATGTTTTTAATCATTTTCCTTCAGCATTATATCTATGTATATGTTCATGGGGATGGATGCCCGGATGTTTGATGTATGGTAACGTCCTCTTCGTTGGTCGGAGGGTCAAGGACGTTACAATGTGGTATTAGACCTCTGGTTGCAACATGGGTCTGAATGGGCCATGAAGATGCAGTGACAGAGCTTATGTTGCAGCATTTGGGCCTCAAAGGGCCATGAGAAACAGTCAACAGAGGCAGGTTGCCTACTGCCCAAAAGAAACCAAGAGAAATGGGTGATGACAGGAAATTCACAAAACTTTTCTAAGTGCCAGAATTGTTGGCCCATCGAAGGACTTAGTGCGAAGTTCCTCCGACACGGCAGAAGTGTTACTTTGAAGCCCACCTGACGGCGAAAGGTTTTGCAAAATTTTGCTTAAGTGCTAAAATCATCAGCGCATCGAAGGACTTAGTGTGAATTTCTTCCGACACAGCTGAAGAATTAGTCTGATGACCAACCAACGGAGGACAGCTGGCAAAAAATTTCACAATTTCGCTAAGGTTCATTGGTCGTTGGCGGAGGATAGAGGATGGGGGAGCCGCAGTTTCGGTGGAGGTCAGCCAAAGACTGCCGAAATGCCGACTCCACTTAGCAGAAATAACCTTCGATGTTTTAACTGTCGGCGATTGATGAAGAATAGGAGATGGTTGAGCCGATGAAGCGGCGGAAGAGAAGACTAAAGAAAAAAAAATTGAAATTTTCCTAAGTTATAGAATTGTCAGCGATCGGCGATGATTAGTTGATCGCATCGCTGATGCCTAGAGGATCAAGTTGTCGATGCGGTGGAAGACAAGGAAGGATATTTTCAATAATTTCTCTAAGGCATGAGATCATCGGCCATCGGGAAATGTTAGTTGAATGGGTCGCCGATGAACATCAAAAGAAATTAGTGGATCGGATCGCCGATCGGAAAAGGTTCAATGAAGGTGAACCGCAGTTGCAGCTACCTAGTCAACTATCCATCCGATGCCACAATGAACAACTGCTCTGACCGCTGATGAGTGCCCTATGGAGACCATAGTGACTCTCTTTCCCACCATTGCGGCCACATAAAGAACTAATCACCCAACGAGAAGTGCATCCGAGCGTCAATGCCACAAGAGAATAGTCGCTATGACCGCCGACAAAGTCGTGAGCTGCGGAAGACATAGAAAGATCGTGGGCTGCCATTGCAGAAGACGAAAGGACTAACCATCCGATGCGCAGAGCACCCGACCGCCGACGCAACAGTTAGTCTATGTTATCGTCGATGAAGTTCGGAGTGATAGATGATTATGGACCCGATGAACAGTCAATTTCTCGCCAATGCAGATCAGGAGTTTAGTCGATTTCCTGCCGAAACGTCAGAGAGAAATAAATGAACAGACCGCCAATGAGCTAGGTGTTTGACCACTGAAGTGTCGAAAAGATAGTTGGGAGGAGGTCCGATTGGGCAAAAGGAGATTTGGGTTTTCGAGAGAACTTCTCAGTGATTTTTCAAGCAGTTTTCAATTGCCTTTCAGTAGACTTTCAGCAGATTGTCAGTTGTCATAGGGCTGAAAAGGAAGAAGAGAAGATTTTGTGTTTTAAGCAAAACTATTATTATTATGTTTCTCCAGAGGAAGGTAAGTAGTTTTGATTTACATTAATGATATGCGTCTAACAGTTTGTTACTAACACATTTGCAGAACTATAGACACCACGAAGAACAGTATTCCAGGAAGAACAGTGTGGTAAAGCAAGAGGTGGTTCAATCATGAGAACCCATGATGGGTATGATCCTCGGGATTCTTACGAGCGTGCAAGGGATGCCATGGGAGAAAATGTCCATAATGGAAATGATGACATAGAGTATAATGGAAGGAGATTCCAGGAGACACCATCCGAGGTTGCAGCCACCATGAGAAGCTTGATTAAAGCCTAGGAAGAGCAGCATCAGTTGAATGCAGCCATGTTGCAAAATTTGACAGATTTGCAGAGAAGGAGAGATTCTGGACGAGGTACATCAAGACCAAAAGGTAGTAAGAGCAGCACTAGGAGAAGGAGAAGGACTTCTAATGGATCATCTGATTTTGAAGAATTCAGCGAAGATACAAGTTCATCTTCTCGTAAAAGGAAAAGAAGAAGGCACCATAGGGATCGCTCTCGAGATGAATTTAGGAAAGCTAAACCTCCTACATTTGATGGTGAGATAAAGGCTAGACAAGAGGCTGAAGCTTGACTTATTGGGATAAAGAAGTGATTTCTAGTGCAAGATTATTCGGGAAACATGAAGGCAAGAGTTGCCATATTCAACCTAAATGGAAGAGCCTCCATTCGGTGGGAACACTTCAAGCAAGTAAAGAAGATCAGTGAAAGGAGACTGAAGTGGAAACAGTTCAAGAAGTATTTCAGGTATAAATACCTCTCTGACAGGTATTATGATGACAAGATTAAGGAGTTCCATGAGCTAATATTGGGACAGCAGACCATGGATGAATATGCCAATAAGTTCTTGGAACTGTTGAGGTATGTCTAGTACATCAAAGATGAAAAAGTGAAGGTCCAGTGATTTCTGAGTGGATTGCCTCAAGCCTACAAATATAGAATTGATTTTTATGAACCAAGATCTCTTGAAGAAGTGACAAGGAAGGCTAAGTATTGCTATGAGCAAAGCAAAGGTAAACCTGATTACCATAAGGCATGGAAGGACAAGAAAAATTAGAAGTTGACCAAAGAAGGAAAGGTTTCAAACCTTCTAGATTCAGGAATCAGTTGAAGCAGCCATCCCAATCTGCGAGTAATCCAGTTGGAGTGACAGGTGGAAAGCCTAAAGAGCCACATCAGAATAAAGGTCCACTCAAATGTGGGAAATGTGAAGGACCCCACTTGCGTAGATATTGTCCACTTGAAAATGAAAGTGCAAGGCCAACTTATAACATTCAGGAAGCAGAAACAGTGGGTCAAGTAGCAAGGGTAGTCCCTAGAATTTATGTAGCACTAGAGGACCGCCAGGCAGATCACCAGTCAACAGTGGTTGAAGTTGCAAGTAAGATTGTTGAACAATGTGTTTCTATTTTGATTGACCCTAGTTCCACTCACAGTTACATCACCCCTAGAGTAGTGGAGATTTGTGCATTTAAGAAGGTAAAGCATAGCAAATCTTCGTTAGTTTAGCTAGCCACTAGGACTAAGAGAAAGGTCAGTGAAGTGGTAGAGAAATGTCCATTGGTTATGAATGGATTGACCACTTGTGTAGATCTGAATGCTCTACTGCTTGGTTCCTATGATGTTCTCATTGGAATGGATTGATTAGAAGCTCACAGAGTGAAGCTTAACTGTTATAAAAAGACTTTTGAATGCACGGATGAAGAAGGAAACCCAATAGTTGTGAAAGGTATTCCGAAGGTAATTTCAGTAAGACAGGTTTCAGCAATGTAGTTGAAGAGGTTCTGTAGGAAGGGTTGCCAGTTGTATGCAGCTCATATTCTGGAACCAACATGATATGAAACTCCTAGGTTGGAGGACTATCAGGTGTTACAGGAATTTAAGAATGTGTTTCCTTATGAGATTCCAGGGCTTCCTCCAAAGAGGGACATTGATTTCACCATTGAACTTGTGCTAGGAGCAGCACCAGTGTCCAAGATGCCCTCTAGGATGAGTACACTGGAGATGCTAGAGTTAAAGATGCAACTGCAAGAGTTGTTGGAAAAGAAGTATATCCGGCCGAGTGTGTCTCCTTGGGGAGCACCGGTTCTGTTTGTAAAGAAGAAGGATGGTACACTCAGGTTATGTATTGATTACAGGAAGTTGAACAAGGTTACTGTGAAGAATAAATATCCTTTGCCTAGGATTGATGACCTCTTTGATCAAATGAGAGAAGCAAAGGTATTTTCCAAGATTGACTTAAGGTCTGGTTACCATCAGGTGAGAATCAAGGACGAAGACATTCATAAGACAGCCTTCAGGACAAAGTATGGGCATTATGAGTTTGTAGTGGTACCATTTGGTCTCACCAATGCACCAACTACATTTATGTGCCTTATGAACAGTGTCTTCAGCAAGTATTTAGACAAGTTTGTTCTTGTTTTCCTTGATGACATTCTTGTTTATTCTAAGAATGAGGAGGAACATGAAGAGCATTTGAGATTGACATTGCAATTGCTCAGGGAACATCAATTGTATGCAAAACTGAGCAAGTGTGACTTCTATAGAAATAGAATTCAGTATTTGGGTCATGTTATCTCAGAAGAAGGTATATCAGTAGACCCTGAGAAGATTGAATCCATTATGAATTGGCCTACTCCAAGAAATGTGACAGATGTAAGATCTTTTGTGGGACTTGCAAGATACTACAGGAGATTCATTGAGGGATTCTCCAAGGTTGCACATGCCATCACTTCTTTGCAAAAGAAGGGGATGAAGTTTGAATGGACTTCAAGGTGTGAAGAAAGCTTCCAGTGGTTGAAGAATCTTCTCACCAGTGCACCAGTATTGAAAGTTGCAGATCCAGAGAAAGATTTTGTGGTATGTACTGATGCATGCGGACAAGGGCTTGGAGGAGTCCTTATGCAGGACAACCACATGGTATGTTATGCGTCAAGAAAGATGAAAGAACATGAGAAGAACTATGCCACTCATGATCTCAAGCTTGCAGCCATAGTACATGCTCTCAATATGTGGAGACATTACTTGATGGGTAGAAGATTTGAACTCAGAACAGACCATTGTGTTCTGGAGTATTTGTTTGGTAAGCCTACTCTGAATACTAGGCAAGTGAGATGGCTGGAATTCTTATGTGAGTTTGATTTCAAAATCAATCACATAAAAGGAAAAGAGAATAAGGTAGTTGATGCGCTCAGTAGGAAGGTACAGGAAATGCATGTGGCATCTCTTAGTATTTTCCAATTAGATTTGAGGCAGCAGATCGTTAATCATGTTGCCGAAGATGAGTTGTATGAGCAGGTAAAAGAAAAATTGCAGCAGCAAAGTATTGAGAAGAGGTATGAGGGATATAAATTGGAAGAAGATGGACTTATTACTTATAAAGGCAGAATTTATATTCCGGATGTGGCAGATTTGAGGAGAATTGTTATGGATGAAATCCATCAAGCTCTGTATTCTGGTCACCCAGGATATCAGAAGACAATTGCTACAGCTAGAAAGTAGTACTTTTGGCCAGGAATGAAAAAGGACATGGCTGAATACATTTCAAGGTGCATGAAATGCAAACAAGTAAAGGTTGAGCATCAACATCCAGCAGGCTTGTTGCAGCCTTTTCCAGTTCCGGAATGGAAATGGGAAATTATTTCCATGATTTTATTACAGGATTGCCGATGACTTGGAGACAATATGATTCCATCATGGTTGTAGTAGATAAGTTGACAAAAGTATCACATTTTATATCGGTGAAGTCTATGTATAAGACTGATGACATTGCAAATATCTTCATGAAGGAGATTTTCAAATTGCATGGATTGTCGAAAGAAATAGTTTCTGACAGAGATGTCAAGTTCAATTCCAATTTTTGGAAAGGGTTGTTTGCAGATTTGGGTACAAAGCTAAACTTTAGCACTGCCTACCATCCTCAGACAGATGGGCAAACAGAAAGAGTTAATCAGGTGCTTGAAGATATGCTTCGCATGTATGTGATGGACAAACCAACCAAGTGGGAAGATTACTTACACTTGGTAGAGTTTGCTTATAACAATGGACAGCAGGCATCCTTGGGGATGAGTCTGTATGAAGCTTTGTATGAAAGAAGGTGTAGGACACCAGTGACTTGGGATAATCCAGTGAACAGAATTGTGCTTGGTCCAGAGTTGCTCAAGGAAATGGACCAAGAGATTGTAAAGATTAGGAAGAATTTGAAAGCAGCACAACATAGACAGAAAATCTATGCAGATAAGCATAGGATGAACAGAGAGTTCAGTGTTGGGGATCATGTCTACCTCAGAGTGAGGGCAAAGAAAAGTTCCTTGAAGCTTGGAAGTTGTGCCAAGCTGTCACCTAGATATTGTGGGTCGTTTGAAGTGCTTGAAAGAATAGGGCATGTTGCATATAGACTTGCATTGCCTGCTAGTACTAGAGCTCATAATTTTTTTCATGTTTCTTTGCTTAAGAAATATGTACATGATCCTAACCATGTGATAAATTGGGATGTGATTCAGGTGGAACCCAAGGGAGAGTTCCAAATCGAGCCAATGCATATCCTCGACAAGAAGGTTACAATGTTCTGGAACCGAGCCATACGATAGGTAAAGGTGCAATGGGAGCACTACGGACTTGAAAAGGCTACGTGGGAGCTGGAGGATGCCATGCGATTGGCACACCCATTTTTGTTCAACTCTACGGAACACTGAGGCGGTACCAGTGTAGCATTTTGTTCAAATTTTGGAAAAGCACTGAGGACAGTGCTATTGAAGGGGGAGGGGAATGTAACACCCAGTTTTTGACCTCGATACATTAAATAACATGATACATATGTTGTAAATAATCATGGTGAGGAGCTAAAGGCAAAGGCCCCACCATCAATTTGGTTATGTTATTTTTCGGATTGGAATGGTCACCGATGGCATATCAGGACATATGGCACGTATTAAATTATGGCATCATGTAAATGTGCATTTTAATTAAATGAACCCAACTAGCTATGTTCACTGCAACCAAATTGAGAAGGGGCATGATTTCCTAAGGTTAAGGAGGGGGGGATGTTAAACCTTAAACCTATGGGGGAAAATCCATGTGTCACCACCCGATTTGACTGTTCACCTTCCCTTGTCCCATCCAACCACCACTTTAATGTTATGCTGTTGGTTGGGATAGTTAATGCTCGCAGTGGAGTGTGGCAGGACTGCCATGCCTTGCCCACACGTACACTCCACCAAGCTGACCCCAACGCTGGCAGGGAAAACCACTATGCCCACAATCCCATTCTCTAGACGACGACACTCTCTCCAGCACTGATAGTTCAGTTTCCTCATACAGGCTAAGATAAAAGGATCCACGATCCATTGTTTGGGGGTTCGTTGGTTCTCCCTTTTCTCGGGGATTGATAATCTGTGAGATTTTCTTCCTCCCATTCACACAGAAAGATTGTTCCCTCTTTCCTGTTTTTGTGCTCCTGATTGGACAGGGTAATGTCTTGGGTTTTCATTGTTGAACTGTGATTGTTGGCTGTGTCTTTTCCCCCATGTACAGAGTGGGAGTCTATTCCTTTCCCATTTTCTACCTGTGCAAGTTCTCCAGCGACTGCATTGAGGATCAAGTGCTGTGAGTTCATGGTTGTTTTTGGACTGTTGTTTGCCCATGATTGCTTGGTTGTGTTTTTTCCTTGTGATCTGGCTGCTATAGGTTGTTGTGGAATCGTTTTGGCCACGATAGGGCCAAGAACGATTCAGGGAGTTGTTTTGCCCTTGTTAAAGCTTTAATAGCTGGCTTGCTGCATGCACGCAGTGGTTTTGTCCTTGGACTACATTGGAGTGGTGAATGAGGGCCTGATGTCCTTGATAAACCTAGTGGGTTAGGAACCACACAAACAGAGCTAGTGGGCTGGCTTTCTTCTCCACAACCCCTGAATAGCATTGGAAGGGAGATCAGGGTCTGAGGGACTGCGTTGTAGAGAAAGGACCGATTTCCTTGTGTTGGGTGTGTGTGGGTGTTCTAGAAGCCAGGTTGGTTCTGGTGTCGGTGTCTGTAGCTCTTCAATGAGCTCACCAGCTTAGCATTTAGCCCTTCCCAGCTTCTGGATGGCCTGATAAACCCAACTTTGTTGGCTTGGCTGATCCGTTGTTCACCTAATAAACCCAACTGTGTTGGCTTGGCTGAAATGTGTACCCTTGTGGTGTTGTTATCCGTTCCTTATTCCTTGGGGAATCATGCCCAGCTCGTGGGTGGCAGCATTGCTGAGAGATTAAAGAGCAGGCGGGCCTATGGTTGGGTGGAACGTTGCAGTGACGTAACTGGTTGCGGAACAAGTTCTCTGTAATATAAGTATTCTTGTCCATTTTACTTCTGCAGTATGTTTACTGTTAATGAATTATGATGAACATGTATATGAATGAATGTTGTCTTTCTTCCGCTGAATATATGTGTGATTATGCATCCTAGTGTGTTTTATGTTTTTAAGCATTTTCCTTCAGCATTATATGTATGTATATGTTCATGGGGCTGGATCCCTGGATGTTTGATGTATGGTAGCGTCCTCTTCGCCGGTTGGAGGGTCGAGGATGTTACAGTGTGGTATGAGAGCTCTGGTTGCAGCATAGGTCTGAATGGGCCGTGAAGATGCAATGATAGAGCTTATGTTGCAGCATTTGGGCCTCAGAGGGCCATGAGAAACAGTCAACAGAGGAAATTTGCCTACTTCCCAGAAGAAACTAGGAGAAATGGGTGATGACAGGAAATTCACTAAAAAATTCTAAGTGCCAGAATTGTCGGCCCATCAGAGGACTTAGTGCGAAGTTCCTCCGACACAGTGGAAGTGTTAGTTTGAAGCCCGCCCGATGGTGGAAGGTTTTGGGAAATTTTGCTTATGTGTTAAAATCGTCGGCACGTCGGAGGACTTAGTGCGAAGTTCTTTCAACACAGCGGAAGAATTAGTCTAATGACCACCCAACTGAGGACAACTGGCAGAAAAATTTTACAATTTCGCTAATCTTCGTTGGCCATTAGCAGAGGATAGAGGATGGGGGGGCCACAGTTTCGGCGGAGATCAGCCGAAGACCGCCGAAACGTCGGCTCCACTTAGCGGAAAGAACCTCCGATGCTTTTACTGTCAGCGATTGAAGAAGAATAGGAGATGGTTGAGCTGATGAAGCGGCGGAAGAGAAGACTAAAGAAAAAAATTTGGAAATTTTTCTAAGTTATAAAATCATCGACGATCAACGATGATTAGTTGATCGCATCATCGATGCCTATAGGATTAAGTTGTCTAGGATTAAGTTGTCGATGCGGTAGAAGACAAGGAAGGACATTTTCAAGAATTTCTCTAAGGCACGAGATCATCGGCCATTGGGAAATGTTAGTTGAACGGGTCATCGATGAACATCGGAAGGAATTAGTGGATTGGATTGCCGATCGAAAAAGGTTCAATGAAGGTGAACCACAGTTGCAGCTGCCTAGTCCACTATCCATCTGACCGTCGACGCAACGGTTAGTCTATGTTATCGTCGATGTAGTTCGAAGCGATAGATGATTATGGACCCGATTTACAGTCGATTTCTCACCGATGCAGATCAGGAGTTTAGTCGATTTGCCTGCCGAAACATCAGAGAGAAATAAATGAACAGACCACCAATGAGCTAGGTGTTTGACCACCAAAGTGTTGAAAATATAGTTGGGAGGAGGTCCGATTGGGCCAAAGGAGATTTGGTTTTTTGAGAGAACTTATCAGTGATTTTTCAAGCAATTTTCAACTGCCTTTCAGTAGACTTTCAGCAGATTGTCAGTTGTCACAGGGCTGAAAAGGAAGAAGAGAAGATTTTGTGTTTGAAGAAAAACTATTATTATTATGTTTCTCCAAAGGAAGGTAAGTAGTTCTAATTTACATTAATGATATGCATCTAACAGTTTGTTACTAACACATTTGCAGAACTATAAACACCTCCAAGAATAGTATTCCAGGAAGAACGGTGTGGTAAAGCAAGAGGTGGTTTAGTCATGAGAACCCATGATGGGTATGATGCTCGGGATTCTTATGAGCGTGCAAGGGATGCCATGGGAGAAAATATCCATAATGGAAATGATGACATAGAGTCTAATGGAAGGAGATTCCAGGAGACACCATTTGAGGTTGCAGCCACCATGAGAAGCTTGATTAAAGCCCAGGAAGAGCAGCATCAGTTGAATGCTTCCATGTTGCAGAGTTTGACAGATTTGTAGAGAAAGATAGATTCTGGACGAGGTACATCAAGACCAGAAGGCAGTAAGAGCAGCACTAGAAGAAGGAGAAGGACTTCTAGTGGATCATCTGATTCTGAAGAATCCAGCGGAGATACAAGTTCATCTTCTCATAAAAGGAAAAGAAGAAGGCACCATATGGATCACTCTCGAGATGAATTTAGGAAAGCTAAACCTCCTACATTTGATGGTGAGACAAAGACTGGACAAGAGGCTAAAGCTTGGCTTCTTGGGATAAATAAGTACTTTCTAGTGCAGGATTATTCGGGAAACATGAAGGCAAGAGTTTCCATATTGATGATTATATATAAAATTTAAGGGGTTAGTTCAATCGATTGTCATCGATATTGTTGGGTATTTAGCTATTTCCATGTAAGTAGGTGCATAGTTTGAGTCCCTCTGAGTTAGGTGCACTAACTTATGCTGGTAAGTTTACTAGAGATGCAATCCACAAACTTGAGGATACATCCCTTAGGTTTCTAAAAGGAACAAAGTTCCTCAATAATAGAATAACCAGTATAAGTAACGTATAAATGCCATAAAGGGAAAGTAATGTAAAATAAGATGTATGATAGATGATGGATTACAATTTGTAGCCACTCTTATATATTGTGTGGACAACCATGAATGAAGGTCCACGTCCCTTAACCTAGTATTACATATCACTAGTTAATATTTAATGTATTTATTATTATTGTTACATTGCCTTCCCCTTAAGGGAAGATTTGTCCTCAAAGCTGTATTGATAGCAATGTATGATTTCCTTTGAATGATCATCTTGGGATCCTTTCCTTTTTGTATTTGCGACATTTGAGGAAATGAGCCGATACGAGTTACGGATTCCCCAGGCGAATTGTCGCATCATATCTGCTGTGGTGCTTCCCAGATCTATTTTTATCGGAGCTCTGAGATCATTTTGTGGGACGATTCGTCTCAATTGTTGCTTAGTATGTCGATATTTTTGCAAGTCCACATAAGTATTCTGTGAATATTCATTTTGACCCTGTCGTTGGTCAAAATAACGATTATAATTAGGATGTCTATAAGGTGTAGGTGTTGTTTGTTCTTCTTTGTTTTGGACTACAACGAGGACTGTCTTCACTTCCTTGATTTGATTTTTAGGTGCATTTTCCTGGATTTGTGCTTCTTGGTTCTCCAATAGTTTGTTATGATTCCGAATCTTTTCGATTCTTTCATCTTGCGACATTTTTTCAATTTCTAATTCCTTGATTTGATTCTGTAGTTCCTGATTACGATTATTTAGAAACTGGTTTTCTTCTTTCTTTTCCAGTATTTTTGCTTCGAGGTCTTCACCGGAGTGTTCCCTTTTGTTACTATTTTTCAATTTTTTGATCTTTGTAATCAGTGTTTTGTTATGATTTCGTAGTCGACAAATCTCTTCGATATTGCTTGATAATACCTTGTTGACTTTTGTCAATTCCAACTTATGTGTCTTCTTACTGTTGTCATGTTGTTGTTGGAGTCTTTCTTTTTGTTGTTGATGATGACGTAATTCTGTTTCCTGATTTCCTAACTTTTCATGTACTTGCGCCAATTCATATTCTTTGTCGATGACGACTTTGTTAAGATGACTAATTTCTTCTTCTAGTTTAGTAATATTCCAATACGAATGTTCTTCGTCTTTTTTTTACTTTATTATCTGGTCGTCAAGTTTTTGAATGATGCCTTCCACACGTGATATTTTCTCATCTTTATCTGCTAGCCTTTCTATGAGTTTTCTCTTACTATCTTCCAAAAATCCAATATTCATTTTCGAGGTAGTAATCCTTAGTTTCTGTTTGTCGATTTCAAATAGTAGACTATTATTGGCGATTTCGCACTCTTTTAGCTCATTTGAAACTGCCCGTAACTGTGATTGTAATTTTGGTATCATAGTCGCCATGACTTTTTGAATTCCAATTTTTCGAATTGGTCTTCTTGTTTGATAGCAGATTTCGGTTGATTGTCTAGCCTTCTTTTCTTTCGCTTTTTTAATGATAGAAGATCTTCTTTGATTAGGTTAAATAACCCCCTTTTTTTTCCTTTTTTTCCAAAAATAATATTCAATAATATTATTTCTTTCTATTTCTTTTCCTTTTTTTTTGTTTCTTCCCTTTTTCTTTTATAATAATAATTATTAATTAATTAATTAATAATTATATTAATGTTTTTATAAACTATATATATAGTTGAATATATAGTTTTTTTAAATAATAATTAATTATTATATAATAAAAATATTTATTTTATTATTTTATATAATAAAACAAAAAATTGAACTATTATAAATATATTATAATAATTCAAATCAAAGTAAAACCTGGTTGAAGTTGGAAAGCAAAACCATGTGCTTGTTTTACTTTTTCTTTTTTTCACTTTTCTTTTTCCTTTCTTTTGTTTTTTTACTTTTTTTTTCTTTTATCTTTTTTTACGTTTTTCTTTTTCTTTTGGACAATGTCCAATATTTTAGGGAAACCCTAAAATAAGGATATAAGCCAAAAATCAGACAAGGTCTGAGAATTAAGGCCAAAGGCCCAAATCAGCCAAACGAGGCTCTGATACCACTTGAAAGGAACAAAGTTCCTCAAAATAACTAGTATAAGTAACATATAAATGCCATAAAGGGCAAGTAACGTAAAATAAGATGTATGATAGATGATAGATTACAATTTGTAGCCACCCTTATATATTGTGTGGACAACCATGAAGGAAGGTCCACGTCCCTTAACCTAGTATTACATATCACTAGTTAATATTTAATGTATATATTATTATTGTTACAGTTTCCCCACAAACTTTTACTTCTCTCTCTCTCTCTCTCTCTCTCTCTCTCTCTCTCTCTCTCTCTCCCACACACACACACACACACACGCATTTGGGTGGTAGCAAATCGATGGTTCAAAAGGAAGTTGTGTTCAAGCATTCTCTTTTTTTCTTGCCATTATAGTGGGTTTCAGTCTATCTAAAGCCACTCCTCATTATCTCATGAAAACCTTCTTAAGTCACAGCTAGGGGGCGGAAAACCTTCTTTGATTTTAACTAAACTACTTAACTTTCTTATATATCTAAGATAAGTATGTATTCAAGCTTCACTTTGTTGAATCTTAAAAAAAATACATTGTACTCATAATGTATTTTGAATGTTTTCTTTACATTGTCCGAATGACTAATACATTAACCATAACTACAATGGTCTGGTCTATTTTGCAAGCCTCTTATAGTTCTTGATAACATGTTAAGTATGGTGTTAGACATTGTTGATGACCAATAATAAAGCATAAAGTACCTTATTCCGTTAAGAAACCAATACAAACATAAAAAGAATCCCCATAATGTATTCCTCTCAAATATTTGAATCCATATCTAAAGTCATCGAAAATTAAAGCTATAATCATTTTCAAAGTTGATAAACGTACCTTCAACCATTCCAAGGGACCTAGGCATGTCTTCATTTTTGGTGTTATTTACACAACCAACAAATACAAACATAAAAAGCATCCCCGTAATGTATTCCTCTCAAATATTGAATTCCTATATAAATTCATGAAAAATTAAAGCCATAATCATTTTCAAAGTTGATCTATGCACCTTCAACAATGCTAAGGGACCTAGGCATGTCTTCATCTTTGGTGTTATTTACACAAAATATAGTGGGATACACATTTACTAAAATCTTTCAATATGCAAGAAAAATAATTATATATATATATATAGAGAGAGAGAGAGAGAGAGAGAGAGAGAGAGAACCCATAAATGATTGTGCAAGCAACAAGAAGCAAGCATGCATGATCTTCACAAGATTGGGGAGACAAATATTCGAACTCATGAGCCATTACCTCTCAAGTTGACGTATGAGGTTGAGGCAATTACTATCTTGGGAAGGGGAATGGGTGTATGCCATTTTTTGCATCTTGGCTGTCCTGCAGTTCTAGAACTAGGGATTGCTTATTGTAATGAGTAACGACTGTAAACTAAGAGCCTATCCCTTCATTAATTGGTCAATCTTGCTTTCTCATGGGAGTTAGGTTCTTGGGGAAGAATGTTTATTCCTTTAGAAAGAGGAAGAGCCTTACCCCTCTTGAGTTCGTGTTGGATAGAGGGATGACCAATGATCTTCTTGCATGCATGCATTATGCCCAAGTCGATATTCCAAAATGCTTTCCATAATCGACCTGTTATTCTATGTCCGTTGATTGTTTTGAGTTTTGTGTAGGAACCCAAGAGTGCATGACTGGGATTTGGATGTTCTTGATAAACCTAGTGAAGGCTAGAACCTCCTTCCTTAGAACATGACCAGGGTTTGGGTTACCTTTCTATGAACACATTGAATAACACTAGTAGATAAAGGTATTTTAGGGGTGTTGTGTGGGACAAGTATGGTGGGTTCCAAGCTGGTTGAGTCTTCTTGAGGTTCCTGTAGCTATGTGGTTCAACTCACTAGCTTAGAGATATTTTCCATAATCCTCTTGGTAATGTTGATAATCCTAGTTGTGGGTTGGCTTGGTTGTGGGATGACTTGGCTATGTATTGTCTTGGTTGTGTATTGTGTATTGTGTCTTGTGGAATGGATTGACAATGTCTTGTGCCTTGTGGACTGGCTCAATTGTGTGATTGATCTCAAAGTTAGAGTGGGATTTGGATGTTCATGATAAACCTAGTGAAGGTTGGAACCTCCTTTCTATGCACACATTGAATAGCACCAGCAGATAAAGGTACTATATAGGTGTTGTGTGGGGTATGTATTGTGGGTTCAGGTATAGTTGAGTCTTATTGAGGTGTTTGTAACTATGTGGTTGAGCTCGCTAGCTTAGAAATAAATTCCCCTCGGTCTCTTGTTAGCTCAATGAACCTAGTTGTAGTATGGTTTGGCTATGTGTCATTATGCTTGAGTGGTAGAGTGGTATAAAGGGAATCCTAGTTGTGGCATGGATTGGCTGCGAAAATGTGTTTACAAGACCGTGAGCGAGTCATAATAATCCCCCTTTTCTTGTGGAAATTGTTCCTAGCTCAGGGGTGGCCTCTCGAGAAAAAGAGTATATGTTGGACAGAGTTCCTATGGTTGGGTGGAACATTGTTATTGTGTAGTCAAGGGTTTGGGAAATACTATTTCAAGATAAGTATGCATTTGATGTATCCTATTGATTTCATTGCTTCACAAGTTAATGTTGAATGGAATGAATACTTCTATTTTGATGTATCAAGTGGTCTATGATTATGCAAATGTGATTGTGAATGTATGTTAAGTCTTGAAATCATGTATGCAATTTGACTATGTAGTCTTGCTTATTTACATGTAGCTTTAATTGATTGCATAAAGAATGAAATGTTGCATGAGTAACCATAATCATAATTGCATGTAACATTAAATTGTGCATACTTTAATACTTCGGTCACAAAGGTTGACACGTGGCCTGCAATGGCCTAAGGACCTTGGAAATCGAGATCAAATTTTTGAAGGCAACTATCTTTCAATCTTTATTAGAACCCAGAAATCAACTAAGTATAGTCTACCAGAAAGGCTTCATCAAAATTTCACCATCAAAGGTTCATCGTGATGATAGCATGATGTATGAAATTTGATAATTCTGTGAATCACATCTATTGGGAAGTACATCTGAGGGCGTAAGTTAGAAATTTCAAAGGAACAATTATCTCGATGGATTGGGAACCAATGTGTCGAGAAAATGCCTAATCAGAGATATATTATCGAAGAATGTTGAAGGTGCAAGTAGAGGATCTCGGGAGAGTAATTTCCAATGTGTTGGATCAGATAGCATCATAGATGCCTCATTGGGGGCAGGCCTTCAAAGAAGAAGTCTAAGAGAGCATATGAGGAAGTTTAATGGACTAAAACCCAATATTGTATCAGAGAGATGTATCGAAAGTAGGCTATTGAAAGAAAATTCGACTGGACTATGTGCATGGAGTGAGGAAAAACTGATAGGAGATATTCGTTGGGATATTAGATATGATGTATCAAAGATGGCTCATCAGGAGTGGGCCATTGGAGTACTCGTCCTATGGAATATGTGTGAGGATTGTGGAAAATCTGATAGGTGATATCCGATGAGATTTAGGACATGATGTATCAAGAAGGGCCTCATTATAAGTGAACCTTTGGATTTATCGACACATCGGGGTCAACTCATAAATTGATCACATTGCAAGCACACATGGGTATTTCTAATGCAAGGGAGTTGATGTATCAGAGCCAATAGCTTAGGATGGCCATGATATAGAGTCTAGATAAATATAGGAATGTTGATAAAGGTAGAACCTGATGATCAGAGAAAAGAAGAAGAAACATAGATATGTCTATGTAAGTCGTATAATGTCGCCTAAGACCTAGAAGGGTTATGAAGGTGACCAAAGACATTACAATATAATATTAGAGTCAAAATTTTGTTAGAGTGGTGTTGAGGGAGTTTCCCATCAACCCAAAATTGATATCAGGTTGGTTGGGCACAAAACACAAAATGATTGGGAATTAAATCTAAATCATACATCAACAATAAGGAATTATCTTAAGGGTGAACACCCAAAAACAAACTAAAAAATCACATTCACTCGTATCAATAAGATACAATCCTTTAATGGCTCTTTGATCAATATTCTTGGAACTGTTATATCCATTAGGAAAGGGAATTGCAGAAGGGAAAATGCGGAGTCCAAACTTCTACAAAGCGCATTTCCGCAACCTGCATCCTGCAAGTTGCAAAAAGGAAGGAGGGATGCGGAAATGCGCTTTGCAGAAGTTTGGACTCCACATTTTCCCTTTCACAATTCCCGTTTCGCAACTTGCGGGATGCAGAAATTTCGTTTGGAGAAATCTGCTTTCCGCAATTTGCGGGATGCGGGATGTGGAAATGACATATTGTAAATTTTCATTTCTACAACTTCGATCTCCACAATGGTCATTCTGCATGCGGGATTGTGGGATTTGAAATGTGGAATGCGGGGTGTGAGAGTGAAATTTGATATGTTTTTTATTCCATAAGTGAAGCTCTCCACACTGTTGATTTTCTGCGTGATACTTCTCTGCCGTCGATTTGTCTTCGGATGCGGAACTGACAGAGACCGTTGATTTTCACTGCAGTTCTTCTCATCCATTCGATCTTTCTGCGATTTGGGGAAGATAAAGAATCAATACACGGTCTGGATCGGAATGTTAGCAAGAGGGAAATTCTTTCTTGTGTAGATCTGAAAGAGGTTTAAGAAAAAAAAGGAAACGGGAATCATCAAACACGTGCAGAATCCAATGATTATAAGAGATGGGTAACTCAGGTAGAAGAAATGATCACGTTTCCTCCTCCAAGGCAGGAGGGGACGTGACACCATTAAGGCTTCAACTTCCATCATGATAAAGAAGAATGGGACTACACCCTAAAGAAAACCTTTCAACTAAAAAGGACATGTTAAGTATGCTAGATTCTAGCATTGAACTCACATTGAGGGGGTGTTTATGATAAACATGGCCTACAAGATAAATCTACTTCAAATTCCTTTCCAAACATGATTATCAACACAAATAAATCAATTGATTCATTAGGAAATCCATAACTACAACGTTATCATCTAATTTGAATTCCATAATGGGAAAACCATTGTTACTCCATTCCATGAAAGACGCAAAACAACTTATAAGAATCCTTTCTAGGTAGTGGTATACATTTGCTTAGGAAAAAACCATAAAGCTTCATAACGTTTGGAAACATGTTATTCAATGTTTACATCTTCAAACTATTAATATATGAAGAAAAATTTGCCAATGAAAAGTAAGTAAAAATCATTAACCATGTATGATTCTGTAAGAAAAAAAATCGATTCATGATGGAGGGAAAAAGGGAGCCATCTTTAAAATTATTATGTCCCCAACAAGGGGATATATATGAATAGCTCAGGGACATTATTTGGAGCAATTTGTAGTAATTTAAGAAAAATTATCTAAGTTAGACTAAAGTTGTGTATTATTTAATTTAATTTTTATTTTTTTAGTTTCTTAAATGTCTATTTTTTAAGATTGTTATTGGTCTGATGGAGATGAAGTTGCTTTCGGTTCCTGTGCACCAGGAACCGGTGGTGACGCTGATATCAACAATGCTATAATACTCCTTGTAAACAATACCTCCTTTAATATTTCATATTTCGATATCCCTCCTTTAATATTTCGGTATGCATCTTTATTGATGGGCTCCAGTGTTGCACATGGATCCGGTGCATCCTTCTCGACTGCTGCACATTGACCCTACAATGATTTTTCCATTTCGAAGTAGTAGGTGGAATAATTATATCTACCCATCCATTTGGTATCAATTCCTTGTCAAGACATCTAGTATGTGAACTGCTGCTAGCATCTGCATTGAGCGAGCTCTGCTATCATTGTTGTTGTTGCTTGCCAAAGAAGTGTTGCTTCTACTGGTTCCTTCTATATGTACACATTCTGGTTCTAAATAAAAACGTTTACATTTACATATAAAATGGGGGAAGCAACAACAAATGGATTTTCCATCAATGGAAACCGACATTCCTATAGTGATGCATATGTTAATAGGAACAGAACTGCCAACGGTCATGCAATTCATCATGTTAATGGGAACGACAACAACGGGATTGCTGTTGTTTTTATCAATGTTGTGCCCAGGATTCGAAACTGCTCAGATGGCACCACTGCTTTTGGTATGAAGAATAAATTAAAGACAATCTCCGTAAGTGTTTCGCCCTGAATAGGTAAATTTTGTAAACCTACTTTAGTACCGCAAAGATTTCTGAGCTTGAATGTGGATATATATATATATAAATAAGTGCTTTTTTCACTAAATAATGAATACTATTGTCTTGGAAGCATTCTTCATGGAAGCATTCTTCATACCGGAGTGGGCAATTAATAGGATATAGCGTATCAATCTCCGATGCCTTTGCTGCTTTTAGTAAAAGCTTATTTCTCTAGGTGGAATTCTTGTTCTGGCATTTACTAGGTGTTAAAAGCTTGTTTATGTGCCTATATATATATTTAATTGATAGAACCAAAGAGGATAAGTGAATGACCTACTAGTAGTGATGTACTGAGTGATGAATTAAGGTACTAGAAAAACAAATTTTACTGTATTATCTCTTATTTTTTATTAATATCCCGTCTCTATTCCCAGCCACTAGTCTTTGGTTTTATCAACTATCCTACTCCAATAAAAAGAAACATCTGGAGGGACATCGGCTTAAACTACCCGTGAATCGTGGGTCATTTAATCCTTTCTAAAATATGAGTGAGAAGGGACTTCAAAAACAACCATTTCTATTCTAATTTCCTTTATTCTTTTGTTAAAACTACAAGTTCATATGCTATTTTTCCTACTTTGTTAACAAATTTGGTAAACTGGCTTTCGCACCCCAGAGATTTATGAGCTTGAATGTGGATATACATATAGAAAAAAATGCTTTTTTCACCAAATAATGAATATTACTGTCTCTGCAGCATTCTTCATACCAGAGTGAACAATTAATAGATATAGAGCTACTCGATACAAAACCTTTCAACAAGGTAAATATACGCATTATAATATCTATAAATATTGTGAATTACCTTTTCTCTGAACGTTAATAAGGCTTTCTTTCTCAGGTGCTAGTTATAGACGGAAAGTTGCATAGCGCAGAAGTGGATGAATTTATCTATCACAAATTACTAGTGCATTGAGCGCTCATCTGCCACCCAAAGTAAGTAATTAAGTAATTTGCATCTGGTTATAATATCCCTCATTTGTATCCCTTTAAATATCGGTAAAGACTTGGTTTTCATAATTATAATTTGTATCCGTGATAAAACTCAAGGTAGGAAGTAGAGAAGCAACAATAGCCATGGAAGCAGTTGTTTTGGACTAGGAGACTACGAGAAAAGTGCTTCGTCCGATACCCATTATCCTCGTCATTCATGTAGTATACATCCATTCCTCACATACACATTTGATTTGATCCAATTTCATTTATTTTTAATTTGTGTTGTATTAGGCCTATAAGCAAGTTGACTTTTACTTCAATGACAACAATCTTCCACACGATTTAAAGGGTGAAAACATGAAGTTGGGAAACACTTTTGCTTGTTTTTTGACAAAACAAATTGAAAATTTTTATGTTTTTCAACTTCAACCCCTTCAAACCGATATCTACCTTAGGAATTTCACCTTGAAGTAAACACAAATGTTTTAGAGAATTGAATTAGCTACGTACTCATATTTTTTTTTTAAATTATCGACATATAGTTGGGCAAAATTGGTGGGCACCAATGACATATACTTTAAAATTTTAAGTATGAATAATGAGTGACCTTTGTGGCCTCCTTTTTTCTTAGAGATAGTTATTTATTTTAGGGAAACGAAATGTATAATCATAATCTACACTCATTGCAGTTGTGCATGGACTATATCTTTAGGATTTTCAGACTTATATGCTAATTTTTATTATTTATCAAAATAACATATGTACCAAAAATGGTGCCTTATTGACACATGTTTTTGTCGTCTAATTTTCTTTCAAATGTGACTCTTATCAAAAAAAACTAAAAGCACCCTTTTGAAGAGGACACTACAAGGAACAACCTTATGATTTTAAAAAAAAAAAAAAAATTGGCTTTGTCTTCGTGACGATATTGAATTTTTATTGTCACTGATTTTTAAGTCACTAATTTTTTTAATGATAAAGTTTAGAAAAAAAATCATAAAAAATAGAAATCCTAAATGAAACTAAAAAATATATATATATATGATGAGAAAGTAGATTGAATGATGAATCTACTGGTATAAACTCCGACAAGTAATTCTCATCTTTTGTATTGTTTCAACCTTGCTAAAGTGAGACATTTCTGAAAACTACAGAAACGGTGATGGAAATGTTGACTAACAACTCTCGGCCGAGAGATTTAAAATATCTCGAGCGAGAGTTATTTTCACTCAAAATCTAACCTAGAGTTAAGCAAATCTCTTGGTTGAAACTTGTTTTAAACTCTCGGACTAAAACATAAAATATATCTCGGCCGAGATTTTTGTCACATAATCCATCGAGAATCTTTTAGGGGCCAACACATTAAACTCCTTTGATTCCGACGAGATTCCAAAACTTCTTGGCCGAGAGATGTATAAAAATGATTATTGAACCAGCATACATGAAAAATGGCAAATGCTAGTCACAATGCTAAGATGCTCACAATACTACTCATAAGACTAAGATGCCTCAAGGTAAATAGCAACTTGCCAATGACCACCAAACTGAGGTCTGAACTCTGAGTACCAAGATGCCTCTCTCCAAGAAACTCATAATGCTCTCTAAATTCTCACAAACTCTCTAATATTAAATGAAAATCCCAAAGTGGGGTGTATTCTACATGAGGGGATGTAGAAATTAGTGTTTGATAGGCATTTCTAGGCTTGGGAGCCACCCTAATTAGTTGGGGGCTAAAACAACACAGAAAATAGTGAGGATTTCCACTTCTTTTGGGGACCACATGTCTGGGGAGCTTTTGTGGAAATTTCATGCACTCAAAAAATTAATGAAAAACTGAAATTTCACCTTCTTCTAAGAAGGTTTCTCGAATATTAGCCCTATAATTTTCAGCCTTTACAACTACTGTAAATTAGTGCATAAAAAAATAGATGAAAGACCACAATAATTCACTACTAACAGATGCAAACTTCACAGCAATTCAAGGAAAAATATACCCAGCCAAGGCAAAAGTTTTCAACCATTCTAGGGAAACTTTATAAAATTGGAGGCACAACAATCTATGAATCAAGAAAAAACTTACAATAGATCTCACAAAACAATTTTACTTATAAAATTATATGAAACAGTGCAATAAGGAGTTGCAGCTGTATAATTGCTTTCATTAATCAAAACTAATCTAGATATTTGTTACAATGCAATACAATGGCATTAACAGCCTAACAATTTGAATCCATGGGAGGTAATTCGAGTTGATGTCTCCAGACCTATTATCCATTCCTTCAAAGAGAGTGATATTCTTGCTTTCAAGAAAAAGTTCGCATAATTGATGAAACACAGTTGTGTAGAATCTTCTTGGAAGATCACCATTTGCATAGCTAGGTAGAATCTCTATAAGGGTTTCTAGTTCATATGAAGTTGGATAGAACCTATATAGGTTCCAATTTCTGCAGAAGTCTATCGAAGTCTTAACAGAGTCCTATAAAGGACCTGTCAAACGTGTGACTAAGTGATAAGGGTCGAGTGCTCTTGTACAAATCTATCTCGCAGAATGGAAGAACGAGATAGGGAAGGTGAAGTTCCTATGAACTTCATGAGACAAGATAAATTTATGCGTTATTGTAGTAGAGCCGAGAATATAGAGGCATCGCAGAATGAATGTGTAAATCTGGCAGAGATGAAGTGAATGTATCGTACACAGTCAATTATAGGGTCTGTTTCTTTGAAGTTCAGATGAATGATAGTTGTGTGTTATCCATGGTGATCGAAAACAATATTTGAATTAGATACTGGTTTGAAAACAATATTTGAATTAGAATCCATTAGTGGCAAGCCTATCCTAGAAATTAAGAAGGCTATATCAGATGAGAAGTTGTTGCACTCCCTGAGAGGGCCAATTATACCATGGTTCAAAAATATGTTGCTCTCACTTATCCGAGAGAGCAATTATCCATTCACAAGAGGACAACAACAAATGAATCATGTATTGTTTCTAAAGAGCATACTGATATGGAATTATCTTGTACATATTCAAAAAGGGGTGAAAGGGTTGATGGTGAGCGTAATATTGCTGAGAATAATGATCGACTACACAGACAACAATGTTATGCCCAATGCCTAGTGGATGATTTGTTCATGGTCCCAACCAAATCTACAGTGCATGAGCATGTCAATTTAGAACTTCACTGAGGGAACTACTTAGATTTGTAATCCCACATGGGTTGAAATTATTGGGTTGCCCATGGAATTCTGGTCCTTTATGGATCATATTTCCAAGACCACTTATATTTTATCTGCCAATTTCCTGAGTGTTTCTTTAATCCCCGTCCTCATAAGAGAATATGTTTGAATATGTCCAAGGAACAAGTAACAGGTTTACATGTGTGGATAACAAGACTTCCAGACAGGCAATGTGTCTGCATAATACTTGATTCAGATGTGTGACTCCAAAAGAAAAATGCAGGACTCTCCTTTGATGTCTGGCCCTAAAGCTCCCTAGCATCAACACCCCCAAGACACACAAGCTCATTCATTGCTTCTGTTGCCCAGCCTAACCTTGAAGTTAAAGTCTCAAACTCAAAAGACTTGGGAAATCTAGCCCCCTTCTCCTTCCCAAGAACCCAATGGTATGCCACAAGTCTATAGGCAGAAATCTAAGGAAAATGGCCACTCCTCTTTAGGAGTCCCATCTCAAGGATCCAATAGAATGGCATAGTCCACTGCACCTTTTTGGAATTCTAAGGGGCTCTCCATCTCCAAGGAATGGCAAGATTAATATTGTTGAAGGGCATAGTGTTGATCAACTACAGTTATTATGGTAAGAAACTCCACCTTGAAATGTACTTTATATTCCAAGTTTGAACAAGACTATTCATTAGGTTAGTAAGAATGGTTAATGATTTGTCTTCAATATTAGAGGAAAGAGATGTTTGCACAACCTACATAAGTTGGTAAGAAACATGGTAATTTCATTAATGTAGAACATGCAATAGAAAAAGTGTTTCACAGCTTGTGCATAGTGATTAATACAGCACCATGAAGACACCCTCTTTGCTTGATGACAAGTATTTGTTCCCCTTTTTGTTAATGAAAAATGGGTGTTTACATTTTAAAGAGGAAATATGATAACCACAATCATACAAAACAGTACACTTGAAGAAGCTTGGTGTGCGAAAACCCAAGGTGAATCATCTCAAACTTTTAGGTTTCGTTGCATATACTTTTATTCTAAAATACCAAGGGAGTAAACTAGATGCAAAATTTTAGCCCAGTATGCAAAACAATACACTTCAAGAAGCTTGGTGTGGGAAATACGATCACCACAATCATGCAAAATAGTACACTTGAAGAAGCTTGGTGTGGGAAAACCCAAGGTGAATAATCTCAGGCTTTTTGCTTTTGTTGCATATACTTTGACTCTAAAAGAACAGTGGAGTAAACTGGATGCAAAATTTTAGCCTTGTAGGGTAGCTCAAGTGGTTGAGCACTTTGAGCTTCGGAAGGGATCGAGGTTAATCCCACAAGCTAGATGCCTCTGTTGCATTCCTCACTCAATATCCCTACCAGGTCAGGTGCCATAATCTGCACCAACATGTTTACATCGGGTACCATCTATGAAATGCAGGGAAACCCACGTGGTTTTACTTAGAAAAAAAATTGGATGCAAAACTTGGGAATTTGACTAGTTCCCCTGTGTGCTTTTTTATTTTGCTACTGTGGTAGAGATCATTCAAAACATCATTACTTGCAAAGGTCTAAGAGAATTTTCCATCCAGTCCCATGACCAAAACAACAAGAAATTGAACACAATAAAATCTAGTATTATCCAGAATTTCAAGCAAACTACCATGAATGCACCAGATAAAACTTGGATCCATGCCCTTTTAGGTTTCAGTGATTGACCAAAATTGACAAGAAAGAAATGAGGATTGAAGTCTCAACCTTGTAAAATGCTACATAACATAATCATGACATTAAAACCAATGCTTAAAGGTTTTAATATGGATTTAACTTTACATGAGCAATAACACAGGAATAAACCAAAGACCTGATAAAAAATCTCTATACTCAAATAAAAAAATTTGGAAAAGAATAAAGCCCTTTAACAAAAATAGCAAATATATGAGAACAGAGATAGAATATGTAGCTCAGAATTTATGTTTGCCTCCAATTTCAAAACAAGTTCCACTAAATGAAATTATAGATATAACTCTTACCTCACAAATTTTGCAATTGTCTATGAAAAATATATCAAGAATATATCTTTTTTGTGGCTCGGGACAGTGCAAGTCATGGATTGTTAATGATTAGTTCACCAACCAAAATAATAATTTCCAATTTTCATATAGCAAACAATAAAATATTTAACAGGATAAATCATTAAACAAAGTCCTGGATTAATAGGGATTTGTTCACTAACCCAAAAAAAATTACAAATTTTCATCTCTTTCAACTTAACACTCTGTTGGTCACTGCGTCAATTTTAACACTTTGTTGGTCACTGCGTTAAGGTTGGTTATTGAGATGTCATACCATATTTCATGTATAGGAATGAATAAATAAAGTGCAGGAGATACAACATTAAGGAATCACAACCATTATTTGAATCAACCTTATACTCAGACAATTCTGAGTTTGATCTTGTCACCGAAGGGACAAGTCAAACAGGGTAAACCATATGCGTACCTTGAGAGAGGGTTAAAGAAAACCGAAATTGACCTTAGACTCTTAGTCAATAGAAATAGAGGTTTCAATCAAAATCATAGGCTCGAGTAATTCAGTAATGTCCAAAATAGTCATGCTAAGGATACACAGACACTTAGCACAAGAGACACTCAGTGATACTGATACCCTCTGATAGTCATGTTGAGTAACTCACAGTCCACACTTGAATATTAACCTCACGGTCACTCCAGGGATAGAACCCAACACACAAGAAAAACCCATAAGAACTAACACTGAGAAAATCATTGCGTAAGCAACTTAAAAAAACGCAGAGACTCACACTGAGAAAAATCATGAGGTAAGCAGCTGAGAAAGACGCAGAGACTCACTTTACAACATAATATGTAAATAAAGAAAATGCAGAGATCAAGCTCAGCCCATGAAGAAAGAATAAATCGCAGAGGTAAAACTCAGAGCATCAATGAACAAATCGCAGATCGTGAATGAACAATTCACAGAGGTAAAACTCAGCCCGTGAAATGAACAAGACACAGAGGTAAAATCGTGGAGTGAAATTGCAGAGGAAAACCCGAGAAACAAACCTGCGTGCAAGAGGATAAAATCATATAGCGGAGGAGATAACCCCTGCTGGAGAAACCAACGATAGTATAGATCCCAGAGAGATAACAAGATGAGAACACTGTGAGATAACCATAGGACCAACTAAGAATAGGACCATGAGTCAACAACCACAAGAGAAAAGTGAATCGTAAAGGTGGACAAACATTCAATTAGGACCAACAAGACCAAAGACTTTTCTCTCTCTCAAGGTATATAGTTTAATATATACTGTTTTCATCACTGTATAAGGGGAACATCCAAATGGATGGTACGATCCTTTTGTCCTCAACCAACTTTTACAAGAGAGATCATCCATACATGTCTACAGAGGAAACATAAAGAGCCCAGTTCAGTATATCCAAGTAAGTGCTCGGGGAAGTGTCCTAATATCAATACCCTCAAAGGAGAAACAGTGTCATCCTCAAGACATCCAATATGATGCTAAAAGACTCAATAATCCATACTCAAAAATAAAGGAACCAAAAGGTTGAAGAGTAGGAGGTACAAGCTCTTCTCTGGAAGAGTTGTAGCTTGTCTTCCCCAATAGCTATTTCCTCATAATTTTCAGTGAAGGAAAGTAGACCCACAGCCATGGAGATCACTTCCTTGGATATATTGTCTTCCCTCTTATTGTGTTCTCTAAAGACATGCTGAAAGTATAAAGTGTGAAAGAAGGCCTTCAACTCCATAATGTTGTCACACCAACCATCCAGATGGAGGGAAGAGAGATTTTCCTTATCATCTAAGCCCAAAAAATTTGCTAACAGCCAAATGTCATAAAATAGTGCATACCAGCTCAAAGTGTCCATGTGTGTGGGCTCAAAACATTATCCAATGCTAGCACCTGAGTGAAGAAGACTACAAGTGAAACCCCCATAAGCAAGCAACACCGAGAATAGGTCAAATCACCAACTAACTACATGACTATGTGTTCCCAAGCTGCCAAGTGTGAAGGACAAGAAAACAATGAACTTCTAACTTCTCAATACAATGAAAAGTACATACAATGAATGTGGAGCACTATTGATTTGCAACTAGATCAGATCAATCTAAACCTTCGGACTGGAACACCAATGGATCCTGGTTTTCTGTGGGCTGAAAAGTCAAAATGAAGTCAATATATGTATATATATATACACACACACACACACACACACACAAGTTTGGGAACAAAATATACCAAAAGTAATTAAATATTAACAAAAAGAAATATCCATACCTGCATCACCGGTGGAAATTGTGAAACTAGAATTTCCTCAACATCTATATTTGTGCCACTAGCCTCTGTTTCTTCCGAGTCAAACAAATTCGTATCATCAACGTCGTCATCATTCATGAATTTGGTATACTGCATAAATTTCATATATTAAAAACATTATATTTTATATAATAAATTTCAGATATTATAGAATACTTACGTACCATGCCCCTGTTTTCATTTTGTTGAGCAACGACTCGCTTATAATTGTCTATACAGTATGTTGCATACTTCTCAAGCTCTAATTGACTCATATTTTTCAAGCGATCATTAGAATAATCATCAAATGGGCATGCATTCATACTGGATGCAGATGAAATACTATGTAGGTTGATTTCCACCCCTGCCAATGCATCCCCAACACGGTCTCATATCTCTTCCCTCACCCCTCTTGCTATTTGGGATGTTGTTTCCAACTCCTCTAGTAAAGCTACGACTCTAGGATGTGGTTTTACTAACTGAGGCATCAGATGCCTATAATGAACATCTCGTCGTGCATCAGGTCATTCATATGTATGACCTTTTCCAACACCATAGAAACTGGATCCCGTATCTGTATAGTCGGGGTCCATGTTAAACCGGAACTCTGCAATCAGTATCTTAACAAAATACTGAGGAACCTCGTCATTATTTGGGAACTTCCCATATGCACACAAGAAACTCGAATAAATATGTGGTGCAATCATTGGATCATTGAATCTTGCGATCTTTAGACGTTTTTTGTCTTCATGTCCCAAGTCAACACATGAAAATACCATTTCTTTTGTGACAACTTTCTTTACTTCTTCAAACTTATGGCAACCCATCACTAAAAATCGCCTCCTACGCATCATATCATGAAAAATATGGGTTGATGGTCCAACCCCAAGATATGTCTCGATCAAAATATTCAGATTGTGAAAAACAATCTGGAGACATTGTTGAGTACCAAAAGAGAGATTTGAAGAATCAAGCTTTGCCTTCAATCTCGAGGAATGCTCCTTCATCTCTTCCACAGTCAGCATAGCGATGTTGTCTTCCCAAGATGTATCCTCAGGAATATCATTAGGATGACTGTAGAGAGGATCATATCTTTCATTTTGAGCATATTGATGCACCCGACGACGTCTCCTTGTCTCGGGAGGTGGATTAGGATCAGGAGCAGCAAACCCTGTAAGAAGTAAAATGTGCATGCAAGTATTAAAATCTACATATATAATTTTTCAATCAAATTATACACATTTAAATAAAATGTGTTCATTAGAAATACCTGATGCATCATCTTGTGTCCCATCGTTATTGTTAGAATGTCTAGAATCCCCTGTTGATGGCGTATCTGAGGAATTAGACACTAAGTGTGTCCTATGTGTTTGTCCATCGGCCCCTATAGACCCCTCAGACATACGTCTGTCATGCTCAGAGCCACCACATGTGCATGTAAAAATATCTTAGAAAGACCAGGTAAAATAATACTTATGTTTATATAGACTTCAGCATGAAATGAATAACATTTGAATTTACCTGACGATGACCTTAGGTACCGTGGTTGCATAGTAGCCAAAATTGCTTCAGGCTGAAGCTGTAAAGCAGTGCATGATAAAAAATTTCTACATATTAAAAAACATGCCAAACAAGAATTCCAGTCAGAATGTATGAAAACAATATCTACCTGGAAATGGAATCATATGTGTTTGTCCACCAGCCCCTATGGACCCCTCAGACAAACGTCTGTCATGTTGGGAGCCACCACCTGGGCACAACAAGATATTAGATTTAGATGTGTAAAAGAAGATTTATTTTTATATATACTTGACTATGAATTGAATAACAATGAAATTTACCTGACGATGACCTCTGGGTATGTCGTTGCATAGTAGCCAAGCTTGCTTCACCCTGAAGCTGTGAAGCTGTGCATGATAAGAATTTTCCACAGATTAAAAAACATGCCAGAAAAGAATTATAGTGAAAATGCACATATAAACAATTTATCTACCTGGAAATGGCATATCTGAAGAATAAGACAGTAAACGTGTCCTCTGTGTTTGTCCACCGGCCCCTATAGACCCCTCAGACAGACGTCTATCATGCTGAGAGCCACCACATGGGCACAACAACATCTTAGATTTAGATGTGTAAAAGAAGATTTATTTTTATATATACTTGACTATGAATTGAATAACAATGAAATTTACCTGACGATGACCTCTGGGTCTATCACTGCATAGTAGCCTAACTTGCTTCAACCTAAAGCTGTGAAGCTGTGCATGATAAGAATTTTCCACAGATTGGATGATGAGAAATTCTCACATTAAAAGCATGTCAAAACATGTCAAAGAAGGTATATATATTTCAGATTAAAAATCGAAAAGGTCAAATATGATCCCTTAAAGGTTGTGGCTCAAGTATTCCCAAATCTGAAACACCCCTAGTTAGAAAGAACAACATTCTCTCAACCTTCACCCCCCTATCCCTTATCTCTCATCAATTTGGTCAAATAGTTCAAGGCGTTCCTCCTCCATCACAAGCCTCATCTAGCAACTAATAAGTACAAGACAATTTTCCCCTTGGTTTAGAATATGGGACCTTAGTTCTTACAACCAGTACAGGGAAAAGTAAACAACTGCACAAAAAATATAGGAAATCTAGAAGATATTTTGGTGTACATGGTTCATGAGGAGGAAGAAGCACCACTATAACAAGAACAAATAATTGATTGAATAGGAATTTTTGAACACAATGATTGCTCGAGTGACATTTAATGGGGTTGCAAGATACATATCTAATGGTATACCTCGCCAAATGAACATCATGACACAAAATTCAGTGCCCAAGGATGGTTATGCATCCCAAACTAGAGTGAAACACATCACGCGGTCTTCATTTGGCAGCCATATAAAATTATGTTGTTGATTAAGAAACACATCTTACTTGGGATAAGAGAGGCTTTCTTGGACATCTATTTCCCTCTTTGCAAAAATGAGCACAAAACCAGACTATGAAATCATTGGACATTTTGTTAGATACATGCCCATATTCTTCAAAATTATAGGACAAAAGTGGTGTCCAAAAAAGTTGTTACCCTCCCCACTGGAGTTCAAATCCCACTTTCTGACATGTTTCCTCTTAGTGAGATAAATTTTGATTAGATATACATAATCTATTCATGATTTATTAACATGGCCTTGTCCCCTGAACAATCTAGGGTTTACCCTGGGTACCATCCTTGGAATGAGAGGAACCGCCAAGAAGGTTCCCTCCCAAATATGTTACCTGGAAAAGAAAAATGACAAACATTTAGTGGAGAAATTACCTAATATCACAAAAAATACCTAAATTCCTTTAAATATTAAATTAGATAAATTGGTCAACTACCAAAACTATGAGTTTCAAGAGTATTTCTTTCTACTCATCTTGCCACTGTGGCTTACACCCAAGATTACTATTTTCTACTTGAGTTTCAAGAGTATTTTTTTCTACTCGTCTTGCCACTATCTTTGAAATGTTCCTAAAAGTGACATGCATGCAAACCCTAAAGTGACATGCATACCCTAAAAGTGACATGCATGCAAACCCTAAAAGTGGCATGCCTACAAACCCTAAAACTGACATGCAAACCCTAAAAGATATATAAGAAGGTCAGTTGAACCAAAAGGGTATCATTGTTATTATTCATCTTTTGGAAACACGTTTTGGGAGCTTGGTGAGCTACTTAGGGTTTAGGGCAGATTTCCTTGACTTAATTAGATTCGGTGGTGAAATCTATACAACCTAACCAATTACTAGGGTGAATCATCCAGATTCACCATTGTGTAATTCATTGATTGAATAGGAATTTTTGAATACAATGATTCCTCGAGTGACATATTTAATGGGGCACCAAGATACACATCTAATGGTAGACCTCACCAAATGAACATCATGACACAAAATTCATTCCCCAAGGATGGTTATGCATCCCAAACTAGAGTGAAACACATCATGTGGTCTTCATTTGGCAGCCCTATAAAATTATGTTGTTGATTAAGAAACACATCTTACTTGGGATAAGAGAGGCTTTCTTGGACATCTCTTTTCCTTCTTTGAAAAAATGAGCACAAAAATAGACTGTGAAATCATTGGACAATTTGTTATATACATGCCTCCATTCTTCAAAATCATAGGACAAAAGTGGTGTCCGAAAAAGTTGTTACCCTCCCCACCGGAGTTCAAATCCCACTTTCTGACATGTTTCCTCTTAGTGAGATGAATGTTGATTAGCTATACATAATCTATTCATGAGTTTTTAACATGGCCTTGTGCCCTAAACAATCTAGCTTTTACCCAGGGTACCATCCTTGGAATGAGAGGAACCGCCAGGAGGTTCCCTCCCAAATATCTTACCTGGAAAAGAAAAATTACAAACATTTCGGGGACAAATTACTTAATATCACAAAAGATACCTAAATTCCTTTAAATATTAAATTAGATAAATTTGTCAGCTACCAAAAACATGAACTTCAAGAGTATTTATTTCTACTCATCTTGCCACTGTGGCTTACACCCAAGATTATTATTTTCTACTTGAGTTTCAAGAGTATTTTTTTCTAGTAGTCTTGCCACTATCTTTGAAATTGTTCCTAAAAGTGACATGCATGCAAAACTTAAAAATGACATGCATGCAAACCCTAAAAGTGACATGCATGCAAACCCTAAAGTGACATGCATACCCTAAAAGTGACATGCATGCAAACCCTAAAAGTGGCATGCCTAAAAACCCTAAAACTGACATGCAAACCCTAAAAGCTATATAATAAGGTTAGTTGAACCAAAAGATTATCATTGTTATTATTCATCTTTTGGAAACATGTTTTGGGAGCTCAGTGAGCTACTTAGGGTTTAGGGCGGATTGCCTTGACCTAATTGGATTTGGTGGCAAAATCTATACAACCTAACCAATTGCTAGGTTGAATCATCCAGATTCATCATTATGTACTTCATTGCATCAGAGATTCATTGTGTTTAGGGCATTATTGGAGCTTCCTTAAAGTTTATATTTGGATGTGTTCATTCATCAATCATGGCAGCAATCCTATCATTGTTGAGAAAGGGGGGTCTCCACCATGTTCTGGGAAACAATCTTCCTCTATACTGCTACTGCTAAATTGTATACTGAAATCATGGTTATCTCCATCCATTCCTCCTCAAAGCACAAGGAAGTGATTTACTGTGGGAAAGGGTTCATTCTATTAGCAACAAGTTACCAGTGAGCAGAGGATTATCACGAGGGAACTCATCCTGTTTAATAAGCGTGATCTCTACAGGAAGGCAATAACGCAAGGAAAGATCACTTAAATTTCCTTGGATAAGAGGGATGGAGTACTAAAGAGATCATGTTCACATCTTTAAGGGTTGCATAAACTCAAGAGAGGTGTCATTAGTCTATATGGATGCCCTTCCTCCAATATGGGAATAGCTCTCAAGTAAACCCACTTCCATTGGGGCCTATTCATCATCTGCGTTTCTACATGAAACTGCTACAGCCCTCAGAGATTGAATTTCCATTGTTATTTGAGATCTACATGCACATAAGAAGGAAGGGATCAACACGTGGAAGGTGCTTCTAGCTTAGCGTGGTACTCAAAGATTCCATTTTGTTGAAGCATATTCATAAATATGCGTGTTTCTATCAGGTTACTACAACCATAAAGCAATCCACCCTTATCACTATTTGAGATGGCGTGAACCATCAATCTGGGAAATTAATTATTTGCATAGCTGGGACATTCTTAGGCATTCGTTATCTTCAGACTTTGGGAATCACCTTGATCACTAAAATCATTTGTACAGTAATCTATAATTCAACTTTGTTAAGGCTTAAAAAACTGTCGTCTCAGTTATTGTTGTCCAAGGTACTTGTCAGATCAAATCTGATAATTTCCTGAATTTACATTATTTCTATGCTGCTGTTATTTATGGATATATATTGCAATTTTTATGGATCTCTGGGTTAAGTCTAATATTGGATACAAATAAACATCATTACTGAGTATAGATATCAGCAAGTCTAGTATGATAAGGAACCCTGAAAGTTCCTAATAATAAACCTTATTCAAACATTACACCCTCATTTACAAACAAAACAGAGGTTAAGGAATGTATTGATCAGAGAAGTGTCAAGAGTCATCAACCAAAACACAAGAACAATCACAATAATCTATACCAGATTCAGTTTGGGATATTACAGTCTTCCACCTAGGATTGTTATTTTCAGTATTACTGAGTAGTTCTAGTAAGCATCTAATATTGGATATGGTTTGGATCAGCCTCAAAAAATATACTTTGTATTTTATATAAGAACTTACATAGAATACTGATATAACTAGGTTTCTTCTAGTAAAGATATTTAGATCACTGTACAATATGCTCATACATTATGGATATTACGTAGCTAATACATTTACTGTAAGTATTACTAGTAAGCTATGTACTCATTACTTAGCTTGATGCTTCTTCTTATTCCCATTAATTTATGGTGTTCATGTTCTCCTTATTGAAATAGCATATTTACAGTAGTTCTTACTCATGCTTATCTATGATGTTGTAGATAGAGATAGTTAACCTCAAAGACAAATTCCTAAAATAAGAATCACCATATTTAGATATGACCTCCCAACATAGTTTTATTGACTTCATAGTTCAATGATCTATGAATAATTTAAAATACCCATCTAACAAATAATGCTCAAACATATGGAGCATGTATACCATGGCTTAGCCTTCCACTTTAGTACTGGCATAGTTTTCACTTGGATCGAGTCAAATGATACATAACTTTATGAAATAAGATTGATTCTCTAGGTTGTGCATGGGTACCTCTCCAAATGATAATTGAAATATTGGCATGTACATGGAACTCAACCATCCACTAAGGGAAAACTAAAATTTCCATCATTACCAGTTTATTTTTTAGGATGTTAAGGATGATTCACACTCCTTGTACAAATACATTCTTTGTTTTTATCTATTTCATTCTTCAATTACTCCATAGCCTTCTTAATAGTAGCATTGCCATTGATGAACTATCAAGAATACCCAATTTACCCAAGATTTAGTTGCAAGATATGGACATTAGTGGGTGGATTAAGTTACTAGTGACAATGATCTTAGCGGGATCAACCAATACACTTTCATGAAGACAACATGTCCTATCATAATTCCAACATGGGTGTACAATATGCACATTTTCAGGTCTAAGAAAATGCATAGCTACCGACACCTCTAAAAACTCAAGTGAATAATCAAAATATGATCTTTCAATAGGTTGTGCATCATCCAATCATCTAAGTATACCTTCAAAAACTTATATATATAGATATATAGATAGATAGATAGATAGATATTCAAAAAATGTTGCAAGGGAAATCTAAGAGAACATTGCAAGGGCACTGGAATGTAATGACATTGTACACATCAGATCCCCATTTAGTTGTGAAGGCCATATTATTTATCTTCTTTGGTAATACATACTTATTTGTACCGCAAGAATCCAACTATAAGGAGTAAGTGTTATTTCTGTCCTCCAACATGATATAGCATCTTGTCACTAAAGGGTGTTGGAAACTAATCATGGACATAAGTGGGGTGGGAACTAATCATGGTCATAATTTGGGTTGAGGTCTACAAATCAATAGATACTAGAATTTCTAGGGATCATGTCTTCTTGTCTTGAATCATAATTGGACTATTCAAATATGATTCAGGAAGATGAGACTAATAACCAATATTAATATATTTCTTCTTTTACCCTCTATCTGATTCTAGGATTCAATATGTAGGTCTCCTACCATCTATTTCGCCACCACCACAGGTTCTAGCATTCATGGGTTGGGGTGGGGAAACAACTCTCTATTTTGACCAGCTTTGGACAAGCCCTTGCTTGGTTTCTCTCCTACCCAGCAAGTGGATAGGTTCTCGTTGCCCCTAAAGGTAAAATATTCCATACCTAATAACATAGCGAAACTTTCTGAAATGCAAAATGCAATTATTATTAAATAACAAATGATTTTCAGTACCCCAATTGGACCATTGACATTCCCTAAATTAACAACCCTTGAATCCATGTTTGTTTGGTTGTTTGTTTGGTTGTTTGTTTGTTGGGATAGCCGAGCGTTAAAGGTCATTCACAGTGGTTATAAATCATTGTCAATAAATAAGTCAGTCAGTGAGTGCCCATGAGGTTCCATTGCTAGCCAGTCAGGGAAGGATGTTTCATCGGAAGAGTTATGTCCGGTCAATTTGAAAAACCTCCCCTGACCGTTCAATTTTTATGGCAAATGCAACATAATGGAAAACCCGTATTTGTAGAGGAAAATATATATGCAAATCAAAAAACGTTATTGCGTAATATTTCAATCATCTTTCATATTAGGGTTTGCAATTATTATTAAAAATAATAAATGATTTTTAGTACCCCAAATGGCCCAACAATGGTGATTCTAGAATTCAATATGTAGGGTCTTCCCTTAACAGGATTGGAATCTATACTTAGTTCGATTTTCATTTATCCTAACTCTCCTTTTATTCATTACATCTCAATTAAAATATTAGGAAAGAGGTCAATTATTCTTTTAGGCAACCTCTTATAATGCTTATGCATCCCAATAATTATTGAATGAGGTATTCCTACACAATACATTTACTGTAAGTATTAGTAGTAAGTTATGTATCTCTACCTTTTCCTAAATCAATTATTTTCAATTACCCACCACCCAGTAGGTAGTAGGACCAGCACAATAAGCTAGGGTTGCAGGAGCTGAGCCATAAGCATATCCAGTAGCATAGCTAGAAGTTTCTCCAGTTAATTAAGTTGTAGATTCCCCGTTCAAGATCCAACAACAATTGTTTAACTGACTGATCCAGATAATACGATTACAGTGTCAAAGGCTACTAGCACTGAAAGCTCTAGGTCAATCTCATCTATAATCCATCCGGTCGGAGCAAGGAGGGGAGGATAAAATACACATTGGGCAGGCAGAAGGAGACACAACAATAGGCAGGAGGAAACACACAATGGTAGGGCAAAGACACATGGATTTGTGGTTGCATCAGAGCCACCTGTACTATAATAATTAGATCCTTCAAATAACCTTGAGCTACTATATACATGCATAGATAAGGAAAGAAAGGAGACTTACTTACCTACACTAAACATTGTTTCCTGGGGCTTGGGATTTAACCCGTGTGCTTGTCCCAGGTATTAAAGTTGTTTGTTGTGTATGGTAATCGTATAATGAAGGGGCCTAAATAGCGGTATCATTACATGAGTTGGGTAAGGGTAAGTGATTGATGGGAGCGGTAATCGTAGAAAGAAGGGTCTAGATGTTAAGTTGGGAGTAGTGTATTGAACTGAACGCGTAGTGAAAGCATCCTGGGTCTATTAACTAAGGTGAGTTTGTTGTACTTTACTAATTTCCTAGGCGGTTTCCTTAGGCAGACTGGAACGCCTTTGTGTAGGTGAACTTGCTCATTGGACTTGGACGTGGGTTTGGTGGAAATGTACTGTGTGGATTCCTTATGCGTATTGGGTTTACTGGGTGTACTTGGTTGGTGGATTGAGCATGTACCTTCCTTACTCTGGGAAAGTTGATAAAAGCAAGCCATCCACTTCCACTTCAATCTCCTTGCCAATTACAGAGTCAACTGACTAGAGCAACCCGTCTAGCACCATGGTATACTAGCCTGCCTGGTTAATTCTTATCCATAGTTAAACTCTAGCCTCTCACCAAATGATATATCCACCAAAGGTTCTAGCATTAACAAGTTGGCCCAACTTCGTCGGGCAATTTCGTGCCAGCCCACCTCTTATACAAGCCAAGGTTCAACCAGATAAAGAAGGCGCTCAACAAAAAAGCAATCGATTCAATTCTACTTCTCATAGAGGAACATAGTTAAATGTCATTTTTATCAAATAAGAAAGTGCTTTCTATACCCCAATGAGCCACCTTAACCTCCCCCCCCCACCCAAGAAAAATCAATTTAGCAAGCAAGCGAGAGAAGCCCGCCAATAGAATCCTACCCACAATCAATCTAGCAAGCAAGCACATAAGTGATATTATCCTGCCATTTCCTTCATCTCCCATCCCAGGTTTATTCTCCTATCCTAGCCAAGTTACAAAGCAAGCCAGGAAGGAAAGGACTAGTGCTTTCATTCACGAACTTACACTTCAGGACATGGCATTGAGTGCTGCCCAACAACCACTTACTTAAATTCAGGAATCCAAATCGGAGGTACCACAATATAATAGGATATATTTAGCCCCCCTAGTCACATTCTATGGAAGAGCTTCATAGTCACTAGACTTTAAATAATTGGGGGCGGGCCAACGGGATTCAACAACCTATACCTAGGCTTTATATCTTCAACCTAGGATGATGGGATGGATCAAGTGGTGCTATTACCTTCACCTAGGAACACAAAATCTATGGTGAATGACCTGACCAAGGTAAAACAAGGGTTGGTTGCTCACTCCTTTGTAGAAAGGAAAAAAATAAAACTCTTAGGAACCAGCCTCAGTTCATAAGACCTCCTCATAAGGCATTACTCATCCTAAATAAAGTATTCTTCGATGAAATAAAGTCAATTCCTCTCCTTCTCAGTCAAGCCTGCGTGCACAAACTCAGTCGAAAGTGACTAGTTTTGAGGGATAGAATTTATGGTGAAAGGGTGTAAGGTACCTATGCTACTAGCTTTGTTGCCTACCAGCTATGCCCGAGACACCGAGCCCAGAACTCGCCCTCTCGACTGAATGATTGCTCAGTCATGGTTTATTTATTTAAGTTAATTATAGGTTTGTTATCAAATTCCCAATCAATTCCTAGTAGGGCCCAAGAGATGGTAAATTCAATACATAAATGGTGGCATAACCAGAAGATAGAGAGTCTGAATACAGCCTTATGAGAACTGGTAATTTCAGGAAAGAAATATAGCATGTATATTCGGATGCAAAGAATGAAAAAATGCATGTACCAGGATAGAAAATTATGACCTAATTGAGCGGAAACCCCTTCGTCTTGGCGTGAACCAGAACGATGATGATGGTCAATTGAAAAAGCATATGAAATGGGTGCCCAAAATATGTTTGCAAGCCCGAAAAAATATTACCAAGCATGAAAAACTGTTACCTTGCCTGACCGAAAAACCTGAAATGGTGCGATGGTGGACTAAGCAGAAGCCCGAAAACTTCTTACCCTGACCGAAAAACTAGTCAAATGACGACAATGGACCAAGCGGAAGCACGAAAAGCCAATGACCAAGCATGAAAATAAACGACTTGGTTTTCGTGGTGAAATCCTCACAGCTAAAAACCAGGAAAATTATGATGATGGTCGGCTAGGCAAGGAGGGGTTTTGGATTTATATAGTTAAACATTTCTCGGCCAAGAGTTAAAAAGGAATATAATCTCTCGGCTGAGAAACATTTCCAAGAGTTTAATGTAAAAATCATGGCAATACTCTCGGATGAGAAAGTTTAAAACTCTCGGCCGAAAACTTATCTAACTATGGAATAACTCTCGGACGAGAGATTTTTAACCGTGGTTAATTTCTCATCTGAGACATATTACAACTCTCGGCCAAAAAAATATGTTGACTTTTTTTTCGACCGAGAAACTAGAAATTATACTTGAAAAAAAACGATTTGTCACAGAATTGTTTCCTAACTTCGTGTTTTCACCCTTATTCTACTCTCTTTTATATCTAATGTGTTGTTCTTAGTGTCTTAATGATGGGAATGAGGAAATGCAAAATATTCATGGCATTTTTACTCATAATTTCTCTATCCATTATCACTGGTAGTTTTACACTTTGTGGGTGGAATTGGTACATTCTCAAGATTGGTTTACCAAACCTTCTTGCACCCCATAAATTGCAGGTCAACATAAATCAATGCTTTCTACATAACAATATTTTAAATAATTAACATTTTTGCGTGAGATTAACAAGTGGTGTGGGTCTCAAATTCTATAAAATAAGTAAGTTGGGTTGGGCTTGAGAGCTCATCTTCTTGTTCCATAATGCTCACATGTTCATGGTGAATTAGTTGAAACTTTGGTTTCAAGAATAGTTCCTTTATCTTTAAGGTTGGGTAACTCATTTTATCTAGAAGAGATTCACATTATTTTCTTTAGTTATTGTACTCTCTTCATAAAAAATTGCATCTCGAGGGTTTGAGGGAAATAATAGTACCCTAAGGATATGGTAGGGTGGTCAAACAATAAGCTTCTTGTTGTTGGCAGTTATTACAACTTAGAGTAGATATTATTGGTGAAATCTTGGGGTCAAATACTAGACAAGGATACTATATGTGGTGACAAAAAAATGTGTGGTTTATGGGTAGTCGTATTTATCAAAGGTAGGTCCTAAATTGTCTTGCTTCTCTACATAGTGTTATTTGAAGAAAAACTTGTATTTAGTTATATGGTTTTTCAGTGATAGGTTTTGGGACGAATTGCTTGTGGGTTATGTTTTCATTTGCAAATCTAGTTCCTATGGTTGATTATACGTTATCTCCCACGTATTGACAACATTCTCTGCTTTTCCTACTAATCTTTGTCATTCCTTGACCTTGTTTTACCTTATAGTTATTTACATCTTCGTGTTAAAATTTGCATATCATGATTGTAACTATTATTGGTCTCACTATCTATTATATATTTGAAATGATGTTAAAACCATGTGTAGGTTCTATATCAAGAGAAAACTACACAAACATAGGTATTACTAACTCCATGTCTTAATTATTTGATAGCAAAACCTATTTCACTCAAGTTATGGATCTCATCCAAGAATCTTAAAATTGAACTATAGAAATTGTGAATTATAGTTCTATCTAGTGTTGAAGGTTGATAACATGTTCATTTTTTTTCATGAATCTGATTTCCTGAATTAATCATATTTCAAGTTTGTTGTTTCCTATTGTCAAAGTGACATAGAAATGAATTCCTTACTAGCTCTAGTGAATCTTCATCATAGCAAGTTAATTGAGGATGGTATTAAGATAGCCGTTGATGATTACAAAATGAAGAGATTCAAGTACACCGAGGTTAAATAGGAGAAGATCCTTGATGTGTAAAAGCAATCTTCCCTGCAAAGCTCTTGGATCACTTGTAATCATTTATGGGTGGAATAATTATATGTTGTCATAATGAATACAAGTATGTATATATCGTTGAGAAGCTATTATTATTGCTAATATTTGAACATATCTATTCATTTTTTACAATTGTGTTATTGCACATTAAATTTTAAATTTAAGGGAACATGTTTAGTAAGTTATGTTAGGTTTTGATCTAGGACACAAGAAATAATAGATTCAAAAATTGCTTGGTTCTAAATCTGTCCACAATATATTCATAAATTTTAGAAGATTCGTTGTTTTAATTTCCAACTCCCAATTTTCTAAAGCAAGAAATATTTCTCTAGTTTGCAAGAGAACATATGAGAATAGATGATCATGGCAATGTGCCTATAACAGAATTTACGTCAATGATGCAATCCTTTCAATGAATTTCAAATGTTTATCTAAAAAGTTAAGCCAAAAGGATAATGGTGTCCCTATTCTTAGAAATTGGTCAATAAATCCTCATAATGCTAGTGCTCCTAGAAAGCTAGAAAAAAGTTAATTTTTTTAAGTTTTGGGGATCCAATAAGGAAACCAAAGCATGGATTGAGAACATAGAAATGTGTTCTGCACTAAGATATTATAAAATTTATAATATCAAGTTTTGCATGGCCATATTCTAGCTGGAAGGAAGTGCATTACTATAGTGGAAGACTTTATTGCCATAGTTAGGTATGGATGTTTATGAGATATCATGGGATCTATTTAAGGGGCATTTTAGAGAACATTACCTTTCAGAGGAGTTTATTAAGAATTAATTGAACAATTTCAACTCCTTAAGATAATATGTTAGGTCAATACTGAATACGGGGCTAGGTTTATGGAGCTTTTGAGATATGTACCTCATTTGAACACATAGAAGTTGTGAGTCAACAAGTTCATCTAGGGGATAAATTATAACATTAGGTCAAAGGTTCAAATATTGATGTTCTGAACTTTGCATGATGTAGTACAAAGTGATATCATAGTCTAGGAGGAACTCATGGTGGGTGGTCATTCAATACCATTTAGAACTTGAATTTTAGGGGGCTATAGATGGTTTCTTAGCTAGTTAATACAACTAGACTAATGGAAGGGAAAAAAGATGCACCAAGGGGCACATGATGGGAACCTAGAGACATCAATATAGAGGTTAGAGGCCACCATATAATATGTTATCAATGTATCAAGGTGGCGATAAACTATAACAAACTCAATAGAGTAGTAGATCTACCTTTAAATAGATTGGTAGTGTGAGGAAACCTCTTAAAAGGGAGTGTTGAATATCCAGAAGAGCCACACTTTTAGAAAGAGTATCTACATGTAGAGAGAGGAGATGGATGAGAGAAGAGTTAGAAAAATATTGGATATTTGGGTAGACCCCATAGGCTAAGAAACAGGTGACAACGCTTGAAACGACATGTAAGATTAATGGTATTTATTTTTCATTATTGATAGATCCATGAACACCATAAATTTTTGTTTCATATAATGTATTTTCTAGATGTGATATGATGGCAAGTTTTCAAGAAGAATTCGACTAGGTTGAAATGACGTCTGGGGTTAAACAAGGGATAGGGAAATTAGTTAAGGAGTACTACAAGATTGATATTTGGGTATGTGTTACCAAAGTGTAATTGTATACTACTATGACAAGATCCTATGATATGATCATTAGTAGGGGTTGTAGAATCCCATGAGGTAGTGTTAGATTGTAAGGGTAAGAGGATTTATTTTATATATGACTCAAGAAACACAAGAACTTTAATGGGGGCTAATAGAGGAGTGCCTTTAAGGTTTATTTCAATGATGCAACTGCAGAAAAGTCTTAGGAAGGATTGGGAATCGGTATTTGTATGTTGTCACAACTATGAACAAGAAGGATGATATAGTGGATGTGGTTCAACATCTTGTACTATCATAATTTCCTAATGTGTTTCCTGAGAGTTTCCTAGACTACACCTCAAGAAAGTTATGGAATTCACAATTGAACATGAGTTGAGCATATCTCAAAGGATCCTTATTGCATGACAACCTTGGAATTAAAAGAGACGTAGATGCATCTCTGAGGATTGTTATACTTGGGATTTATTCGTCCTATGATATCACCATTGGGAGCATCGATGATATTTGTAAAGAACAAAGATGAAACATGGATTCTTTGCATTGACTATCAATAGTTGAACAAAGAACCCATAAGGAACCAGTGTCCATTGCCCAAGATTGATAATATGTTTGACCAATGAAAGCAAAAATTGTATTTTCAAAGATTGTTTTGAGATTGGAATATCATATGTTGAGAATTGAGGAAGATGACACCCTTAAGAGAGCATTCAAGACATGTTTTTGTCCTTTTCAGTTTGTAGTAGTGCCATTTGGCTTGAAAAATGCACTGTTTGTGTTTATGATTTCCATAAACATGTTATTTCGACAATAGCTTGATAAGTCCATGCAAGTTGTTTTAGATTATATTTTGATATATTCAAGAACGTCACAAGAGTAGGAAGAATATTTAAGGCTAGTCTTTCATTGTCTTAGAGAGCATAATCTATATACCAGAGACTCTAAGTTTCTATTCTATCAATCAAAGATTTATTATTTGGTTTATATAGTTTCAAGAAAAGAAATTATTGTGGACCCATCAAAGATAAAGGCTATTATGGATTTCATGGTGCCTATGAAGTTACATGAAGTACGTAGATTTATGGATTTGATTGGTTATTATGGGATATTTATGGAAGGTTTTTCAAAAATTGCAAATCTTATCACATAATTGTAAAAGAAAAATAAGAAATTTGTATGGAAGGAGCAATGTGAATAAGAATTCCAAAATCTTAGATAGTTGCTAACAATGGATCCCATACTGAAGGTACCAAACATGGAGAAATATTGTCTAGTGTGTATTGATGCCTCAAAGAAGTATTAGGTGAAGTACTAATGCAAGAAGTTAGGGTGATTGTCTATGCTTCAAGAAATTTTAGGTCACATGAAGAGAATTATGTAATTTGTGACAAAGAACTTTCTACTATTTGTGTGCCTTGTGAATTCGGAGACATTATTGGTTGAAATAAATTTTGAACTAAAGGCAGAGCACCATAGACTTCAACATATATTTACACGAAGTAACATAAATGTTGGGTAGAGAAGATGGTTAAAATTATTAAGTGATATGATTTTGGAATGTCATACGTTAAAGGAATGCCAAATTAGGTAGTAAATGCATTGAGTTTGAAGAGCATGTACCTTCTCAATTTTACTTGTAAAGACAAATCTTAGAGAAAATACATTGAAGATGCAAGAAAGTGATGAAAGGTATGCAAAAGTAAGATTGTAAATTGAAAATGAGGTAATCAGAATCCCCAAGTATGAGTGGTATACTTTAGATAAAGATGAACTATTGATATTTCATAGAAGGATTTGCGTACCTCCTAATGAAGAAATTTATTAGTTGATACTCAAGGAAGCACTTAAAGCAACGTATATAGCACACCCTAGAGTGAAAAAGATGTACATGGATTTGAAACCTCTATTCTTTTGGAATGGACTGAAGAACGACATAGTAGAAAACATTGCTAGATACTTGGAATGTGAACAAGTGAAGGATAAGCATTAGAACTCATCAATATTATTGTAGCCACATTTAATACTAGAATTGAAATGGGAAATTATTTTGATGGACTTCATATAGGAATTTCCTATAACATGAAGCATACATTATTCAACCTTCAAGTAGTGGACACTTTGACCAACAATGTTTATTTTATTCCTGTAAACAATACCTAGCAAGCATTAGAAATAGAAAGAGTTTTTATAAACAAAATAGTGGGATCTCTAATAAAATAAATCAGCAAAAATCCATGTTAGCCACAGGTATTTTAAGCACTAAGGTAATTAAATCTCTTTCTTTATCCCCTTGGTGCTTATTAGATCCAGGGTTAAGATGGGAATGCGTTGGTTATATCTTTCAAACACCAAACATAGTCCAAAACTAGACTACAAGGGCCCTGAAACTTTTGTCAAATTGACACTACTTGGAATCACTATCTTCCTTAATCCTATGACCTAAATTATCTTCTAAATTCCTTTTGTTACTAGGTATAGGCCTTGGGGTACATCACCATTGGGAATGTCATAATAGGCTCAACCCCCATGAGCCAACCAAAGGTAAAGTGGGAGAGTTATAGTCCTAGTTTAGCTACTTGGGAGGATGCATATGAGATGCATCAATAATTTCCTTATTTATTTTAGAAATTCAAGACGAAGTTTCATGAAGAGAGAATGTGTGTGGTGTTCTTTTTTTCTTTGACTTTATATTTGACTAACATGTTGTTATATTTTAGGGAATTTTGGTTACAATAATGACCCGGTTGGCTAACAAACACACATTTGAATATTGTTATCTAGATTTTTAAGTTGATTTATTTTATTTATTTCTTGGTGTTATGTTTTGATATCCTTGCAATGGTATGTAGTGATTGAATTTTTCTATATGATATTGTGATGATTTACTATAGTGTATGAGTAGGTTGATTTGTATCTCGACATTGATGTAGTTGTGTGTAAGAGTCATGCAGGTTATAGGAATTTTAGTGATAACTGAATGAATACATGTTTACCTTATGTAATTTACTATAGTAAATAATGTTGTTGATGGTTTGTTAAGTGTGAAAATAATAACCATATGTGCATATGGACTCTGAAATGAGTCAATATATGTGGACTCAACATGGGTTCTGTGTGTGTGTGTGTGTGTGTGTGTGTGTGTGTGTGTGTGTGTGTGTGTGTGTGTCATTTTTTATTGTTTATTCATGATTATTGGATGGTACTATATGGTATGCTTGTCTCTAGATGTGTGGAGACATAGGAATGACATTTTCCAATTAAGTGTATACATGTAAAAGGGTTGTATGAAGAGTATGACATGAGTATTAGTTGGAGAGGATATATAGGTCATCTATTCTTTCCTATTAGCAATCGTTTCCAAGCAACGGCATGTTTTTTCCTAAAAGTTACACATTGTCATGAGGTTAGGTCATGGATTTGGTAACTCGCAAGGATATAATAAGGGGAACACAATAATATGTTAACCCTTGTTACTTGGTGACCATTAGTTTCTTTCCAGAGGTAAGTAGACTAGGCAAACTAAGTCCCAACCCTGACATTATTCCCAACTATAAAGAATTGGTACTTGAAGAATTCTAGTGAACACTTTCCTAACTCTTGGTACTAGATGTTTTAAGACTTTGAGTTAACATGGTCTCACCCTAGCTTGTGTATGACTATTGTTTGTCAAAAATTTAACTTTGACTTGCATAATCATTCAGAATAATAAAATGAAAAGTGCATTCATAGTTTGATTGCTCATGTAGACTTCGGATTAATTTATGAAAAGGTAAAAATAATATTAGTTTTGCCTTGATATTGAAAAGGTACTGAGTAAAAAATTATTAATTATGATTAATTTTATTTCAACAAGAAAAAGTGATTTCATATGTACAAAGTCATTTAGGAAAGCAAAAAAGGAATAAGAAACCATCTAGGAGCATAAATAGGAAAATTGGTTGGGATGGGGTGAATAATATCTAATTATGTATTTTTGAAATTATTAAATATGCATGGATATGACAAGTTTGTGGGTGAATATCATGCATTTAGTAGTTAAATAATTGACATTTTTGTATTAGATTAGCAAGGTGTATGGGTATTAAATGTTATAAAAGAGGGAGAGTTGGGATTTAGAACTCATATTGTTGCTCTGTAATACTCACATATTCATGGTGAAGTAGTTGAAATTTTGGTCTCAAGAATAGTACATTTCTCTTTAAGGTGGGGTACCTCATATTCTTTAAAGGAGATGCACATTTTTCTCACTAGTTATTGTGCTTTTCATAACACCCATTGCATCTTGAGGGTTCCAAGGGAAGAAGAGTACCCTAAGGATATGGTAGGGTGGTCACTAATAAGATTCTTGCAGTTGTTGATTCTTTCATCTTAAAGTAGATCCTCTTGGTGAAAGATTGTGACCAAATACTGGACAAGGACAATACCTCCGGTGATCTAAAGAAAGGTGTAGTTCATGGGAAATCTATGTCAGCAAAGGTAGGTCCTAAACTATCTTTCTTCTATACTCAGTATTATTTGAAGAAAAAATTGTAGTTAAGTGCTATCATTTTTTGGTGATAGATTTTAGGATGAATTGCTTGTGGGTTATGTTTTACTTCTCTTCTAAATCTAGTTTGTGTGGTTGATTGTACATGATGTTCCTTATATTGACAACATTTCCCACTTTGCCTACAAATCTTTCCCATGGGCCTTAACTCTATTTTTCCTTATAATCATTTGCATCTTCATGTGAAAATTTTCATATCATGATTTGAATATTATTAATCCCTCTATCTATTGTATATTTGGAAATGGGTTAACACCATGTATAGGTTCTCTATCAAGAAATAACTATGCAAACACAAATATTATTGACACCCTATCTTAAGCATTCAATAGATAAACATCTTTCCTTCAAGTTACAACTCTCATCTAATAATATTAAAGTATAAATATCGAAATTGTTAATTATAGATCTATCTAGGGCTGAAAGATGATAACATTTTCAATTTTTGTTCATGAATTTGATTGCCTAAATGAATCATATTTTAAGTTTGGTGTTTCCTCTTGTCAAAGTGAAATAGAAAATCATTTCTTACTACCTCTAGTGAAGTTTCATCATAGCATTCCAACTAAGTATGGTATTAAGGAAACCATTGATTATTACAAAATGAAGAGATCCAAGTACAATGAGGTTAAATAAAAGAAGAAAACCCTTGATGTGTAAGAAAAGTATGCCTTACAAAGTTCTTGGGTCACTTGTAATCAATTTTGAGTGGAATAATTGTAAGTTTTTATAATAAATACAAGTATTTCTATATCATTGAGCAATTGGTATTAATGTTAATGTTTAAACATATCTATTCATTTTTTACAATTGTGTTATTTCTCATTAAATTTTAAATTTGAGGAAACATGTTTAGTAAGTTATGTTAGGTTTTTATCTAGGACACAAGAAATAATGGATTCAGAAAATCCATTGTTCTAAATATGGCCATAAGAGATTCTATTTTTATAGAAAATATGTAGCTTTAATTGTCAACTCCTAGTTTTCTAAAGCAAGATATATTTCTTTACTTTGCAAGAGAACCTATGTTGTAAATTTTGAACTCAACCAAAAGAGAGATAACAGAATATTGGGAAATCCCTTAGACCTAAACAAACATTACATAACAGAACAAAAATATTTTGATACATTCATACACATACTATGAAAAAATTACTTTGGTCTACCGAAAAGATAAAAATGCTAAAGCATATGGATGTTGATCATGAACAACTAGAACATAAAATATTGCTATCTAGAAAACACAAATTTATGCTGACCTACCATTTATGTGGTAAAGCACAAATTTGTATTGACCTACAATTTATGTGGTGCAAGAAGGCGGCTTGATAAACCAATCTTGAAGAATGTACTGAAGTTTGTTAGGATTATTAATCCTCCCTTGTCCAATTTGGTCATATGTCTAAATCAGGAGTCATGTCTAAATTGGGAGTCCATCCAGTCTATTTTTAGTCACTAGCACCATTGGTTCCACTTGGCCTAATTGGGGCAAATGTTTCAGTTACTAAAGTGTGGGTAACACTAATCAAGGCCTACTACCACTGATTGCACTTGCATGCATCAGTTTATGAGCCTTCTAGACCAATCCCTACAATTTAGGAGCCACTGGGAGTGTCGATACCAACCAAGGTCAGTTGAGTTGAGTTGGTGACTAGTCAAGCTCAGTTAGGAGTCAGTTACATTCAGTTCTAGTCCTCTACATTTAGTTAGCGCTAGGTTTGCATGGTTTCATGCAAGAGGGGCGTATTTCTCACCTACCACAGTCAGTTAGTCTTAGTCAACACTGAATGTAACACTTGAGTTGTGTTTTAGAACTCTGATCAACTCCGATAATGATTTAGAAAAGGTTAGTTAACTACTGAGTCCTCCGATAATGATTTAGACAAGGTCTTAGTTACCTACAGTCAAGTAGAGTCTAATCAATTCGAATTTCCTCATGTGGATTCGAATTTATTGTGGCTATTTAGCCATTGTACTTCATTGTAATTATTATCTAATTACTCTTTGATTAATGAAAAGCATTCACAACTGTAAGCCAATTTTACACTGTTTCATTCTTCAATAACTGAGTAAATTATGTGATCTATCTTGTGAGTTGTGTGTTTGTCCACAAATCTATGTGCTCAATTTAATATGGTATCAGAGCCTCGACAGACAAGGCACCTCTCCTCCTCAGATCTCTAGCTAGATCATTTTTTTTTAGCAATTTTCTCCATTCCTACTCTGCACCAAAAGCAGAAGGTTTACCACTTAATACCCCAAGTTAAGAAATTGTTGATCAAGCTTACTTGATCAATTATGTTGGGTGTGATGAAAACCTGAAATGTGCAGGTAGTCAACCTTACTTTGTATGTTTGATTGTGTGACAAGTTATCAAGCTCTTCTCATAGCATTCGCTACAAGCATCCCTTTCTTCTCACTGCATTCTCTACAGCAGCTCATTCCTCCTTACTGCATCCAAAATGGCTCATTCAATACAGCCTCTCACTCCCTTCAACTATCACCAGCGGAAGGAAGACATGGGGGTACTGCTTCGCACCAAGAAGCTCTTCAGACTCACAGACGAAACAGAGGCAGTGCTAGTTTTGAATCATGACAAAGAAAAGTACTAGAATAGGCTTGATGAAGCTGATGGATACTTATTCTCCTCAGTCTCTCGAGATCTTCGATTCCACATCCAAGGATTGAAGACTCCCAATGATATTTGGGACAAGCTTGCCTCCTTATTTGATAAGCAAGATGAGATGAGGGTCCATCAGCTAGAAAATGATCTTATGACTCTTAATCCATCCAACTTCGAATCACTGAATGAATTCTTCACAAAGTTCAAGAACCTGATATATCAGTTGAAGCAATGCAAAGTGGAGAAGGATGAAGATCAGCTCATCCTTGCCATTCTCACAAATATCAATGCAAACTACTCAGTCTTTGTATCAACCTTCCAAACAGTAAGGCTCACCACTCCAAATTGGAAGATTCCCACTCTTGATGCCTTCATCCAATCTCTCACTTCTGAGAATGATAAATTGATCCAAATGGGGAGCATTCGATCTCCCAAAGATCAAGCTCTAGTTGCAAGATGAGATAAGGCAGCAAATGACAAAGGGAAGCAAAGAGATGAGTCTCCTGTGAAGAAAGAGCAGTCAAAGGAGCCTTCGGGTTTGAAGAGAAGCAAGAAGAATGGCAAAGGCAAGGTCCTTTGCTCTTACTATGGAAGGGGCTTTCATTCAGAAAGCCCCTGTATGAGAAGACAACTTGATGAAATGGCTCTTCTTTTGAAGAAACATAAAATGTATGCACCTACTAGCGTAAGGAAGGATGACTCTGAAGAAGAATATGAAGAATACCAAAGGAAAGGCCATGCACTAAAGGCTAACTGCTCATCAGCTCATGTCTTCCTCATTGATTCTGGAGCTTCCAATCATATGGCTGCATCCAGAGAATCATTTTCTTCTTTTCCGTCCTTTGATGGTCCTAGTATTCAGATGAGAAATAACAGTAAATTCCAAACAAAAGGGAAGGGCTCTGTCAATATTGAACATAGAAGGTTCAAAGATGTGTTATTCGCTCCCTCCCTAGCTTCAAACCCATTATCTGTCTACCAGATGACCCATACTGGATCTCCAAAGCGAGTGATCTTTGGTCCTAACTCAGTGGAGATCAGAAATATCTCTACTGGGAACATCATAGCGAAGGGTGTTGCAAATCATGCCTCAAAAGCATATGAGTTCTCACATTTCATGCCTCCTTCAAAACCAGTGCACTCTCAACAACCACTTGCAAGGGAAGGTAAAATCATTGCATCTACTTCTTTTGCAGCTTATACTAGTATTGTAGATCCGTCTTTATCAATTCATGAGATTGAGATTCAGGGTGATTCAGATCTAGATTCAGTACCTACTTCCAAACTGGAAGCTAGGAAGATGACTGGAAACCCACCTGACACTCAGAAAGGAAATACCCTTGCGCTATGCCATGCAATCTTAGCTCCTTCAGAGAGATGTAATAGACTCCCTGTAAGATGCTATATGGAAAGGGCTCAGTCTCACTACATTCAGAAGAATGGATATGATCATACACCTCTTCATCCAGCAAGAGACAAAGGTTACATTCCTCCTTCCTTCCATCATCATTTTTGGAGAAGAAGGAGAAGTCTACATGCCAGGCCCCAGAATACCTGTGCACAGCACACCATGCATGCTGCTTCGCTACCTCAGAGAGATGAAGATTGCAGCAACATATTTTCAAGTTTTTCAAACTTGAGACCTTATTCTACCTACTTAGATAGAGGGGGGGATTTTTTTCCCATGTGGTTTTTTCCCCAGCTCCTTGTATCAAGCAGTTACTTTATTTTACTTGATCTAATGGGTGACCTATGGTCTTAGTTACTAAGACCCACAAATTGTCCAAGTTAGCATGCAGGGGGGTTGTTAGGATTATTAATCCTCCCTTGTCCAATTTGGTCATATATCTAAATAAGGAGTCATGTCTAAATCAGGAGTCCATCCAGTCTATTTTTAGTCACTAGCACCATTGGGTCCACTTGGCCTAATTGGGGCACATGTTTCAGTTACTAAAGTGTGGGGAACACTAATTGAGGCCTACTACCACTGATTGCACTTGCATGCATCAGTTTATGAGCCTCCTAGACCAATCCCTACAATTTATGAGCCACCGGGAGTGCCGATACCAACCAAGGTCAGTTGAGTTGAGTTGGTGACTAGTCAAGCTCAGTTAGGAGTCAGTTACATTCATTTCTAGTCCTCTACATTTAGTTAGCGCTAGGTTTGCATGGCTGCATGCAGGAGGGGCGCATTTCTCACCTACCACAGTCAGTTAGCCTTAGTCAACACTAAATGTAACACTTGAGTTGTGTTTTAGAACTCTGATGAACTTCGATAATGATTTAGACAATGTCAGTTAACTACTGGGTCCTCCGATAATGAGTTAGACAAGGTTTTAGTTACCTACAGTCAAGTAGAGTCTAATAAATTCAAATTTCCTCATGTGGATTCGAATTTCTTGTGGCTATTTAGCCATTGTACTTCATTTTAATTATTATCTAATTACTCTTTGATTAATGAAAAGCATTCACAGTTGTAAGCCATTTTTGCATTGTTTCATTCTTCAATAAATGAGTAAATTGTGTGATCTATCTTGTGAGTAGTGTGTTTGTGCACAAATCTATGTGCTCAATTTAATAAAGTGTAGTATCAAAGGAAAATACACTCAATATTGAAAGACCATTTTATATATAAATCCCAAGGACTAACTCAAAACAAGGCAACCATTAACACCAACAACAATGATTTACAAAAACAATTTACAACATTGATTTTACTAATAATATAATTCAAAACAAACTAATTACATTGATTTTAGCTTTACTCAACGATCAATTTAATATTAACATGTTTTTCTTTGTTAATCACCCAGCAATCGCATATGTGCTCAATTTAATAAAGTGTAGTATCAAAGAAAAATACACTCAATATTGAAAGACCATTTTATATATAAATCCCAAGGACTAACTCAAAACAAGGCAACCATTGACACCAACAACAATGATTTACAAAAACAATTTACAACATTGATTTCACTAATAATACAATTCAAAACAAACTAATTACATTGATTTTAGATTTATTGAATAATCAATTTAATATTAACATTTTTTTTGTTAATCACTTGGCACGATGCTTAGACCGCCACCAATTATTCTACATCTCATAAATTAATATTAATGTATTAAAAATAAAAATAAATTACATTACATATAAAAATATAATAAAAAAAACATGCCATAAAACGCAAATAAAAAAAAACATATAACCCAAAATAAAATAAAAATAAAATATCCATAAAAATGAGAACATCACATATAACCAAATGAATCTAACATCATTCACATATATTGTCAAAACATATAACCCAATAGAACATCACATATAACCAAATGAATCTAACATCATTCACATATATTGTGAAAACATATAACCCAAAATAAAATTTCCATAAAAATGAGAACATCACATATAACCAAATGAATCTAACATCATTCACATATATTGTGAAGGCCAAATCAAATCCATCACAGTACAAACTTTTCTCAAGCTTTTCATTTTAAAAAAGTTTATATTGAGAGTCGAGAGGAATATAGACTAAAATATCACAATCCAAGCATTAATTATTATTTTAAAATTACTTTAAACAATCTTGCCCATAAGTTTTTAATACTTAAACATAAATCCTTCCAAAACTAATTCCATTCGAGGTTTCCATTCACCCATTGAGAAGGCATAAGTTCATGATTAATCCATTCCCTATTGCCCCCAAAAATTTAAACAAATCTAAAATGTTGGCATATGTGCAATGTGGTGTGATTATGGGTTTTGGGGGAAGTGATAGACAAATAAAGAAGAAGAGGTCAAAGTTGAATTATGAAGTCATGATGTGAGCAATGTGCTTCTTGGATTAAGCAAAGCAACCACCACTATGTGTCTGTAGAAATCATTAAAAGATGAAAAAATATCAATATCAATATTTACCCATCACTTCACATAATACAACAAAAAGATCTATGGTTCACATAATACAACAAAAAGATCTATGGTTGCTTCATATGTAATTATAACCAGGATCTCTCTGTGTTATTTGCTGGAATTCCTGCCACCATTTTCTATAAAACCTTCAGGATATTTGCACATTTGATCCAAAGGCAAGCGTTGGGATGGCCAAGGAGACCCCAGCCATTAGCGAGAGCAGCAGAAGAGATATGGAACTGGAGCGCATGAAGGCGGCAGCTAGAGCTTGGTACCGCCGAGGTCGCGGCCATGGCCATGGCGGATCAAAAAGAGCAGGCAGCAGGACTGATAATCATCATGAAAAACAAGTTGGTGTTGGCGAAAATAAGTCTCATGGCAGACCAGTGAGATCACGGCCCATTTGGGTTTGCAGGCCTTCTCGCTACAAATTAGAAGCTGCATTGAAGAATCACCATGATGATTCTGATCTTCCTCCTCCTGCTCCTGAATCTGAACCCCACAACCATGATTACTTGGACGACATATTCAGTTATATAGATTTGGATATTGCTGAAGAATCTGCATCCAAGAAGTCTGATTTCAATGGATCAGCCTCCTGCAATCAGTACTCAAGAAGCAGCAGATCATCATCTTGCAAGCGAGTTTCGTTTAAAGCTGAGGATGAAGTTATATTTTCAGAGACCAAGAACATCATCAGGCTGGCTGCATGTACTAATGATTTCAGCAGCTCTCTGTTTGATTCTTATGAGATCAAATCACTTTCCAACTATGTTTTGTCTGCTAACTATGATGCAATCTCATCTGATGGTGGCCGTCATTCTGTGCATGGTGATTATATTGGGAGCAAGAAATGGTGGAAAGAGTTCAGTTTTAATCCTTATGATGAATGCTTCCCCGGCGCGGCCATGAAAGGATCTTCTGGAAGCAGAGGAGGCAGTAAGAGGCATCTATGGTTGAACTTCATGCCTTCTCTTTGTAGCAACTCTTCTACTCAAGTCGTCTTTTCTGCTATTCGGCCCCGGGCATGAATCGATGGGTAGAGTTTTGGAGATCACACAAATTTTGATGGAAATAGGCAGCATGAATCTGAATATGGATGAGTAATTTGAATTGCTGGACCTGGTTTTAGCCCACCAGCTAAAAATCTCATGCCCAGATCTTGTTTTTTCGTTTTCGTTTTCGTTTTAAGTTAAAAAAATCAGATTGTAATGTTTTCAGGCCTTTGGTGTGTGTGTTCTAAGTTCAGTATGCATAGTTAAACTTGGCTAACACATATTTTAATTAACAGAAAACATGATCTTTGTGTCAAGAATCGATGTCTTTTCAAGAAGTTGGGCACTAGTTTCTTGAAATTTTATTGCATTGCCATGATTAATTCATGTCTGGGCTCTGTATGGTAATGTTCATACTATCTAAGCACTTCTCCTCTAACACAATTGGCATGTTTCTGAGCAATTTTGACCCTTTCACTGGCCGAAATTTAAAACTAACAAAAAGAATCCAAGAAATGTTTTTCATGTTACTATTCATTTTTCTAAATCATTAGTAATATTGAATTACCATTATATATTTAAGTAAAGAATATTTTTATTGATACATTATCAATGTTAATAATATATTTAGCAAATTTTATATACGGGAAGTAATACCCAATGGGATTTGAGCTTGGGTCACTTTCACAATAACCACTCCAAGTTGTCATTAGATTACAACTAAATGAATGTAAGAATTTGAAGGACATGGGGTGGACTTTAATCCACTTATATATATGCACGTCACAAAATCATTTAATGATCTCTCTAGATACAATCAAACATTTGATCACTACCTCAAGGTGATTCCATAGCTCTAAGAAAATCCCTCATAGGAATAGAACCTTCCCACTAGTGACATGTGTGTGTGTGTGTGTCTATGGTTTATCCAAGGAAAGACTCATGGGATCCCTCGAGGATTCCCCAAAATATATGGATGGAGGGCACCTTAGTAGCTCCTTAGCAGCTATTCACAATAGTGATTAGTAACCCCAAGGGACTTAATTAAATTTAAACCATTCGCTTAAGGCATGTTTCTAGTTGGGTGAGGAGGGCATATGTCATAGGGTCCAATTTGGTCGAGACCCTCAAGATTACCAACCACTATTGTGACTATCAATTGAGTCATCCTATATTTTCGTATTATGAGGAATGGTTGGATTGTGCAATATTTTCCTTAGAACATACACACATGCATATTATAAGTAAAATCTTGCAGGGAAATCTCCAAGTACCTCCTCACATTTTGTGGATGGTACCTAATGTATACCCATCGACATTGTTTACAATGTGTAAACTGGCAGGGACATTGAGTGAGGTATGCAATAGAAGCAACCAACTTAGGGTAATGACCCAATTGTGATTTGCATGAGTTGAGCTTCATAAGGTTTTCCCTAGTTGTGATATGCTCTTTGAGGTAGTGTATATGCTAAATCGCTATGAGTTTCCCCATCTAGAGGTTGGAGCACCACATTCAATTCACCTTTTTGGTGTACATGCGTTGCATCTTGAATGTGATTTTAACCTTTATTAACTAAATATGTGCTTGGACTTCACCACCATATTTGTATTGTGGTATCTTCATCTAGAGATTGTGAGTAGGTCTATAATAGCTATGTGGAAAAGGAGACACCAACAACCTTGAAGGGGTACCAACCCTTCATTTCTGAAGGTTTTATCCCTTTCTCTTCCTCTAGAAAAATGGGTTACAATATGAAGGTTTAGGTTTAGAGATTCATTTTCCCTCTAACAAGTGCTTGATTTCATCCATGAACTTTATGAATGGGTCATCCACCTCATCCTTAGTCACATAGCTTGGAATCTCTTCCTCAACAGTTGTGTTGTTTTTTTCCCTTTTTCATATTTTTCTTAAAATTCTTAAGAAGGTCCAATTTGGTCGAGTCCCTCAAGATTACCAACCACTATTGTGACTATCAATTGAGTCACCCTATATTTTCATAATATGACGAATGGTTCGATTGTGCACGATTTTCCTTAGAACATACACGCATACATATTATAAGGAAAAGCTCGTTGGTAAATCTTGTTGGCTTTCTTCTCCCTGCGACCCAGGTTCAATCCTCCTTTTTTGTCAGTTCAACAAAGCCCAAAATATCGGCCCGATAAAGAAAATCCCAGACAGCAGCACCTGCAAAACAGATGTTGTCTCACCCGAGATATCTCAGTTCTATGGGTAACTACTAGAACCATGTTTTCCCAGTTTGTGCAGGAGGGTGTTTTAAGTCTTTGGCTCTGCACCAAGGTTTCCAACAAAGACCGGGAATTTGGGTTGGTGGTTTGCATGTTCTCTGTCAACACAGGGTATGATGTGCCCTTCTTTATGCAATCTTATACAAATGCACAGTGAACAGGCATCACGGACATATTCATTACTCAACATACAACATTCATACATTTATCCATTTAAAGCACAGTAACCAATCAATCATTAACACAATGAATATGCACTTGTCTAAGCTACTCAACATCCACACATATACACATCATGTAACATGGAAACCCATCCGGGAAAAAACCACAAGGTGGTCTTTATCTGCCATTGGCATGAGGAAATAGATGCACCTTTTTCTTTACATAAAGCTATAGGCTATGTTCAATATCTTATTTCCTCTCTCTACAAACTTCTCCTTCCTCTCATGCTCTATGTTCTTCTCTATCTTTATCACTCTACTCCTACTCAGTGGTCCGCACACAACCTCGATCGACTCAAACTTCTCTATCTACCTGCGCACTTAGCTGCAGAACCACTGCTCTGATCCACACAGTGATTCAGAGTCAGTGACCAAAACTATCTACCTCTAGTCTAGCTCTGGCCTCTCTCCCCAAATTCTAGACACTTACTCCAAACAGTTGTATCGGCTAATCAGCTCAAAATCGTCTAAACAAGAACTAGCTAATGAGCTAACTAGTTAACCGGCTAACCCAATTACAGCTTGGGTTTCTCCTTTTATAAACTTATTACAGAATCGATATAATCCCATACATGCTTGTTACAGACTCAATGATGACTCGATATAGACTCTAACAAAATCAGCTTCAGTTGTTATCCTAGCCGACTTACTATCTTCAGCCCTCGGGTTGTCTTTCCTATTCTAGCAATTTATGACCAAAAAGGCACTATCGACCTGACTTACAAAAATTCCTTTACGCGTGTGGTTTCCCTCGACTCTAGTCGAGCTCGTACCCACGATCGCTAAGGGTTGTTGCTTTCTCAACATCCTACCTTACTGTCACTTTCTGGATGTTACCTTATCTGCACGCCTTCTTCTACGAATATTCTTCCCTGTCATCATGTCTCTTGCTTTGCGTTTCCATCGTAGCTTACAAAATTGACACAGATTCCTCGTCCCGCGCCTTCTCTTTACCTTTCTCCTTATCTTCCCTCTTCTGTCCAACATCCTTCTCTTCTTCTTTGATGTTGTTTCCTATATCGCAGGTCCTTCTTCTTTTTCTGTATACTATTCTTTCCTTACTTGGGCAGAATTCTATATGATTTCTACCCTTTCTATCTCGGGCCCAACAAGTCCCCAACACTCACATGTGGCTCATCTCGATTTTCAACAGCTTCTCTTTTTCTGCACGCACCTCTTCTTCGACTTTTTGCATGTGCTCCACCAAGTCAGAACTAACGTGTTCTGGCATGTTACTTTCTACTGAGGCTACTATGTCGTGCACCTTCTGGTGTACAGGTTGAATTAGCCCTGTGACCCTTTCTGATTCTGATTTTATGTTCATTCTGTCTTTGACAGTATGTTCTTTCTATGTTTGTAGCTGGAGAGAAGGTTTATGTTCCTTCTATGTTTGGCTTTCTACCCTGTAGCCCCTATTTCTCCTAGTAACATTGTTAGCTTTGCATAACTCCAGAAGATAGTTTTGCTTATCAACGATACTAAATCCTTGACGGACTTGTCATTCTTGTTGGTTTATGGATGTTTTTACTGCTCAGTAGGGTAGGACATAGCAGTAGAACACGGGAGCTAAAGGACTTATCGGGAACAAAATGTTCCTTGTCTGTATCAACACACCATTGTTTTTATTCCATAGGCATGACAGCCTCCTGTCCATACACTAATCTGAACTATGTTTGACCTGTTAACTTCTTACATGTTGTGCAATACGCCCATAGGACCGCAGAAATTTTATGGTCCCAGTCATCCCTTCTTGTGTTACAGACCTTCGTGAGCGTATTTTCCAGAATCTTATTAAATGCTTCGACCACTCCATTCACCTGCGGGTATTATGGAGTTGTTTTTATGTGTTGTATCTTAAATTCCTTCTTTAGTTCTTCAATCAACTGATTAACAAAATGTGTACCTTGATCGCTAATTAATATCTTGGGGCATCCAAAACTTGTTACCACATTCTCAAATAAAAACTTCGTTGTCGTCGCAGCTGTATAATCATTGGCAGGAATAGCCTCTGCCCATCGAGTTAGGTAATCCGTCGTAGTGATAATGTATCTAGCTCTTGTGCGCTTCCTTGCTCAACTAATAGACCCCACAAAGTCGAAAGCCGATTTATCAAATGCATGCAGTGTAATTTGTGGAACTAAAGGCATCTCATCTCTTCTGGATGGCTTCCCCGTGCATTGACAGACATCACAGCTACGACAATAATCCCTAGCATCGGTATGCATAGTAGGCCACCATATGCCAGTTTGTAATATATTGCAGATCGTCACCTTTCCTACATAGTATCCTCCTACAACACCAGCATGGGCTTCACTTAATTTAATAGGCCGCTCATGTTCAAAAACACAACGTCTCAATATTTCATTTGGGCCCAGTTTCTACAAGCGGCCAGCAATTAGCTGGAAATCTGCATCCCGTGTTACTAACTATTTTTTTCTACGCAATTGTGAACTCGGCTAGTGCAAACCCCATAGTTAGGAACTGTATGATATCCTCATACTTGTTATCAAAGGTAGTTAGCGCAAATAATTGCGCGTCCGGGATATTGTCTTCCAGAAAAGTAGGTTCGTCTCCACTTTCTATTATGGATAAGTGGTCTGGTCCTAAGTTTAATCTGCCCAATTTGACAATAATCTCAAAATCAAATTCTTGGAAGAGGAGGAGCCACAGGCAGATAGTCCCCCATAATGATCAGTGTACATTTTAAAATGCCCCCCCAACAAGTAATGACTGAATTTTTGTAATGCATAGACCATCGCAAGTCCTTCTCTCTTTGTTGTAGTGTAATTCTTTTATGCAGTTGATAGCTTTCTGCTAGCAAAAGAAATGGATCAATATTTCCTTCTCTAGGTTGCGTCAATACCACTCCAAGCGCCATGGAAGATGTGTCTGCATGAACATGGAATTCTTTTTTCCAATCTGGAAATATCAGTATAGGTGTAGTGGCCATTTTTCTTTTCAACTTATCGAGACTTTCCTGGCATTCATATGTCCACTGGAACTTAGTATCTTTTTTCAACAATTTCTCCATTGGGGCAGTCACTTGTGCATATCCTTTGATGAACTTTATGTAATATCCCGTATGCCTTAGAGTTGCTCTTAATTGTTTAACTATGGTAGGTGGTGGTAAGTCCAAGATGATGGCAATTTTAGCTGTATCAACCAAAATTGCATCATAATAGACCACATGACCTAACAAAGCCCCAAAAGGCGCACAAAAAATACATTTCCGGGAATGGAGGACAATCTGGTATTGACGACATCGTTCTAACATCAATCTAAGACTTTCTATGTGATCTTTTATGAGACCAAAAACTACCCAATCATCAAAATAGACTTTAAGAAACTTGTGTATATATTCTTTAAAAGCAGCAACTACAATTCTAGAGAAAATTGTAGGCGCATTTTTTAGTCCAAAGGGCATTACCGGGTATTGGTAGCATCCTCATTCTGTTGCAAAGCCTAGTCTTGTAGCGGTCTTCTTTGGCAAATAGAACCTGATGGTAACCCGAGAATCCATCTTTAAATGAATACATTTCTTATCCTCCAACATTTTCCAATACTTCATCTGTAAACGGAGTTGGAAATGGGTCATGCAAGTACGCATCATTAACTTTCTAGATATCAACACAAATTATGACTTCCCCTGAAGACTTCTTGTCTTGTACCATGATTGGGTTGATCCATTTTGATTCCTCAACTAGTTCTATTACTCCTGCTTCTAACATTCGGTCGCATTATGCTTTAACTTTCTCTTTATAACGCAGGTTCAGTCTGTATGGTCGATCTTTGACTGTTTTTGCATCAGGCATCAAGGGTATCTTCATTTCACCAAGGTCTCCAACAATGCCTTTCATTTCAGAGAACTTTGTAGGGAACATATCCTGAAACTCATGTAATAAATCAGTGATCTTTCCCACAGTCTCATCATCTCAATAATCTCCTATATTAGCAAACTTCGGGTTTTCCTCAGAGCTAATATTTAATTTCTTGATTTTAAGTGGTTTTAGAAACTGATTAGTAGTTATAGGATTACCTTCTACTACACATATACCTTCTGACCTAGGTATGTTTATCTCTAGTGGGTCATTGTCATCTGGTTCTCATGTGATATTGTAGCACTCCATTGAGCTGTGTGTAGTCATAGGGCATTGGTGACAGTGTGTATCTACAACAAGTATTTCTTCAAAGATCTTCTCCTTTATTGTCTGCAGCGTGACATCGACTATTCGATGTTCGCTTGTAAATTCAAATGTCTGCGTAAAGTTTACAATTAAAATTTCCCATTCGATGATTCATCCTCGCAGCTCCTCTGAAGTGTACCAACCTCTTGGCACCATTTCCAAGGTGTGGATGAATCGATGAACCCATTCATGTCATGGATATTCTTGCCAAGACATGCGATAGTGCTCAATATGTTTTCCAGGATCTGATAATCCCGTGTATTTTTTATCATCATAACTTATCTCTTCTTTGAATTTGATCTGCATTAGTCTTCTACATTGCGGCCATTCAGAGATAGATTGTTTATGTGTACCCCACCATCTAGCGGGCGTAGCTTTCAGGACATAGTCCAGAGCGAACAGTCGATGTGATTTTGTAACATTTTCTTCAAATTCTTGCAAGAAGGATGCAAGATTAGGAAATCCTTCATACATAGGCAGCACGCTTGCTTCGGCTCCTACCCTTCGAACAAATTTTGTAATTCTTGCACATCTTCGTATGGAGACCTCATGCAACCTGTTCTGCCAATTTTCTAGGGCTTCTCCTGAGTCAGACACGCACGATCTTACACTACGCCAACTCAAGTTTCTATCAACTGTGAGGTTTATATAATCTTCCTTTGAAGACATAATGTTATACAGCTGGTCCTGATAATTCTCTTGCCCTTTGTTATGCACAGGATCCAAATATCACTGCCCTTCAAGGGGATCAATAAGCGCAACCACTCTTATTTCAGAATCTTCAAAAGACAAGATCCTTTTCTTGAAGTTTATGATAGTTTGGTTGTCTATTTCCTAATCAATTCCTAGAAGCACATGATAGGGGTTTGTGTCATCAACAATGTCGATGACCTCGAATTCGGCATATGTTCTCAAGCCTTCGACATCCATGGGTACTTGGGAGAATCTACCAATTGGTAGCACCTTCGATTGGTTTGCAAGCCTTAGTTGAATAGGAGACCAGTCAAGTCACGACATGTTCATGCTTTCCCGTGTCTTTCTTGTCAATATATTGACAGTTGAGCCCAATTCGAGTATTATATAGTCCATATCATAATCTCCTACCTACGCAATAATTCGCAGTTCTCGGCCTGTCTTCCATTTGCTTCTGACTTGATTAACTCTTCTATCAGGGCGCGGATCTTCTATGTTGTCTTCTATGAGTGTTGTCAATTCTGCGATAGCATCTCTGTCATGGATTAGTGCTAAACAACTTTTGAAAAAGTCCTTGAGCTTACTAACCTTTTTAGTGGGCAGCCTTTTGATTAGTTGTTCAAATATTTTGGCCATAGCTCTCACTTGTCCAGATGTCGACGGGTGATTGGTATCAACAAAGTCTTGTTGCACCTCCAACAATACTTCCTTCTCATGTTGGACATCTAGCGGAGCTTTCTTTTGTGTCGCAGGTCGCACTTGCAAATGTCCTTGCGATGTGTGTTGGTCTGCTCTTGTCGCAGTGCCTCCTATTGTGACTACAACAAGGTTGGGTTGTCTGGGTTCGAAAGAATCATTTGAATATTTGGATTGGGGTTTGGATTTGGATTCTGCACTGGTTTGGGGTTAACAACATTTCTAGCTTTCCATTTCACAATAAGTTTTGGACACTATTCAACAATGTGATGAAATGCTTTGCAATATGTTTAATTCTTCGCAGGACTTTGACAATGTCGGGAAAAGTGTCCTGGCTGCCCACAATTATGGCATGAAACCTGGCCTCTTCCTCTACTAAATCCTCCTCCTGGTTGCTTTCCTTGACCTCTAAAGTTCCCACCCCCCCTTTACAGAGGGTATTGTTGTTGTTGAGGATACTGGTTTGGCTGATATTGCGGTTGAGGATATTGTTGTTGTTGAAACTATGCAGGCTGATACTGAGGTTGCGCTCGTTCAGCTTGCATTTGTTCCTCATTCTTCATTAGGTAGGTATCCATCATTTTCTCTTGGAGCAACTGAAGTGATCTGCATTCCTTTTCGTCATGACCTACCAATCTACAAAATTTACAATATAGACTAGCAGATGCACTTACAATATTTTGCAAGCACATACATTCCTCGGACTCGTGACCTCTAATCTGGCATACTCTACACCAAGGCATTCCTTGGGTGTTTAACAGGTTCGGCGCACCTGCTGCAAAATAATTCATTAACGCCAGGAAATTATCCTTATGGTTCCCATCTGTTCTACACTTGCTACACCATAGTTCCTCCTGAATTTCCTTGCCTCTTTTTATGTCATGTAGCTGCACTATCACATGCCCCAATTTTCAAAACACTTTTATGTTTTAAGAAACATTATGTTACATTTTATGTAAAGTTTGTAATTAATGACAAAGTGGGGTCAAGGATAATTTAATGTAATTTCAGAATATATTATTAATAAATAAATGAAAGATGAGACAACAACTTAGGGAAACTGTTAAATGAGTGTTTTACTAGTCACTTGATGGAAGAGGTTGGGTTGAGAGCATATTCACATTTGGCAGTATCCTCAAACTAATTCTAGCTATTGCAAGTGGCAACTTCCCTATTTTTGTGGTCAATATTCCCCAAGAAAGTGGAACAAGAGCAGGTGGCTCATTAAGTAAAAACTGACCCAAAAGACCTAGGCATGCTAATAAAACTTCCCATTGAAGACAGTTGAGGCTGCTCATTCTGGATTTGTGATCTTTCTGAGTGAATGAAGTGCACAAGTGAATTCGATGGAGGGGAATAGCTGAAGTAAGTCTGAGTGGATAATTGTTGAAGACCTGAACTAGTGCAGCTATTCTAAGCTGAGTTCATACTGTTGTAAGCATAACTGAGTTACTGCTGAACACTCAGTGGAGTTGCAGAGGATTTCTAGACTACATCTCTCACCCAGTACTTCTACCAGGTGGACCAAGATATAAGCTCAGGGGTCCTGAGAATTGTAGCCCATCTCTTCTCCAGGAGTTGGTTGGGAGGAACAGGTTCCTTAAGTTGTTGTCACCTCATCTATACTATGGGTTCTACTTGTTTAGTTCATTCATTTAATTATTTACTGTATCTGGAAAGTTTAAGAGTTTTCAATGATATAGTATATTTTCTGTTTTATTTCTGTTAAGGATAGATAGGAGAAATGTGTATGCTGTGAAAGTTAGTAACTAGATAGATTAGGGTAAATTAGTAGAGAAATTTCTAAGTTAATTAATGGATAGAAAGAAAATACCTAAAATGTATCTTTCCACACCTTTTGCAAGGTAGTACTCTAGTACAGTAGGTTAGTTTATTTTCAAGAAGTGGATTTAATTAAAGTATGTATGCAGATGCAAATGGTTATTTTTCTACAGGATGTTTGTATAAATTGTTTTTAGGATTTATGTTGTATTTGTATTATTTACTTAAAGTACTTAAATAAATTAGATAAAAATAGAGGACAGAGCCTAGTTATTACACACTGGTGTGTGTAACTTTATACACCATAAAACCAGAAAAAAAAAATGCCATACTATAAAACCTATTATGCTTTCCTAAACAGTTATTATAGAAAACAGTAAATTATCTACATTTACTTAGCAAAACAGTAAACTAGATTAAATATTTACAGAGTTAGTTCACCTATGTGAAAAATGTAAACTAGGGTTAACTGAAATGAAAGACTAGCTCTGTAAACTTTAAAGACAAATTAGGGTTTGTAAAAGAACTGTTCTTTTATAACAAAATAAAATCATAATTTATAAATATCAAAATCTAGCAGTATATTCCAAAAAGTACAGAAGATAGGTAAATTTATTCAATAATACGGTTTCTTTGATCTATTCCAGAAATTCATTTCTACATCAACAATTATGTTACTATCGAAACATTCCACTATCAAAAGATTCCCATATCATAATTCTTCTATCAAAAACAAAACTGAACAGACATACTCTCGACTTACAACCTTTTACATCACCATTCAAGGCTTAAAAGCCTGAATAAAAGTATTTTAAATACAAACAAAGTTCACTTAAACAAAACAATTGTTTCGGCTACAAAATCCCTTCTAAAAAGAAGTTCCTCAAGAACATCCATTAGGGATTTGTAAAACCTAAACAAAACCTCACATAATGGCCCAATGGCCTATTCAAATAAAAGTCACAGCTTTAAACCAGTACCAAACAACATCACTCTAATTCAACCATGGTCGAAAAGGCTCAAAAATTAATTCATTAAGTCATGGCTATGAAAGCCCCAATTGTATTTCTCTACAAAACAGCCATTAAGGTTTGAAAAGCAAAAAGGGTATCTAACAGCCATGACCAAACAAGTAACCAACAACACATGGCAGTATCATCATAATCCACAATACAACTTGTGCGGGAGAACCCCAGGTGAAACTGAGGCTTACTGGGGTGGACACCATCATGGAAGCTCTGTTGGTGGAGTTTAACAAAATCGAGCCATCGTTGGAGATCCTGTACAAAATCAAAAGAAACGTGATTGTTAATTACATGATCTTCACAAATTATAAACTTTTTATTGTGCAGAAGAGTTTTAAACAAATTCAGTTTTTACCAAAAGGAACATCGCAACAGTTTGGAAGTTGCAAGCTAACCCTAGCCTCCCTTATTAGTTCCATGAGTTGAAATGGAACTCTGCCAAAAATAAAATTCAGTTCACAATGTTCAGGTGTGAAGTCCCAAGCCACGACGAGGTAAGGACCAAACCCTCGATAGGAAAACAAACAATAAACAAGAACCTAGTTCACTCTACCAAATGACTCTCTTCACACTGGTTATGGATAAAAGCACTCACGGAGTGCAAACTCATTTAGTAAAATGATGGTGAAGACAGCTAAACATTCAACACTCCCTTCGATAGTCAAAACCACCTTACGACAGCAACAAGCTTCGTGCTCACTTTTACTACACCAGAACTTGAAAGACAAACTTGTAGAGGAGCTCGTTATGGATTACGAAGGCCTGCGTGCAAATGAATTGGAGGATTGATAACAAGCCTAGCGGCCACAAGCTCGCAGCTCGACCACTCCACAGTAGAGACTAAACACAAAGCAATTTTTTAGGGTTTCGATCAAGTTTATATGGCAACACGAGGTGAACAAAACCTAATCATTTGAACACCAAACACGTGTCCACCAAAATTATTTGCAAATTATGGGTTTCATGCTATAGTTCGAAAGTCTCATTTTAACCTGCACAAATCATTGGTTTAAAATTCAAAACCTTATGATATCATTGCTTAGTATCAATATCCTCCTTTTTGTTTTCTTGTTTACATAATCAAAGACTTTGTGTTTGAGAGGAAATTCGTATACACTAGGGTTTTTATACATAACTATAAACTCAAACTTTTGCATATCTATGTTTCCTCATTTTAAATTATGTTAACTATTGATTTAGTAAAATACAAACAATGGAGGATGAACCAACTTTTTATAGAAATACTTAATCATAGAGACTTTTAAGCTAGGATTTAGTCTAATCGTGGTTTTAAAAATTACAATATATGCATTGTAAGCGAAAACTCATATAAAACGGCATTTCATATGCAAGCAAATTAAATACAAATACTTGATTAAGGAGAATCATCAACATATAATTATTAAAGTTTGGAAAGAACTCAAATAAATATAAACAATACCTTATACCAAACACTAACGATAAATATGTATTTTTGGTCACAAGTATGTTTAACATATCTTTTAGTTTTTAGATTTCTTAGGTTACTGTGCTCTTAATGACAGAAGTATACATGTCCATAAGATGCACCATCTGAAAATGGAAATACAAGTCTATAACTGAAAACACAAAGAGAAAGGTTAATTGAACAAAGACTATGGCAGTAAGCATAACTGAAATAAACCCATTCTATTACAATAGTGTTTTTACAAACATTTATGCAGGTTTCTATCAATAAAAATATCAACAATACCTCTTACAGGATCAAGCTACAAAACAAACTATTTAACTAGCATTTTATCTTATGCTAGTTGAGTGATATTTCTCGATCCGAAATTACTGGTAACAAACTACTTACCTGTATAGAACCTGTAACAGAAGCATCACTTCACTGCATTAGCTGTAAGCTAAGTAAGCCTGGATCTCAACTAAGGTCTCTCCTACTTGTCAGAAGACAGTAAAAACACTTTTAGTATCAAGTTTACATATAGTTTTCTTTCCTGTTCTTTTAAAAACATAAACTGTTGAATTTAACATCTGTAACATAGTGCTTCAAAGATAAACAAATAAATTATATATAACTAAAGAATTACAATGCTCTATTCTAAATATTATTGTTTGAGTAACTGCTAGCAGTTATTGGTTCTTAGGCAGTGACATCTTTGAACATTTTATGTTACATGAAAATTTTTAAATTCTTATGAATTTTTGGGTTATTACATGCACCGTAATATTGGTCAGCTGTGACTGAATTTGTATCATGCCCGAGCCAGTGTCTCCAACTGGCGAGGCTTCTAACTTCATGGCTATCTCAAGAGCCTCTGTTTGCGACACAAGTTTATGTTGCATCAATGTTGTTCGGATGTGTGGAAACAAGGCAGCAATGAACCATTTCTTGTGTTGCACATCTGACATTTGGAAACTCACCTTGGCCATTAATGTCTTAAATATCTAGTCAAAATATCAAACATATTTTGTCGGTAGTTGCTTTCTCTTCGTGATGCATTATCATTCAAAATTCGGTTTCTTAAATTCATCAATCAACCCAAGTCAAATCTCATTGACTGTCTTTGGGACCACTCCCACTGGTACTATGGAAAACTTCATATACCAGTATAGCGCACAACCTCATAGAGTCCTGATCACCTGTGCTTTCTTGATGTTTTCGTCCTAGATCTGTCATATAGTCCAGACGGCGTCACACAGAAACTAGTGTTGTTCTGGGTCTTCCAACCCATTCCCATTGAATATTGGAAGCTTAATATCAGTTCCAGCCATTGGATTGATCGATACTGTGTTAACTGCTGGAATAGTAGGAACAAAATGTGGACTAGTCAAACTTCCTTGTCCGCTATTTACATCATTAGTACTACTTGAATTTACAGAAATACTTAGAGATAGGTCTCATGATCTTACCTCTAGTGCCGTAGGCAAGTTGTGTACACGTTCTTGTTCTGGAGCTTTAGTTGATTCCTTGGGCTCTTCATATCCTTATGAAATTGGTTGATACTCCTCTTCTTCGTCACAAGATCCTTCTTCTAAGTACAATGTAAACTTGTAACCTCCTTCTTCTTGCTCTGTGTTGATATTGCCCTGTCCGAATAGAGTTTTTCGTCTTTTGTTGGACTGGAATCTTCTTCCATTTCTCAAAATTTCAGATTCTAGTTTAGTTCCACCTTCTCCTGGGAACATCTCACTCTATGGTTCTGCTAAGACACGGCCACCCTTCTCTATTCAATCTATCAGTCGTAGAATGCCCTTTTCACATATAAGCATTTTGATCCACATCTTCCAAGATGAGAGATATCGACTGCGCGGTGCTTGAAAAAAATTTCGCTCGGCCTCACTGTATGAGGTTATTGTATCAACAACAAACTCAATGATATATCCTTCTATGATACTGTCTACCCAGAATTTCATAGCCCTTGATATAGGGTTGTTGATTCTTTTCAGCCACTCAATCAAGAACAGTGTCCATTCTGTAGGTTCTCTGCCTTGAAAGTTCTTTTCCTGGGTTTCCAACTTAGATAACCTTTCATACAACATAATGCAGAACTCGGCAAAGAAAATCTCATGAATATATGAATATGTGTACCATTCTAACCACTTTTTCAGAGTCCACCGAGATCCTTCACTTTCTTTTCATGCAAACTCTAGCTCTTTTGCGTCCACCCAGTTTTGGATCTCTGGTTTCGTAGGATGCCAGAACATATCCCTCACCACAACACTTTAGGGTCCCAGCAACATAACCATTTGTTGGCTCTTTTCTCCCTGCAACCCAGGTTTAGCCCTCCCTTTTTGTTAGCTCAATAAAGCCCAAGATATCATCCCGACAGAGTAGAGCCTAGCTGACAGCACCCACAACATAGATGTCGTCTCACCCGAGCTATCTCAGTTCTATGGGTAACTACCAGAACCACGTTTATGCAGTTTGTGGGGGAGGGTGTTTTAAGTCCTTGGCTCTGCGCCAAGGTTTCCAACGAAGAACTGAGAAGTTGGGTTGGTGGTTTGCATGTTCTTTGTCAACACAGAGCATGATGTGCCCTTCTTTATGGAATGTTACGCAAATGCACAGTGAACAGACATCGCATACATATTCATTACTCGACATACATCATTCATACAGTTATCCCTTTAAAGCACAATAACCAATTAATCATTAACATAGTGAATATGCACTTGTCTAAGATACTCAACATTCACACATATACACATCATGTAACGTGGAAACCCATCCAGGAAAAAACCACAAGGTGCTCTTCATCTAGCATTGGCATGAGGAAATAGATGCACCTTTTGTCTATACATAAAACTATAAACTCTATTCAATATCTTATCTTCTCTCTCTACAAACTTCTCCTTCCTCTCATGCTCTATGTTCTTCTCTATCTTTATCACTCTACTCTACTCCTACTCAATGATCTGCACATAGCCTGGATCGACTCAACCTTCTCTATCTAGTTACGCACTCAGCTGTAGAACCACTACTCTGATGCACACAACAATCCAGATTCAGCGACCAAAACTATCTACCTCTAGTCTAGCTCTGGCCTCTCTCCCCATAGTCTAGACACTTACTCCAAACTACTGTATCGACTAATTAGCTCAAAATCGTCTAAACAAGAACTAGCTAATGGTATTACTAGTTAACCAGCTAACCCAATTACAGCTTAGGTTTCTCCTTTTACAGCCTTATTACAGACTCGATATATTCCCATAAATTCTTGTTACATACTCAATAATGACTCGATACAGACTCTAACAGTCTCAGCTTTAGTCGCTATCCCAACCAACTTACTTACTATTTCAACCCCAAGGATGTCTTTCCTATTCTAGCAATATATGACCAAAAACGCACTATCGGCCTGACTTACAAAAATTCCTTTACGCATGTGATTTCCACCGGCTCCAACTGAGCTCGTACCCATGATCACTAAGGGTTGCTTCTTTTTCAGCATCCTACCTTACTATCACTTTCTACCCGTTACCTTATCTGCATGCCTACTTTTGCGAATATTTTTCCTTGTCATCATGTCTCTTTCTCTCCGCTTCTTTCGTATCTTACAAAACTGGTGCAGCTTCCTCATCCCATGCCTTCTCTTTACCTTTATCCTTATCTTCCCTCTTCTATCGCAGCATCCTTCTCTTCTTCTTTGATGATGTTTCCTATGTCGCAGGTCCTTCCTCTTCTTCCTTATACTCTTCTTTCCTTACTTAGGCAGAATTCTATATGAATTCTACCCTTTCTATCTCAGGCCCAACAAATCTCCAAGTAATTCCTTGAATTTTGTGGATGGTACCTAATTTATACCCATTGACATTGTTTACAATGTGTAAACTGGCAGGGACATTGAGTGAGGTATGCAATAGAAGCAACCAACTTAGGGTAATGACCGAATTGTGATTTGCATGAGTTGAACTTCATAAGGTTTTCCCTAGTTGTGATATGCTCTTTGAGGTAGTGTATATGATAAATCACTATGATTTGCCCCATATAGAGGTTGGAGAACCAAATTCAATTTACCTTCTTGGTGTACATGTGTTGCATCTTGAATGTGATTTTAACCTTGATTAACTAAATATATGCTTTGACTTCACCACCAAATTTGTACTGTGGTATCTTCATCTAGATATTGTGAGTAGGTCTATAATATCTATGTGGAAAAGGTGACACCAACAACCTCGAAGGGGTATCAACCCTTCATTTCTGAAGGATTTATCTCTTTCTCTTCCTCTAGAAAAATGGGTTACAATATGAAGGTTTAGGTTTAGATATTCATTTTCCCTCTAGCAAGTGCTTGATTTCATCCATGAACTTCATGAATGGGCCATCCACCTCATCCTTAGTCACATAGCTTGGAATCTATTCCTCAACAATTTTGTTGTTTTTTCCCTTTTTCATATTTTCTTAAAATTATTGAGAAGGTTCACCTAGCTCCGTTGGACTTCGGCATATATGTTACTTGTGTGTGACATTTTATCTTGAATACCATTCATAGAATGTGAAATATGTGTGTGTGTAGCCATGAGCTAGATGTGAGATATTTTTCCTTAAAGTTGGGTAGGTCATGGGTTTGAATATCTTGATCCCCCAATGTTACAATTACTTAGGGTTTGAAATCATGAATTAGCATTTACTTAGGGATTGAAATCATGCATGAGGGAAAAGAACTATCTATATCATCTTTAATTATGAAATTATTCCCTAATTTTAAGTAAAAAACCAATTTTATTTTTATAAGATAAATTTAAATCTAAAAGAGGGCATGTATAGCTATTAAGTATCACGTGATAATAATTATTTCATGAATTAAAATTTACTTAGGGTTTGAAATCATGCATGAGGGAACATAACTATCTATATCATCTTTAATTATGAAATTATTCCCTAATTTTTGTCACAAACCTATAAAATCCAAAATAAAATTTTTAAAAAAATTTGTTTATTCTATTATTCTATTATGCTGTCGTAACATGTACATAATGGTCGCAACATGAAATAGTTTATTGCCATGAGTAAATATGCATGTAAAATAACTTATATCGATTTTTATGTTGGATGGACAAGTTATGACTCATGTGGCGTTGCAAACGGTTGACAACGTCCCTATATCAACTCATTAAGGTGATATTTTCCATGCTTTTATGATTATTTTATATTTTGGTTTTTATAGGGACCTAAGCCTAAAATTTATGGCTTAGTCCTAGAAAACTATGGATTAGTACTATCATACCCTCCACTAAAGTTGCAAGGGTAACTAAAATTTATAATAAAGGTTTTAAGCATGAGAGGCCTAATGCATAGTTTGGTTAAGTGATTTGGTTAATGGTTTGAAAAAAAAAGGTGGTTCGGACTAGGGCGATAAACACCATAGTCATGACCCTAACCTTTAACATTACACATTGTAAATTGATGTTCTTATAACATCGTTATGCCATAACTTTGAAGGGAGGTAAAAGGGTACCAGCACATAAGTTTTTTTTGGGCTATGGAACAATAACTCTACCTTGGCTACGAGTTGAAAGTGCAACCAGGCGCATTCAATGGAAACTTTAATACATGCAATGGGGTCCGAGAGAGATCTCATCCTTCCACTCGTCGTGATCTCCGACAAGGATTTTCCCAAGGTTTTTAATGTTGTGTTTACTCTGTTTGAGAGTTTCATTTTCACATTAGTTTTGGTTTGTAACTATTTAAAGGGAGCGAGCTCGTCCATTCATGGTTGTGGTGTGCATTCATGCCCAACCCTATGCATATTCTGTTAATGAGAATTTATTTTTATGTCTATGAGGTTTACCTGAAGGTTTTTTTATCAGTGGTAAAGTTCGCCATTACGGCCTCCGCCTATCTAGTTTGTCGCGACGAGGAAGGAAAAAGGTCCTTCAATGTGCTTACCAAGCCTTTAACAAGGTAATGTGCATATTCTCAGTTTGATTTTTACTCATTTAATTTTGTTTTTAGAGTAATGGCGTATACAATATTTGACTTGGGTTTTCTCCATCGTTATGCAGGAAAAGGAGAAATAAGGGCATCTAGAGCCTAACCCTGGCATCCGTTTTTGGTTAAGTTTTAAACAGAAGGTTTCTATGACTGTTAAATTCAATTTCAAAGAACACTCTAATTATTTTATGTTACTATGTAGGTGACTAGAGAAGATTCAAATGAACATACCCTCAAGCTTCAAGTCATGCTTTGTTTGGCCAAGTAAGGGTTTTTAACCTATCATGCCTTTCTTATATCAATTTCATTACAGATTACAATATACAGTTTAAAACATGCATCATGTGGAATGCAGGTTGTAAGCTTGGCCGGCGAGAGTGGCAACAGGGTCACATCCTCTTAGGCCTCCTTCTTCTTTTCCAAAGGTGAGGAAAGCATTTCCCTTAATCTGCTTAAATCAAATGCATGCAGTGTTAACTTAGCAAGCATACTAACAATTCTTAGTTTGTTTGATGTGCATGTATTCTCCCAGCGAGGTTATGCTCGGTCTGCACCAATGGATCTGCCGAAAACCAAATGGTAAGGTTCAATTTAAAAGTTTGTTACAATGGTTTCTCATTGGGTTCGTAGACCACATATGGATAGGGATTTCGCTACTACTGCGAAGATAAGTTGATATGGTTCTATTGAACCCTTATGGGTCTGTACTGGTTGGTAGAAATGGATTCACAACCTCTCTTTTATTTGCGTTGTTATACCATCCATTTGGATGTACATGTCGTTGATTCTTTAAATGGTGAATTCCATTTTAATGTCCATACAACCACACATTGTTTATCAACTAGAACTTGTTGATGAACTTCATATGATATTATCTTTTTCAATTCAATTACATGTTAAAAGGTCTGTTGGACAGAGCCATATATCACAGGATGTGATACTCGTGATTAGGGACCGTGTTTTTAAGTTTAAAGACTGATATTGTTTGACTTTGTAGTTTATTAGATCTATTGTTATTTAACTTAGTATTTGGATCTGATTGTTTGTATTTATGATATGGATCTGTGAGCCGATATGTATTAATTTATAAATAAATCTAAACTTGATTTAGTTCATAATGGGTATGATTACCCAACTGACATTAATCATGTAATATTTGAACATTAAGTTATCATCTTGACCTAGGGATTTGTGAAATAAATGTTTGTTTGAAAGTAAGCCTTTCGAATCTACTGTGCATATTCTAGGGAATTCTATGTGACTATTTACAACCTTTTATTTATTGTTTATACTTTTTTATTTCTTCTCTAGGTTATTCGATTCGGGGTTTAAATAAAAGTTCCTTCTGTAAAATCGTTTTTTAACTTATATTAGTGGAATCTAGGCATAACCGTTGTTAGATTTTTATCAATTAGTCAATATGATATTAAGATCTTATCTGAGAGAATAACATGCACAAAAATAATCACAAGAGACAAAAGGCACAAAGAGTTTTCCTCGGGAAAACCATAAAGGAGAAAACCCCACAACTTCCTCAGATATAGAGTGGGCACCAATGGAAAAAGTAAAACCTGAAGACAGAAAGATGATCTCCAACAGTTGTTTTCTCTCTCACTTGTGTGAGCTCCTTTTCTCTCACTCATGCACTACAGTTGAGTGAGTGTGTATTTCAAATAGAGAGCCTCACTCTCTATTTATGATATTTTTCCACTTGACAATTACTTACCAGAGCCGACCTCACTAGGAGAATCTAATGACACTAGTACCCCTCAACTATGGGGAATTTTTCCCCAACTTACAAAGGAGTTTTAACCTCTTTGACTTTACATGACTTGATTACAATAACGATTCTCATGATATGAACATCTAGGTGCAAAGAAATACAATATATAAAATATGCAAGTGAATACATTCTAAAGTTACAAATACATCAACACTCCCTCTTAACTAGGAAGGTATTCTCTTGACACAATTCATCAGCACAAATCTTCGTCATTGGATCATTCATCAAAGTTAGATCATCATCAAAGATGGATCATCACTGGATCATCATCAAAGTTGGATCATCATCATCATCACTGCTCTCGTTATCTTGAGCAAATGGTGATATCTCTCAATTATTCTCGTCAGAGGTAGTTCTATAAAGCCAACCCTTTTTCATGCTGGTTGTAGGCCTAGCCTCCATGTAGATCTTCATAAACAGAGCCAGCCCTTTTTCATGTTGGATGTACTACCTTGCCCTTGCAAGGAATTCCCCTATAGATCCAGCCCTTTTTCATGTTGGATGCAATACCTTTCCTCTGCAAGGATTTCCACTACATAGCCAGCCCTTTTTCATGCTGGATGTAGTACCTTGCCTCTACAAGGATTTCCACTATAGAGCCAGCCCTTGTTCATGTTGGATGCAGTACCTTTCCTCTGCAAGTATTTCCACTACATAGTCAGCCTTTTTTCTTGCTAGATGCAGTACCTTTCCTTTGCAAGGATTTCCACTACAGTGCCAACCCTTTTTCATGCTAGCTGAAGTACCTTGCCTCTGCAAGGATTTCCACTACAGAGCTAGCCCTTTTTCATGATGGATGTAGTACCTTTCCTATGCAAGGATTTCCACTACAGAGCCAACGCTATTTCATGCTGTATGCAGTATTTCAACACTTACATCTCACCATGGGAGGAACCAATCCTACCACCATGTCAGAAAGGCACATCACTTATATCTGACCATGGGAGGAACCAATCCCACCACCATGTCATAAAGGCACAACACTTATATCTGACCATGGGTGGAACCAATCCTACCACCATGTCAGAAAGGCATAGTAGTTATATTTGACCATGGGAGGAACCAATCCTACCACCATGTCAGAAAGGCTCACGGACTCATCGCTTCCCCTTGGAAGGAACCTCAATCTGGAGAACACCAAGCTTCTCCCTAAAGTACTCAAAATTCACTATGGCTTATGGCTTAGTCAACACATCAGTTATCTGTCCGTCCGTCGCAACTTACTAGAGCTTCACTGCTCCTCTCTACCTCATATCCATGATATAGTGATATTTGATCCCGATATGCTTAGACTTGTCATGGAACACCAGGTTCTCTGAAAACTTCACACAACTATGGTTGTCACAATATATGCAAGTAGCATCCAATTGGAGATCAAACAAATCATACAGTAGATTCTTTAGCCACACTGCCTCACAAATATCCGAACAAGCTGCGACATACTCTGCTTCGGTTGTACTCAGTTCCATGCAGGACTGCTTCCTACTAAACCAAGAGATCACACCTGATCCCATAATGAAGCAGCACCCTGAAGTGCTCTTCCTATCAATGGCACTTCCTACCCAATCCAAATCCACATGACCTTCCAGTTTAATATTCTGATTCGCCTCATACTTGTGCCCATAGTCAACTATACCCTTCAGGTACCTCAGAATATGCTTTGTAGCAATTAGGTGAACATGTCTCGAATCCATCAGGAACTGACTCAATGTGTTCACAGCAAAGCAAATATTTGGTCTCGTATTCGTCAGGTACATCAAGGACCTAATCATCTGATGATACATCGTAGCATCAACCGAATCTGATGAAGCATCACTCAATACCTTCATGTTCAATTCCATGGGTGTGGTCATGGCCTTGCAGTCCATCATCCCAAACCTATTCAGGATCTCTACTACATACTTCCCTTGTCCCAAGTAGATTCCATCTGCATTCTTCCACACCTCCGTGCCTAGAAAGTATTGCATCATACCCAAGTCTTTCATCTCAAACTCGGAAGCAATCTTCCTTTTTGTGTCAGTAATCAACCCATCCTCACCTATTATAAATAGGTCATCTACATACAGTAGGATTATCATAGGGTTCCCTTCCTCAACCTTATAGTAAAGGTTGGAATCTTCTTTACTCTTGGTAAATCCTAAGCTAGTTAGGAAGTTGTCAATTTTTTCGTACCATGTCCTGGGTGCATGCTTCAAACCGTACAGGGCCTTCTTCAATTTGCACACATGAGTCTCCTTGTCATGTGTCTCGAAACCAAGTGGTTGCTCCACATACACTTCCTCTTCTACTACACCATTCAAGAAAGCATTCTTGACATCCATCTGGTGTATCTTCCATTTCATTACTGCAGCCAAAGCAAGTACTGATTTGATGGAAGTGTATCTGGCTACAGGTGCAAAATTATCCTCATGATCTATCCCTTCTTTCTAGGAGAAGCCACATGCCAAAAATATTGATTTATATTTCTCTATGCTTCCATCTACAGCATGCTTGATCTTGTAGATCCACTTGGAAGTCACAACAGATTTCTCCTCTAGTCTTGGGACAACATCCCAAACATCATTCTTCATGATCGAATGGTACTCCTCGATCGTCCCATCCTTCCATTATTTCTTTTCTTCCGCTTATTCATAGTTGGAAGGTTCATTATCAATGATTTCACATAATAGGGCTACATAACCGGAGTAGGACCTGGTTCTCTTCCTTTCTCTGTGCATTTCTTCTGGAGCCCCATATCTTTTTGCACCTTGGATAGCCTCGCGTACCCATGCAGGTTTTCTTTTGTAAGGATTCTTCTCTTGGGGTGGATCTACAGGTTCCTAGGGTTCTTCCATTTCTCGATCTTCTTCTGGAGTTGCTTCGTTCATAGTTGTATCTCGGATCCTAGGTACTTTTGTTTCTTCAAGATTTTCATTAGGTCTTTTTTCTGGATTTGTTGTAAGCTGAGTCTTTGTCAAATTGCACATCCCTACTGATGTCGATATTCTTGAATCCTGGGAAGTATATTTTGTAAGCCTTCGAGCTTTCACTATATCCCACAAATATACCCTTCTTTCCTTAAGGATATAACTTTGTCCTCTTTTCTTTCGGAATGTGTATGTACACTGGACAACCAAATATTCTGAGATGGCTGACTTCTGGTTTCTTGTCGGAGAAGAATTCTTCAGGTGTCTTGTTCTCAAGTAATCAATGAGGAGTATGGTTCTGTACATACACAGTTGTCCTAGCAGCTTCTTCCCATAGATGCATAGGAAGATCATGATCATGAAGCATAGCCCCTGCTGCTTCCATAATCATTCTATTCTTCCTTTCTGCAACCCCATTCTGTTGTGTATTATATGGAGTGGTCAACTCCCTCTTAATCCTCGAATCTCTGCATAATTCTTTGAATTCATCTGATGTGAATTCTCCGCCATTATCTGATCAAAAGGTATTGATTTTCTTCTCTGTGTATTTCTCGATCAAGGCTTTGAATTCTTTGAACTTACTAAATACTTCATCCTGCTTTTCAAGAAATATATCTATGTCTTTCTAGAAAAGTCATCAATGAAAGAAACATATAATACATACCCACTCAATGAACTGGATGACATCGGACCGCATACATCGTAGTGGATGATTTCCAAGATTCCTTTTTCCTTGCTCTCGCTACTTGGAAAAGTCTTCTTTGTGTTCTTTCCTTTCGCACATCTTTTGCAAACACCTTGATGTTTTTCTTGTACTTCTGGAAGACCTTCAACAGCTTTGGCTGCAAGTGGTAGTGCCCTATAGTGCACATGTGCAAACCTTCTATTCCAAAGTTAATTTGGCTCTACTGAGTCATGGACAAAATCTTGTTCTGGTTGGCCCTTTAATTTGTATAATCCTCCCACTTCCTCTCCAATCAAAACTGCATCATATATAGTCTTTCCCTTTGGCCACACAAGGACTTAGCCATCTACAAATGCAACCCTCATGCCTTTTGCATCTAATGCAGAGATGGAGAGAAGGTTCTTCTTTAGTCCTGGTACAAACAAGACATCCTTCATCTTCATAGACTCTCCAGAGTCTAGCTTATAGGATAATTCACCACTACCTTTTATGGGATACTGGTATTCATCCCCAAGTTTCACTTTGTGAGGTGACTCATGTTCGAATAGTTTCACAAAGGATTCTTTGAATCTCGTCATATGCTTGGAATCCCCTCTATCTATGAGCAAATCATTGCTTCCATGTGTGATAGTTCCCATGAGGGAAGAAATCAAAACATATTCTTCATCACTAGAAGAATCTTCTTCTTTGACTCTCTTTCTTAGAGGTTCATCATCCTCTGCAGTGTGAGCATGATGTCTTCTTTTGTTTTTCTTCTTCTTTTGAGAGCCACCTTTGTTTCTAGGATGGTTTCTAGCGATGTGTCCTTTCTCATCACATGTAAAGCATATGATACTAGATATATCTCTTCTAGGTTTATTCTTGTGTGAATGCTTACCTTTGGGATGATGGTAGTCCCTTATGATTTTCTTGGTGTGTGTTGTGAGAGCTTGATCTTAATTTCCCATCTTTTCTTCTCGAGCTACTATTCGAGATTCTTCTTATGATCATTCCTCCCACAGTCTACTGAAGGTGATTAAATTTCTTCTAGCACAAATCCCTTGAATGAAGAAGTCCCATGACCTAGGGAGACCATTCAAGGTGGTCATCACAATTTATGCATTCTCTAGTTATTCATCCACTGATTCAAGTTTTTCTTTGATCTGGGAGACCCTTGTAAAGTATGACTATATGGTCTCTGCATTTTGGATCTTTACATTCTTCAACTGGTTTCTCAAAGTCATCTTCTGATTTATGTTCTTCCCTTCAAATAGCTTGGTCAAGGAATCAAACATCTCTTTAGGTGTCCTTAGGGAGGACACATGTGGTATAAGGTGATCCTTGATTGAATCAGTAATAATACTCTTGGACTTGACCAAGTTCTTCTAGTGTAAGGCCTTATCCTCATCTCCCTCTAGAACTGGAACTTCTCCACTTATGTAGGAGTCCAATTAATTTTCTTCAAGAACCAGTGAGATCCTATATTTCCATGCTCAAAAGTTTTCAGCACCTTCAATATTTTCATCAAGCTTGGTGTGATGAGACATCTTAACTAAGAACCTCAAATGGAAATACACAAGATTTATATCTTACCAATTTGAGATGTTGAAACTAGATCTGGAGTTGATCTTCCGTAGTGATGGTTTTCTGGTTCAAGGGAAAATTAGGGTTTGACTTTCCCAGAGTTCTACCCAACCAAAAAATTCAATCTTGGTCTCTAAACTTCAATTTTGAGGAGGAGAGAAATCCTATGCTGGGCTCACTCAAAAATTCCACTTTTGTGCAAAATCCCTAATTTCACGTTGGAGTGATAGGTCAAAAACTGAAAATACTTAGAATCAGATTTTGCTTCGACAGAAAGATGCGCCCTTTAATGGAGAGTTAAACTAGCCTCCTTTTGCTGATAATCTGTGGAGAGAGACCCAAAAAGTAAGAATCCCTAGCTTCTGCAGCTACACAGTATATTCTTCTCAGGTTAGGTCTGATACCATGTTAGATTTTTATCATTTAGTCAATATGATTTTAGGATCTTACCTAAGATTATAACATGCAAAACAATAATCACGAGAGACAAGAGACACAAAGAGTTTTCCTTGGGGAAACCATAAATGATAAAACCCCACAACTTCCTCAGAGATAGAATGAGCACCAATGGAAAAATTAAAACCCAAAGACAGAAAGATGATCTCCAACAGATNGCTCCTCTTCTCTCACTCATGCGCTACAGTTGAGTGAGTGTGTGTTTCAAATAGAGAGTCTCACTCTCTATTTATACTAGTTTTCCACTTGACAATTACATACCAGGTCCGACCTCACTAGGATATTCTAATAACCCTAGTACCCCTCAACTATGGGGAATTTTGCCCTGAATTACAAAGGAGGGTTAACATCTATGACTTTACATGGCTTGCTTACATTAATAATTCTCCCGATAGGAACATCAGGGTACAAAGAAATACAATATATAAAATATACAAGTGAATACATTCCGAAATTACAAATACATCAACAACCGTAGGTATTCTAGAAGCATATTTTTAATTGGGAATAAGTTATAAATTTAATACAGTTTAAAAACAGAGATAAGCTTTGTAAGAAAAACATCCACTTCTAGGGAATATTATTAGTTGTAAAAATACATTCAAAATATTTTAAGAGAATATATGAAAACATAATTTAAAATATTTAACCAGGTATATAATATCTTCATTACACCCACTCTAATTCAGAACTATAATTCGGGTATGGAAGCCCAAACAGAGATTGAATGAAATATACTAAGAAAATAAATCTACGACTCCTCTCCTAATATAGAATGGTTTATATTAAATCATAACATGAAACGGGGAAGGTACGTTAAGAATGGATACACAGTATAATTTACTAAAAAAATGTAATTATGATTCATGTTTATACACAATCTATAATTTATGAATACTTAAACCAATAAGAAATAGAATAGGGAACCTGACACCAAAGTTGGGAAAACATAACTAAAGTTTTCGTTCCTCCCAACCAACTCCTAGAGAAGCCAATTCTTACTTTCTCCAGAACCCCTGAGCATGTTTGCTAAACCACAAGGACAAAATCTAATCATTGTGCTGTCTCTTGCATTAACATATCAATTCCTTGTCCATCGCTAGCCTCCTACTTGCTTCATGGACATACTATTATATAGTATTTTGCATAGTACTTGGTCATTTATGAGCGTCCTGCTCTTTAGCACTCCATAAAGAGTTTTGACCTGATTTTGGAGAAGATGCATCTTGCATCACTTGAGTTCTCACTCAATAGCTTTCACCACTTGTCTTTTCTCCGTGTGGGTCAGCAAACACTCTTTCAACAACTACTTCAGTTCTGATTCCTCTTAGTATCTTTAATTATTAAATAAAAATAATTCATTACATCCATTTTGACTTTCTTGTAAAAATATTTTAAAAAAATAATATATCGAAAGAATAATAATTTGCATTTATTGGGTGTATTACATACACCTCCCCTTAGAGGATAACACCATCCTCGGTGTTATTATTTTTCTACATTTATTCTTCCATTATTTCATCTTGAAATAGGATTGGATATACCTCCTGCATATTACTCTCCAATTTCCAAGTGGATTCATCTAGACTAGGGTTCTTTCATTGCACCTTGACTTGTCTGATGGTACGGTTCTGGAGTAATATTTCTCTCCTATCAAGAATATGCTATGGTTCCACTGGAAACTCTCCTTCGGGTTCCACCTATATAGCATTCCAGACAATCACATGAGTAGAATCATGAACGTATTTCTTCAAAATGGAAACATAAAAAAACATTATGTACTTTAATTGTAGGTGGTAATGCTAACTGATATGCTACCGATCCACATTTTTCCAAAATTTCAAATGGCCCGCAATACCTGGGTGCTAATTTTGAGTAACTTCCCATACTTAAAGATATTTTCTTGGGTTTTACCTTTATGTATACATTCTTGCCTACCTATAACTCTTGAGGATTTCTTTTCAAGCCAACATGACTCTTTTTCCTACCTTGGGAAGCCTTCAAATTTTGTTGTATGTGTTTCAAGTTCCATATATTTCAATAATTTAGGACCTAACATTAACTTGTCGAAGGGACTACTCCAAGAAATTGGAGTGTTATATTTCTATCCATATAGAATTTCAAATGCACTCATTCCAGCCGACACTTGGAAATGATTGTTATAAGCAAATTCTACTAAGTGAAATTAATCTCCCTACTTACTAGGTTTATCCATTACGTACATTCTAATCATGTTTTCTAGAATCTAATTTACTCTCTCAGTTTGTCCATCTGTTTGAGGATTACATGTAGTGTTGAAATTTAATTGTGTGCCTAGTCCTTTGAACAAGGATTTCCAAAAATTCCCTGTAAATTTTACATCTCTATATGAGATTACTATCTTAGATACGTTGTGTAATCTAAAAATTTATTTCATAAATATATCAGCAATGTTAACAGCCTTATAAGTAGATTTTACCAGAATAAAGTGAGTTTCGTTATTTAATGTGTCTACTACGACCATTATTGAGTTGTGTTGTCTGAAATTCTTAGCTAAACATGTTATGCAATCCAGGTTGATAACTTCTGATTTCCATTCTGGAATGGGTAATGGCTGCAATAATCCTGTTGGATGTTTTTTTTTAGCCTTTACCTGTTGACATTCAATGCAACGTGCTAAATATTATGCTACTTATTTTTTTCATATTAGGCCAAAAGAAGTCTTTTCTCATCATAGTGATCATTTTCTGGTATCTAGGTTGTCTTGAATACGGTCATTTATATCATTCATCCTTAACAGTTAATTAATATATGATGAATTTGATATATATAATCTACCTTTATGTAGTAATAATCCTCTTCCATTCAAACTAAGATATGTTTTTATTCGATTCCTTTCATTTTTTGCGGTTTTTTCTTTTAGAGTTTGATACTCCTTATCAAAATTTTCTGCATTTAAAATTTTATTTTCTAAATCCGATTCATAGTTGTTGCTTGCATACAGTAAGTTTTCCTGATGACTTAAAGCATTTGTAACTTTATTCGCTTTTCATTTTATATGTTTTAGTTCGAAATCATATTCACTTAAAAATGACAACCACTAGCTTGTCTAGCATTAATCAATTGTTGGGCCAAACAAGTACTTTAGACTTATGTTATCCGACATCAATAAGAATATTCTTTCGATGAGGTAGTGTCACCACATTTTTAGTGCATGTATGATGGCAGGAAGCTCTATGTCATGAGTAGCATAATTCTTCGTGTGTTCTTTTAACTTCCTAGACTCATAGGCCATGGCATAGTTTTCTTGAATTAGTACCCCGTGTAATCCTTCTTTACATGCATCTGTGCATACAACAAAATCCTTAAAAGGATAAAAAAAATCAAGATAGGAGTTATGGTCAACAGGTGTTTTAGTTTATTAAAACTTTTAGTACATTTTTTGCTCCAATATAATTTCTTACCTTTCTTCTGCAATGAAGTTATGGGGTAGGATATCTTAGAAAACCTTTCAATTAATTGTTGGTAGTAGCCAGTAATCCCCATGAAGGATCTTATGTCGGTTACATTATTTGGAAAATTCCATTCAGTGATAGCTTTAACCTTATCCGGGTCGACTTATATTCCATCTTTAGACACCCCGTGTCTTAGATACCGGATTTTGTCTTTAAAGAAGGCGCACTTGCTAAACTTAGAAAACAATTGTTTTTCTCTTAACACTTGTAAAATTATTCTTAGATGTTCTGCGTGTTCTTGTTTATTCTTGAAGTAAATCAATATGTCGTCGATAAAAAAAACTATGAATGTATCTAAGTAATTACTCAAAATACTATTCATTAAGCACATAAAAGTTGCAAGTGTGTTTATTAAGCTAAAGGGAATTACGACAAACTCGTAATGACCGTATACGATTCTAAAAGTATTTTTAAATATGTCTTCGTCCTTGATCCGTACCTGATGGTATCCATATATTAAATCTATTTTGGAGAATATGGTTTCCCCTCGAAACTAATTGAATAGGTCGGTTGTCCGAGGCAAAGGATATCAATTTTTAATAGTCATCTTGTTTAATTGTTGATAATCTATACATAGTCTTAAAGTGCCATCTTTCTTCTTTACAAATAAGACCTTTGCTCCCAAGGAGAGACACTAGGTTGAATGTATTTTTTTTCAATTAGTTCCTGTAATTCTGATTTAAGTTCAGTAATCTCTACTATATTCATTTGATAGGGAGCTTTCAATGCTAGTACCTTCTCTGGTACCAAATAGATCGTAAATTATATATCCTTCTTCGATGGTAGTACGAGAACTTCTTACAGAAATATGTCTTTAAAATCTTTTAAAATTAGTATATCCTCAATTATAAGTTTATTATCTTTATCCTTATGTTCCATTACATAGACTGCAAAAAACTTGCATCCCTTACGTACATACCTTTTCATCTGAAAGGCATATATTTCTCATATGGTAACTTTTCTGGGAATTCCTTTTGAATTAATTGTATTATCATTATCATCTAAGCATTTGAAAGTTTTATCATAGCAGTTTAACATAACTCTATGTTGATCTAACCATTCCATTCCTATCAGCAATCATAAGACCCTAACGGTAAGATATTTAAATCATCATGTATATTCAATTCATTCATCATAATTTCACAGTTTTTCACGTAACTAGTGACTTTCTGTTTTGTGCCTATACCTAGTTGTACCAACCAAGATTTCTCAAACTTATCTTGTTCTAATTTACATAATTCTAGAATCCTATGTGATACATAACTTAAACTTGCACCTGGATCAATTAGTATAAAACTGGGATGGCCTTTTATCATACCTTCGATTTCGACCATTGAAGTTTGTTGGTCTGATTTTCGATTCTCCAATGTTGCACTGATTCTAGGAATGCTTCTCGCCATATCCCCATCTGTAGCAGCTTCTTGGATTGATTGAACATTATTAAAAAAATTATCTCTTATGGGGCAGTATTTAAAGTAATGTGGCTTTCCACATTCCCAGCATTTTAGTGGTTCCCTCTGTGCAGTGTTTTTATTAAAGGTAGTGGGTGGTTCTCTTTCCTTTGATGCAGGGTTTAGTGGTTTAAACCTTTTATAGTTATTCCCTTGATATCCTTGGTAGTTATTCCCAGTGTTCTTGTAAAACTTAGTATTTTTTGTTTTTCTGATCAAAGTTGTCACGTCTTTTAGTTTTCCAGTTAGGTATATTTTCCCTTTTATTATTATTCTGATCATAACATAAATTTTCCTTCCTCATTTCCTCTTCCAGCGTTTTCAGATTTTCGTACTCAATCCTCTCTTTAAACATAAGAGGAAGATAGCTAAGAAAGCGTTGTATTTTTTATTTTTCATCAATTATATAAGGCACATAACGAAGTAAACTTAAGAATTTACTACAGAGTTCTTTCATGGTCATAGCACCTAATCTTAATTCGTAAAATTCTTTATATTTTTCTTCGTAATATTGTTCTGAGATATACTTTTATTTAAAATGTTTCTTCAAGGTTCTCCATCATGTTACATAACGTTATTTTATACCTTTTATTTTCTTTATGTCTTGCCACCAAATATTTGTTTTTCCTATTAAGTTATAAATGGCCATTTTCACCTTTAATTCATCGAAATAGTTAAAAATCTAGAAATATTTCTTCATTCCAAATAACCAAGCTTCTGCTTCTCCTTTTTTGATCTCTCCGTTAAACATAGGAGGTTTGATATTTTTGAATTCACCCCAAATTTCTTCATAAGGTTTATATTTATTTTTCTTTTGATTACTGTCATTACTTTCACTAGAATCCTTATGTTTTTATGTATTATGCATGGTTCATTATTCACTTGAAGATTCAGTCTCATGTTTGGAAAAATTCAGTTTCCTCCCCGTACCTTTGTAAGGTGCGGTTTTTGCCATATTGAGTTCTGGTTCCTTATTTTTTTCTTTTTGATTACCATGTAGTTTAGAAAATAGAATATTATTTAACTGTTCATGTGCTTTCAGAATACATTCGTTATATTCTTTAACTCGTTTTAGCGCTTCTCATAATTCCTTAACTGTTTGTTGTAATTCATATGGGATTTTGTTTCTACTTTCATTTAGATTTACCCACATTTCACCGCCCCTTAGGTTACCTTCTTCATTGTTTATTGGATTCCTAGGATGGAATTCATGTTCCGCAGACATTCCCACATCCACCATAATTTCCTGCTAAAAACAAGGTTATTCTTCTCTTCCTATTTGTAAGAGAGACAAACCACAACAAGATCAAGTTAGTTTTATGTTTTTTATCAGTTTCAGTGTTGGGTTCATTCAAGCCAAGTGTCGTAACCATGATTTGATACCATTCTGTCACAAACCTATAAAATCCACACAAAAAAATATATTTTATTCTATTATTCGATTATGTTGTTGTAACATGTACATATTGGTCGCAGCATGAAATGGTTTTTCGCCATGAGTAAATATGTGTGTAAAATAACTTATATTGATTTTTATGTTGGATGGACAGGTTATGTCTCGTGTGGAATTGAAAAATGAGTGATGACGTCCCTATAGCAACTCATTAAGGTGATATTTTCATTGCTTTTATGATTATTTCGTAAATTGGTTTTGCTAGGGACCTAAGCCTAAAAGTTATGGCTTAGTCATAGAAAACTATGTATTAGTCTTACCATACNAGGTGATATTTTCATTGCTTTTATGATTATTTCGTAAATTGGTTTTGCTAGGGACCTAAGCCTAAAAGTTATGGCTTAGTCATAGAAAACTATGTATTAGTCTTACCATCCCCTCCACTAAAGTTGGAAAGGGTAACTAAAATTTGTAATAAAGGTTTTAAGCATGAAAGGACTAGCGCATAGTTTGGTTAAGTGTTTTGATTAATGGTTTGGAAAAAAAGGTGGTTTGGACTATGGTGATAAACACCATAGTCGTGACCCTAGCCTTTGACATTACGCACTGTACATTGATGTTCTTATAACATGGTTATGCCATAACCTCAAAGGGAAGTACAAGGGTACCAGTGCATAAGTTTTGTTTTTGGGCTATGGAACAATAACTCTACCCTGGCTGTGAGTTGACAATGCAATCAAGTGCATTAAATGAAAAGGTTAATGCATGCAATGGAGTCCGAGAGGGATCTCAGCCCTCCACTTGTCGCAATCTCCTGCAAGGCTTTTGCCAAGGGTTTTATTGTGGTGTTTACTGTGTCTAAGAGTTTCATTTTCGCATTAATTTTGGTTTGTAACTGTTTGAAGGGAGCGATCTCGGTCATTCATGGTTATGGTGTGCATTCATGCCCAACCCTATGAACAGTCTGTTAATGAAAGTTTATTTTTTGTTTATGAGGTTTACGGGAAGGTTTTTTTTATCAGTGGTAAAGGCCGCCATTATGGCCTCGGTCTATCTGGTTCATCACGGTGAGGAAGGAAATAGGTCCTTCAATGTGATTACCAAGCCTTTACCAAGGTAACGGGCACATCCTCCGTTTGCTTTTTACTCGTTTAATTTTGTTTTTAGATAAATAGCGTATGCAATATTTGACTTGGGTTTTCTCCGTCATATGCAGGAAGAGGATAGATAAAGGTGTCCAGGAGGACTCGACCCCTAGCCCTATCTGCATTCATTTTTGGATAAGTTTCAAATGGAAGGTTTCCATGTCTATTAAATTCAATTTCAAAGAGGAATCCAACTCTTTTCTATTACTATGCATGTGACTATAAAAGATTCAAATGAACGTAGCCTCAAGATTCAAGTCATGCTTCGTTTGGCCAGATAAGGGTTTTTACCCTATCATGCCTTTCTTACAATGATTTCGTTACAGGTTACAATTTATAGTTTAAAACGGGAATCATGTGGAATGCAGGTTGTAAGCTTGGCCTGCGAGAGTGACGATAGGTTCACCTACTCTCAGGATTCCTTCTTCTTTTCCAAAGGTGAGGAAAAAGTTTCCATTACTCTGCTTAAATCAAACACATGCACTATTAACTTAGCAAGCATACTAACTCTGCTTAAATCGAATCCCCGCAGATCAAGTCGAAGGTTTCCCCTTGTAATCCCCCACCTTCTCCCAAGAAGAAAGAAGGGGGAAACACAACAAACACCACCCCATCCACCAACTAGATAAAGTACTGAACACACCTTTCTTCGCTTCTACTCGATCACCATCGCCTTATTCTTTGCGGGATGTCAAGGGTCATGCTACTCAATCGCAATCACCTATCTAATGCACACATATTCAGACATTGGATGACGAATAAAAAAACACTATTATTTAGGTACCTAACCCTACCAAGCCAAAAAATAAGGCCCTTCAAACAAACCACCCATGTGTGATCTATGGCTTATATAACCCCTACTCTCATCATTGCACCAACTTACCCGAGTATCGCTCTATCTTATCAAACTTGCGTAGACTCTCCTTAGATCAGAATTCATAATTATTGAAGAGATTCACCCCCCAGTGTCCTCATTGAATGAGGTAAACATCATTTATGTCATCTCGACTCATGACTGATAAACCACATCATCGGCCTTTATAGACCCTTAGGACCTCGCCACACGATGTTTTCGCAACGACAAAGAGATCCTAAAAGCTCTAACTGAGCCCCAATTTCCTTAAGATGACATGCACCATTAGACCTATTTTATTCATGAGCATTCTAGCACACCCACATTCAACCACTTCTCTTTAGATTCCAAAGACTTCCTCCTGCACCATAATTTTGATTGGTTTAAGCACCCAATCCCAACACCTAATGTCTTTGAGGATGGGAACATGGAAAACATATTTCCCACTATCCAGGTAAACATCTCTATCAAGTTAGGCATTGTCGAAAACATCAAAATAGGCACCTCTTGCACCCTCTAAGAGGTGGCTTCTTACACAGCTCGCTTTCAAGAATTTAGTGATGTTTTTGCTTGGTCTTACATTGAGATTCTTGGTCTCAACCCCTCTATTGTTGAGCATCGCATCGATACATGGCCTGATGTTATGTTGGTTCGCAAAAAACAAAGACCAATCCACCCATCCAAATACCTGGTTTCCAAATTCAAGATCGAAAAGCTCATGCAAACGAGATTTATTTACCCAATTGTATACACAACATGGGTTTTTAACCCTGCCCCGGTGAAAATAATCAAGGTACCATTTGCATCTATACTGACTTTCAAGATCTAAATCTAGCATGCCCCAAAGATAATTTCCTGGATCCCTTTATTGACCATCTTATCAATGCTTGCATGGGACACGGAGTCCTTTTCTTTATGGATGGATTTTTAGGCTATAACCAGATTCATATCCAAAAGTAGGATCAATAAAAAACCTCCTTCACCACCCCTTGGGGAACATTTGCTTATCAATTCATACCATTCAGTATGAACATTATTGGAGCCACCTTCCAGCGAGCTATGACTTTTTTTTCTATGAATTGGTCCATATCATCCTCTTCTACTTGGATGACCTCACAGCTCTATCCAGGAAAGGTTCCCAACATTTAAAATACTTTTGACAGATCTTCCTTCGATACCGCAAGTATAACATTCATTTGAACACCTCTAAGTGTGTGTTATGTGTTTCTGTTGGTCGGTTATTGGGATTCATTGTTTCCCAGAAAGGTATCATTGTTGATCCTTTGAATGTGTAAGTCGTAATTGACCTTCAACCCCTGTCTCACCATGCATGAGCTACAAAACCTTTAAAGAAATTCTAATTTCTTACAATTCTTTATCCCAGACTATGCCACCAAGGTCCACTACCTCTTGCGCCTGCTTTGCACCAACATTCCTTTCGTCTGGGATGCACATGCATAAGTCATCTTTTATGCATTGAACAAAGCACTCAATTCCGCTCCCTTGATCTCACCACTTGATTTCATGAAGGATTTCATCCTTTATGTTTCAGCATCCAAACATTCCATCATAGGAGTTTTAGTCCAAGAAGATGTTGCTCGTCAAGAGCATGTCATCTACTACACAAGTCAGATGTTATCTTGTCCACCATTATGCTACCCCCATGAGGAAAAAATGGCTTTAGCCATTTTTTCGGTTTATAAACTGTTCCACTACATTCTTATGATTTGAACTACAGTCGTGGAATATTCCAACCCGATGGTCTACCTCTTGAGTCGTTGCCTCCTCTAGGGTCGTGCGGAAAAGTGGATCATTATCCTTCAATAATATGACCTTTAGTTCATTACTCCCAAAAATACCAAGGAGTTGGCTTTAGCGCAGATCATGACTGATATTCCCTCCCCCTCCATGTCACCTCCAACTCATGTCACCTTGCCTAATGAGAACTTGTTTACTATCTCATGACAATGGTATGGGGACATTCTTATTTATTTTCACACCCAAAATTTTGGGTGTCACCTCAATCATGATGATAGACATCGCAGTTGACACCAAGACTCTTGATATGTCCTCATTGGGTATGTCCTTTATCAACTCAACGTCAACACCATTCTACGTAGATGACTTACCCACGACAAGTCCAAGCTCGTCTTAAATCACTTCCATAGTAGATCTTGTAGCGACTACTACCTCTCTAGTATGGCCACTACCCAAAAAATTATTCATGTCGGTTATTTTTTTCCAACCATCTTCACCGATTACATTACATTAGTCAAGCGATGCCGTAAATTCCAACTCTTTTCCCCCAAGACAAGAACCCATCCTATGCCACTCCATCATGGCGTTACCATTGGTCTATTATGAAAACAGGCCATTGAATTCATGGAATGCAATCCCACTTCGGTGGGAAACCATAATAAGTAAATAATTGTGGTCGTTGACTAAATTACCAAATGGTATGAATCCATCCCAACTTTCAATTGTAAAGATGAGACCGCAACCCATTTTTCTTTAACCATGTCATAACTCATTTCAGGGTCCCTCGCCAGCTTGTCTCTAACTGTGGAAACATTTTGAAGGTGTCGTTTGGAAATAACTCTCTACCTATTTGAAATTTGAGCACCAGTACGCTTCTCCTTACCATCCCCAGGGAAATGGCCAAGTTGAGGTAGTCAACAAGATCCTCAAAACCATGCTCCAACGAATGGTAGACAAGCACAAGTCCAACCGGCATCACATGTTATTTCTTGCCTTATGGTATTATCATACCTCGTCCAAGACCACCACGGGTTTCACCCCTTTCCATTTGGTCCATGAAGTCCAGTCAGTCCTCCCATTGAGTTCCAGATCCATGCTTTGCACGTAGTCCTCGAGATTTTTCCCAATACCTCTCCCTTGGAGCAACATTTACTCAACCTTGAGCTTGCATTTGAAAATTGTCTTGCTTCTATCCAAATGATTGAAGTTTCCAAGCATCGGTCTAAATCCAACTATGATGTGTATGTTGGTTCCCACACTTTTAAAGAAAGCGACCTTGTCCTCATTTATGACTAAGCCAATGGAAGACATGAGAAATGGAAGCTTGAGTACATCTGGAAGGGCCCATATGACATGCACCAATGCCTCATTAAGGGGGCATACCCATTAGCTGACTCTGAAGGTCACCTTTTGAGAAACCCCATAAATGGGTTGTATCTCAAGAGATTCTACCCTTAGCATAACCGGTCCCAATTGTGTCTAGTCTTTTCTTTTTTTGTTTTACACCTTTTATTTAGCATGATCCTTATAGTTTTCTTTTTTGCTTGGTATCAGATGGATCCTTCTCCCTGCTTTTATATCAGTCTTGTTGATGGTGCAAGTAGGTGGTCCCCAAATCTTGCCTCGGCCGCAAGGGTCATTTACTCCCCTTTGCATGAGTTTCTTCATCTCGATGGAGTGTGTGTCAGTTCAGCCACCAATAACCAAGATGCATATGATGAAGTGATTGGTCTCTTGATTTCCTCCCTCCACTTCGGTATCTGTTACTTCAATGTATTCCTATAATCCCAACTACTTGTCCCCTAGTTGAATAACTACTATCATGTATGTGACCCTCTTTCTTTATAAAATTCGTGTGCACTAAATAATTGGTTAGGTAGTTTGAGTGCATTTCATTCACACATGTCCCAACATGTTTCAATAGTGTTGCGGACCAAATGGCTAATGACATTCTCAAGTAGCATATCAATAATTGCATCTAATAAATAAACCATTCACGTGCATTTTCATATTATTTGAATCCACATGTACATAAAGCATAACATACACATCATCATAACATTTAAGACCCGTAAATATAAAAAAAACTATAAAAAGTGCATCCACATGAATATATATATCATAACGTCCACAAAATAATATGTCTATGTCTGCATAGAGGAGCCCCAACATATTTCTTGAAGATACATAAGTAAGTACATCAACCAAAATTCCCCATGCCCACAATATTGGGGGGTATCTACACAAGCTGCCAAGCTAGTCATTAAAGTCATAGGGATCATCCTCCTCTAATTCCCCATCAGTGTCCTCCTCCTCCTAGATAAATGAGTCACCTCGTGCCATGGCTCTCACGACCTTAGCCACCACAACAATCTTCCACATGTTATACCTCAACGCAGTCGGTTCCTGGTCACAAATAGCGATCAGATCATCGTCCAAGTAATGTTAGCAGTCATATGTGAACCCATTTAGTATTTGGTCTATATCAAGTTGTGATGAGTCCATAGCTGCCACAATATCATGTTCTAATGAATAGCATGACCTAGGTCACTTTTGCACCTTCAGAAGGAGCAGCCCAGCTACTCTTCTTCCCATGAAAAGAGTGACTCGACCTTCATACGATGTTTTTTTTTTGCACAGTTTGCACCACTTAAAAGAGTATTCCATGCCTATTGAGACCTCTTCTCATTATCATCACACTCACATCGAGCCATTTTCTTTAGGTTGCCTCTATTTGCATGCCATCACACATATACAGGTCATGTTGATGGCACTCCTCCTCATTGGTGGCGTTGGCCTTTACAGGTATAATTTTCTAACTAGCATATAAGACACCCTTTCCCTATGAAAATTTGATGCATTGCTATAGTCATTCCCCCTTACACCTGTAGAAACCCTGCACACTTCCTGAGTAAGTGGTACAACCTAGACACATTTTCATTTCCCCTTACATGGCAGTAGAGCCTTACTTTCCATGGGATATTTTTTTAGTATCCTTTGCATTCGACGCCTATGCTATTCATGTCCCGTTAGGATTGGGATTCCTTGTAGTTTGAAATCCAGAAATGAAGCCTCATGCATTATTTCATATTGTCACTCATTGGCATATCCTCCCAACTCCCAGCACAGAGTTTCTATTAAGATATTTTCTGATTCCTTAAACAATGAAAAGATTCTCGAATGTTCTTGTTTCTTTTAGACTCATTAAAGGATGTGAAGGAACATCCATTCGGTATAAGTTTCCACCTTTTTTGTGACGGGTGGACTATTTACGAAAAATGAATACTCTAGTCCCCTTAGGCTAGAAGAGTTCTCCATTACACACATTTGTTTTTTTTTTCAGGATTTGGCGACTAACTTTATGAAAAATAACACTCATGGAGTCTTATTTTTGTTTTCATACTCTATAAAAATTAAAACACCAACAAGCATTGACTATCTCGGGCTCGCCAACAAATATATGGGACAGTACCATATTGAGCACACTTTTATCCCTTCTTTGAGCTCATTCAACCATGAAGAAGGCCCAAACAGTGCTTCTTAGAACCTCTTCAAACCATATATAGTCCCTCATTGCAGCAACATCCCCAGTAACCTTTGTTCAAAGTATTTTGTGATGAGTCACCCTTGGATTATTTTTCCCACGGTCAGTATTATCCCATCTGATGTTATCCTGTTGCAATCACATCTAGTACAATTATCCCCACTCAGTTACCCCAGTAACGATCCCATTCCCATAGTTCATTTTCATATGTTTCCAAGGCATCCCTACCATCATACTTTGGAAAAAGGAAGTGTGAGTCCCATTGCTCATTCACCCTTGTATCCATTTACAGTGCGTCGGTCCTAGGTCTTGTTCCATTCACTCTATAGTTGTACATTGCATGCTCTTATCAAGGAATCATTATTTCCTTGGTAGTTGCAGGTATCCGTCTATCAACGTCGGTACATCTATTTCATAGGATAAACCCAAAGGCCCTTGTACCTTGGCCTCATTGCCATCATCAATGAGTTCCTGTTGACTATCTGAGGGGAGTCCTTATTTCCCTTTCAAATGGTTGTTTCTCATGTGCTCGACATCAGCAACATCATCACATCATTGAGATTCATACAAGGTATTGGTCTTGTCATTATGTGGTCGAAGACTCTGAATTTCCCTTGACTCTAGCATATTGGTGAGTCACTTTGGAACCCCTCTACTATTATGTTCCTTACGACATTCGAGATGTGCTGCAAACAATGTTCGGAATCCCTTCATGCTTCCTCATGTATCCATTTCCAGGTGTAGCATGTTGTACCTCCTAGATTCAAACTCTTAGTTGTTTGAGTCCTTACAATTTTTAGACCCCTTCTAATCCACCAGAGCATCAATTCTTGTGATCATGGAGTCAAGATGCATGCCATTGTTTCTAGTCTTAGTTCTTCCGATCAACCATGGTTGGACCATGATTCCATTCTATATTTGAGTCCTTATTGGACACTTATGATGTACACAACAGTTATACATGTGTTGTTCAGGTCCCCCTTTGGGCCACATTATTGTTTGTATGTATTGAGACATTGATACAAGCATGGGTATGTATGCCTCGTCTGCATATTTATGATTATATGTACCTTATCCAGTTTGAGTGTTGTATCTGCAAATTTTGACCCTTGAAGCCTTGTTGAAGCACTTGTACTACCCTCTAATGCAATTATTGTTCTCCACACCATCGTCACATGTCAGTCTAGAAAAGTAAAGAACCTATGATGTCTATTGGGCATACAATGAGCTCTTGCCCTAACACATCAAGGGTCAATCTGTTAACACCAAAAAATATCCCACTATGCTCATCCCCTAGTTTCATTATGATGCTCCTTAATTTTTCCCACAAAAATCATTCACTAACCCACAAAGCCTAAGTCCAAAACCCATATTTGACTTAAAAGTATTATTACCCGCCAAAAAAAAGGGGAAATGTGGCTTAAATTCCTCCTATTAAAGAAAAATTATAAAAAAATTCCCCCAAATATACCAAAAAAAAAAAGCTAAAACCATAAACCACTTAAAATCATGATTCAAAATCATGGGCCACCTAAATACTGTGGATAAAAAACCTAAGGTAAAATGCTTATAAATAAGTGTAAAGGCTCCCATTTTATTAATTCCATTCTTTTTTTCAGGAGGAAAAAAGCTTGTCCTTGATATTCATAAAATGAATCAAAGGGCATCTGACGTGCCATCCCTGAGTCAGGGTTACAAACATTTTAAGATCATAGAGTGTGTATAAGACAACTGTATACCGATGATAAGACTTAACACAACAAGCAGCCCTGGGGGAGTAGGAAGAGACCCAAATCAATGGCAACACCATACCTCAGCCAATCCACAACGTTAAAGAGTTAATTGTCCCTCAAAACCCATCTCTACCATGAACATTAAAGAGGCAGAGCTGCTATCAGTAAGTTCCCGCTCCCAAATCATAATAATGGTGCAAGAATATGGAGAACATGCTCCAGCACCCAACTCAAAAGAGAATAATATTGTCATGAGTGACCAAATGGTCATCAAAAAGTTCAGTAAAGATACATTTGTCGAGATCCAAGGACAGGGCAATCTTTGATAGACTGTCTGCTTGCTTATTATGTTCACGATAGATATGACTGAAGGACAGGTTAAGAAACCCAGAGCATAGCTTCCTGATATCTCTGCACCAGTGACTAAGATTGGGTGGAGAAAGGGCAGCAGTGCCCTTAGCCCAGTTAATTATAACTAAAGAGTCCCCAAAAATGTTGAGAGTGGAGAGGCCCATCACCCGGGCTATGTGCAAGAGAGCCCAAAGACCTATCAGCTTAGATTTTGTATTGGTACATGTTCCCGCCCCCAAAGCGAACTTGAAGGAGTGAGTATTACTTAGGTAAATACAGATGCCAACACCTCCACTATTTTTGGTTGATGCTCCATTAAAGTAACCACAGGGAAATAGAAGTATAGGACCTGTATCTAATACTCGAATCCTTTTTGCCTTCCTACAAGGAGGCTAATATACATGAGATAGATATTCAATATGGAAAATGATATTCAAGACAGTAAGCTTTTTTCCTTCAAATATGTATGCATTCCTTGCTTTCCATATAGACCACATTGCAAAGAATAAGAGATAGCAGCATGCTGAATATTTGGAGAACCTGTCAGTCCAGTTTCTAATATAGCTAAGGAGACAATCACTCTGCTGTGGGGGAGTAAAATGAAATCTTCCATTGAGATGACTGATAACCTCATTCCAAACTGTGCACGTAGAGAAGATATGTTTAGTACATTCATCTTCAGATTTACAGAGAGCACACATATTGGGCCCAGTCCAGCCTCTTCTCTGGAGGTTGTCCCATGTCAATATCTTATTTTCCAGTACCAACCAAATAAAACAACTAATTTTGTTTGGGAGAGCACCAAACCAAATGAAAGCATGTAGACTATTGCCCTGCAAAGGATGAGAGGATTGTACAATAAAATCATAAACATTCTTTGTTGAAGCTGGACCGACATTTCTGTTATGTTCCCTGTTATAACTAGATCTTGTTCTTAGTTTATCTGTTCTTTTTGTCCTAATTTTCAACCGTTGGTTTGTTATACACCCGAATGGCACCTCTCCGTCCGAGTGTTGACATCCCTCATGTTGGCACACAAAAGGACACTTATGGATAGAGGTTTGCCCAAAACACTATAGCTTGGCTTGTCATGAAATACATGTTTCCTCCATCCAGCTAGTCCCTTTGCCATTTTTGTCATGTTGAGATGTATTCACGACTCTCTTTATATACAACTCGTGCATCACTCGCGAGTCTCCTTTGTAGCAAGTCGCGAATCCATGTATTCGCGGGTTGCAATTATACATAGTCGCGAATCATTCGCGGGTTGCTCTACTATAGACCCGCGAATGTGTCTCTTCACATTAAAACATAAAAACACGCGCTAATGGGAGATTAGTTAATCCATTTAACTTAATTTCCTTAACTGCTACAACTTCCCTAACCTTCGAGAACTGCCTTATTTCACACATATAAATACAGGCCTTGGGGAGGGTGTTGGTTACTTACACTTTTGGAGCAAAGTTATGCTAGTGGAGTTTATACAGAAGTCTTTGGAGCAGTGGAACTCATAATTCTTTGGTTGCAGAGGAGTCCTTGTCTCAGGCATTGGGTTGTATCTGAACTCTTTCCATTATTGATAATAAAGAGATTACTTCTTCCATATGCATTTCATGTCTTGTGGTTTGATAAATGTTTATGCTTATGCATCTTATATGTGATTTATCTAACTTGCTTATATGTATATGAATCATCTTGTATCTGGAAAAGTGTTTCTTGACAGGTGAAAGAGGAGCAATCTTGAAGACTTTGGAAGTGGAACAGAGAGGAAGAAGATTAGCAAGGATCGACCTTCATTTAACAAGTAAGTCCTTTTAATCTTTCTATTTCTTATTATGTACGTTAGAAGTCAATTGTTTGCAAGTAATTGAGTATGTTGGTAACCCCAGACCTTAGGTTATTAGGTGTATAATCCTGTACAGTAGAACTGGTGACTCCGTTGGGGAGCCCGGACTGCTGTAGGTTGTTTTCTGTCCTCCTGACCAGTTTTGCTTGTGAGTCTATTTGTGATTTTTATCCTGGTTCTTATTTGCTTCAGCATTTGAAAGTCTAGGGTTTTTTCTTGATTTTTTGAGAAAAAATTTATACCCATTCGTGGGTTGTCTTTCTAGACAGTCGCGAATATTGGTTTGCATTCATGGGTTGTAATACTAGACAATCGTGAGTCACTCACAAGTTGCTCTTAGTGACAGTCGCGAATACTCCTGGAAGTGGGGATTTTTAAGATAAGTTTTTGCTTGTTCTTTTCTTTGTCTAGTCCCTGTTTCTGAAAGGTCGTTCTTTAAGAATGTTGTTGGGTTAAAGTGTCTTAGTCCAGATCAGTGATCAGGGTCTTGGGCTCTGTTTTTCCAATCTGTCTTCTGACAGTGGCTGGTTGTCACTTGCCTTTGTAAGTCTGCAGTGATTTTTTGTCGTTGGTAGCACCCAAGCTAGGGTTCCTAGCCTCCCTTTGTTGGTGGTATTTTGAGTCCTGTCAGCCTGTTTGCTTCAGTTTGTTACTTTTATACAGTTTATAAGCGTCAAGTTTGCTCAAGCATAGTGCATTGTAGATGCATAGTAGATTTTTGATTATTTTTAAAAAGTGAAAAGAAAACATAGTTAAAGCTTTTGCATTGTGATTTTTGCATAAGTAGTGTTTATTTCAATTTAAAAATATTATATCAAAAACTACAAAAACATAGGCTTAGTTTCTTTCATCGTTGCTCTCAACTCATCAATACATATTTGCAAAAATTAAAAAGAAGTTTGTTTTTATAATGGTAATTTTTCTTTGAATACACCTTTACTTTCATTTATTTCTTGTTTGAGTCAAAACATCATACAGTACACCACTCCATTTCCTCTTGAGTAAAGAACAGCCCTTTAAAATAAACGCATAAATTAAAATTTGCTAGTAAGTTTTGTTTTCTAGGGGCTTTTCACCTACTAGCTTAGGCTAGACTTGTGGGCTAGGGAGTGTAAACTTCCCACAAGTTATAAACTCAGACGTAGTGGACCTTTCTTTAGGGAAATACTTGACTCTATCACTGTATCTGGGAAGCTCCTCTCAAACGGGAGTTAAGCACTAGGCCGCGTGGAGGCTTGGACAAAGGAGATAACCCTCCAAATCCTTGTCAAAACGTAACCCAGGACTTTTACGCATCTGGGGATTCTGTCCTAGACAAAGTTTCGGGCTCAGCTACCCTGTCCATGCGTACGAGTTCGGCTGACGACTGTCCCCCCAGACTGTTGGTATTGCCAAGGTATCCTTTAGTCTCTTGTCTGTTTAGGGTTCATACCTAGGTAAACCGAAAGGCTATTTCTGGTTCACCTTGAACGGGCTTGGAAGGTAACCCTTGTTGAAAGTGTAGGAGGGCAGTGGGTGATTCCTCCGCTTGTGCCTAAGAACCACTTCAAGAACGCCAAGTAATCATTCATCGGCTTTCTTTGGGAAAGTATATCTTTTACCCTGGTTTGATTGCTTGAGACTCTAGGAACTTTTTAGTGTATGCTCTGTGGTTTTGCCTGTGTTTTAGTTGGCCTTAGGGTGTGATTTGTTAAATTTTTAATTCTGGAGGACCAACCTATTAGAAGTTCAAGAAGGTTGAGAAACCTTCCTCCTATCACTGCATTGGAGCCTCCACCTTTACCTCAAAGGCGGAGATTAGAAACAGAGGGTTCATTTGAACCTGTAGGAATAAGTGAAGTGCTTGGTGAACCAGAACTCATTGCTAACCACTTTAATCTTGACACAGTTGAGATAGAAGAATTGCAGACTGACGAGTTTGCAAGAAATTTTAACTCCCCCTTGACTGATTTGAACGATCATGTGATCGTGCAGGTTAGACCATTTGATTCACCAGTCCTAGGTGTCCTTGTGGGTAGAGTCATGTCTTCTGCGGAAGAAAGTTCTTTTGTGTTTACCTCAACCCTTCCGGTTGAAGGGGTACTACCTCCCCCGGTAAGTGCCCCTAGATCTAGTTTTCCTTCTACACCTTTGACTCCAGCGAGCCGGGTGGTTCAACCACCGTTTCACTCCAACATAGGAGGTACTTCTGGTAGCACAGTTTCTGGTATCCCCAGTATACCTACCGTTCCTTCTTCCTTCCCTTACACTACCCAGAGTGGTCCGGTAGGATCCTCGACTTATGTCCAAGGATTTCCTTGGAATGGGGGGCACATTCCCCCATCCAGTCCATACGTAGGTCCATCTCCTTCATATGTAGGAGTGCAGTTTGGGAGCAACACCTCTTACAGGCAGAGCATCCAAACCCCTATTTCGGTCCCATACACGAGCTCTCCCTTTTCGTTGTTTAGCGGAGGGATACCCGCTCCAGTGTTTCAGACCCTTACTTCTATGGGGACGGCCCAAACCATTTACACTGCACCTCCCACACAAATTCCTGTGGCTTACGGATGGAATCCGTTTCAAAGCAACCTTCCCACTTCACAACCGGTGGCTGGGGGCAACCCCACTTTTACCCATGGGCATTCGGGGGCAGGTCCCTCAAATCCCCAAGTTGGCACATTTACTACCCCGATTAGGCCCAAACTTCCTTTCTTGGCAACTTTAAACTTGCCAAACTTGTCAAAATTGATGAATGACCCGGTGAGGCATGACCCCTTGTGGCCACCTGTTCCCACCAAATTACCATCGGACATCCCTAAGTTCGAAGGTAAAGCTAGTGAATATCCTGGGGCACATGCCACCACATTCCACTTATGGTGTTCTTCCAATTCGTTGAATGAGGACTCAATTAGATTGAGGCTATTCCAGAGGACCTTGAGGGGTATGGCGGCAAAATGGTATATTGAATTGCCTTCTGTTGCCTTTAGTAGTTTCTGGGATTTGGCTAGTGCTTTCCTTAGCCACTTTCAGCTTCCGGTTCGATACAATTTCGGAACGGACTTGTTGTATACTTTTAGACAAAACAAGGCTACCCACATCTCGGATCATATCCAAGAGTGGAGGAGGTGAAAGAGCCTTATCAAAGCCACCATTCCTCCTGAGTTTCTATTAGAATGGTTCCTTAAATCACTGTTGCCATACATATCTAAGGATGTTTCCACATCAGGAGTAACGAATGAAGAAGAAGCCATACTCAGGGCCCAGCAGTTAGACTTGATTTATTCACAGTCTGGGATCTTGTATGAGATCATCCCTGAGGCACCGAGGCCTTCCCACGAAGCGGAGAAGCCTAAGCCTGGACCCCATGCCGATGGTGCGGTTGGGTCTGTCAACTCTCCCACCATAGAGTCTTTAACTAAGCAACTTCACCAGTTGTCTATCAAACAGTATACGGCGGAGGCAGCAAAGGCTGCCCCCTCTCCCCAGAATGCAAATGTCTTTGCTCAAACCTCTCAGAAGGGTAATCAGCAGCCCGGCGGGAAGAAAAAGAAAGGTAAGAAGGGAGAGGGAAACCAAAACAAGCCAAAGCCCGCGAACAATGCTGATGGGGGGAAAAAAGAAAAGAAGAAGGTTAAGTTCCCTTATAAGTTGTGCCAAGAGGACCACCTTACTCACCTTTGTCCCCTTATGGATCAAGCCCAGAAGCTGCTCAAAGCTCAACAACCGGCTATCATGAAGGACCCGTTTCCCCAAGGACAGAACTCTACCTCAGCTTCTAATGTAGCAGGGGGCACTCAAGCTGCCTCTGACCCTAACTATATCAAC